>JBBBDQ010029882.1:0-104524 GCA_037127315.1 Ascarosepion bandense
GGAAAAAGAGAGCACATTCCCTCTCTTATCCAGAGATATACAACGTTCAAACAAACAAGAACCAAACCACCACAGAAAATTTAAAAGGATATACATTGTAGAGAGAGTGGAAAAAGAGAGCACATTCCCTCTCTTATCCAGAGATATACAAGGTTCAAACAAACAAGAACCAAACCACCACAGAAAATTTAAAAGGATATACATTGTAGAGAGAGTGGAAAAAGAGAGCACATTCCCTCTCTTATCCAGAGATATACAACGTTCAAACAAACAAGAACCAAACCACCACAGAAAATTTAAAAGGATATACATTGTAGAGAGAGTGGAAAAAGAGAGCACATTCCCTCTCTTATCCAGAGATATACAAGGTTCAAACAAACAAGAACCAAACCACCACAGAAAATTTAAAAGGATATACATTGTGAGAGAGTGGAAAAAGAGAGCACATTCCCTCTCTTATCCAGAGATATACAAGGTTCAAACAAACAAGAACCAAACCACCACAGAAAATTTAAAAGGATATACATTGTAGAGAGAGTGGAAAAAGAGAGCACATTCCCTCTCTTATCCAGAGATATACAAGGTTCAAACAAACAAGAACCAAACCACCACAGAAAATTTAAAAGGATATACATTGTAGAGAGAGTGGAAAAAGAGAGCACATTCCCTCTCTTATCCAGAGATATACAAGGTTCAAACAAACAAGAACCAAACCACCACAGAAAATTTAAAAGGATATACATTGTAGAGAGAGTGGAAAAAGAGAGCACATTCCCTCTCTTATCCAGAGATATACAAGGTTCAAACAAACAAGAACCAAACCACCACAGAAAATTTAAAAGGATTTACTTTGTAGCGAGAGTGGAAAAAGAGAGCACATTCCCTCTCTTATCCAGAGATATACAAGGTTCAAACAAACAAGAACCAAACCACCACAGAAAATTTAAAAGGATATACATTGTAGAGAGAGTGGAAAAAGAGAGCACATTCCCTCTCTTATCCAGAGATATACAAGGTTCAAACAAACAAGAACCAAACCACCACAGAAAATTTAAAAGGATTTACTTTGTAGCGAGAGTGGAAAAAGAGAGCACATTCCCTCTCTTATCCAGAGATATACAAGGTTCAAACAAACAAGAACCAAACCACCACAGAAAATTTAAAAGGATATACATTGTAGAGTGAGTGGAAAAAGAGAGCACATTCCCTCTCTTATCCAGAGATATACAACGTTCAAACAAACAAGAACCAAACCACCACAGAAAATTTAAAAGGATATACATTGTAGAGAGAGTGGAAAAATAGAGCACATTCCCTCTCTTATCCAGAGATATACAAGGTTCAAACAAACAAGAACCAAACCACCACAGAAAATTTAAAAGGATATACATTGTAGAGAGAGTGGAAAAAGAGAGCACATTCCCTCTCTTATCCAGAGATATACAACGTTCAAACAAACAAGAACCAAACCACCACAGAAAATTTAAAAGGATATACATTGTAGAGAGAGTGGAAAAAGAGAGCACATTCCCTCTCTTATCCAGAGATATACAAGGTTCAAACAAACAAGAACCAAACCACCACAGAAAATTTAAAAGGATATACATTGTAGAGAGAGTGGAAAAAGAGAGCACATTCCCTCTCTTATCCAGAGATATACAAGGTTCAAACAAACAAGAACCAAACCACCACAGAAAATTTAAAAGGATATACATTGTAGAGAGAGTGGAAAAAGAGAGCACATTCCCTCTCTTATCCAGAGATATACAAGGTTCAAACAAACAAGAACCAAACCACCACAGAAAATTTAAAAGGATATACATTGTAGAGAGAGTGGAAAAAGAGAGCACTTCCCTCTCTCATCCAGAGATATACAAGGTTCAAACAAACAAGAACCAAACCACCACAGAAAATTTAAAAGGATATACATTGTAGAGAGAGTGGAAAAAGAGAGCACATTCCCTCTCTTATCCAGAGATATACAAGGTTCAAACAAACAAGAACCAAACCACCACAGAAAATTTAAAAGGATTTACTTTGTAACGAGAGTGGAAAAAGAGAGCACATTCCCTCTCTTATCCAGAGATATACAAGGTTCAAACAAACAAGAACCAAACCACCACAGAAAATTTAAAAGGATATACATTGTAGAGAGAGTGGAAAAAGAGAGCACATTCCCTCTCTTATCCAGAGATATACAAGGTTCAAACAAACAAGAACCAAACCACCACAGAAAATTTAAAAGGATCTACTTTGTAGAGATATACAAGGTTCAAACAAACAATTTATTATTTATTTACATTTATTATGGTACAGATTAAAATAAAACAAATAAGAGCTTGCACAAAAAAAAATTTTTCTGCGGTTTATTAAAAAAATTGATGGTTGGATAACAATGCAAAAAAGATTACAAAATATATATATATATATATATATATATATATATATATATAGGCAGGGGCATGTTGTTAGAACATTCATGTTCTGACCAAAATTTAAAGAAAGTTTACAATTTTCAAAAATGAAAAAAATTTGAGAAGGTAAAGCAAATATTTGATAAGGCAGAAAATACAAAAGGTTTACCCACCTAATTTGTAAGGCATATTTTGCCTTACAAATTAGGTGGGTAAACCTTTTGTACAAAGGGAACTTTGATAAATTTGGAAAGACTGATGTCTCAGGGACTTGTTATGTTTTTTTTTTTCTTTTAGAAAAAAAGTTCAGTTGCAGAAGGACATGTACCTGTATTTCATAGACAAAGGCATTTGACAAAGTCTGCCAAAAAGATTTGATAGAAACACTTTGCAACCTTGACATATTCAAGAAAGACATTACAGTAATCAAGAGCTTGTACTGGCAGCAAACTGACTGCATACAGACAGGAAACAATTTCAGCAGATATACAAAGAGAGAAAGGGGGTGTAAGACAAGGATGTGTCTTCTCACCAGATCTATTCAACCTATACAGTGAGACAATTCTGAAAAGTTCTGCCAGGATTAGACATTGGCATCCACAATACAAACAATATAAGATATGCAGATGATACTCTACTGGCAGCAGACACAGAAAGGAAACTACAAAACCTCCTACAGATGGTAGCTGAAGAAAATGGAAAGAAAGAACTACAAATAAACTAAAAGAAAACTGAATGCATGATCATCAGTAAAAAGAGGAGCCCAAAATGCCAACTACTGGCCAGGGATACTAAAATGAAGCAGGTACAATAATTTAAATACCTGGGAAGTGTTCTAGCATAGGACGGTAAGTGCAACACTGAAATTTGAAGGCATATTGGCATGGCCAAGGATGCATTCAGAAGCTGAGTAGAGTATTAAGAGACAGGAAAATTTCACTAGAAACAAAGAAAAAGTTATTGGATTGCATACGACAAAATAGGCCACAAAGAATTGATAGAAATGTATATTTGGGAAAGACATTAGAGTAATCAAGAAACTCTACTAAAATTAAACAGGTACAGAAATTTAAAATTTAATTACAGAAATACAGAAAGTCCAACACTGAGATCTGAAGGCAAATTGGCATGACCAAGGATGCATTCCAGAATCTGGGTAGAATACTGAGAGACAGGAAAATTTCACTAGAAGCGAAGAAGAGAGTACTGAATTGCTATGTCTGCTCTCCCATACAGTAGTGAATGCTAGATAATCTCACCAAAGATGAAGGAGAGACTTAAAACAATGAAAATATTGTTCAGCAGAAGGAGTCTGAGAATACCATGGACCAAACATGTGAGCAACGAAGAGGTTTTGAAGAGGATAGAAACAAAAAGGAAACTAATATTTAACATCAGGAAAAGACAGCTAAAGTTCCTGGGACATGTAATGAGGAAGGAGGGCTTGGAGAATCTGATACACACAGGTGAAATAGAGACAGTGGAAAACGATGTGTAACATACTTAATGGGCTTGAGCAAGTGGATGGCAGAGTGGGGTTTGGGTGGGCTAACAAGAGAAAGTGTGCTAAGAGCCACTAGGGATAAGGAGATGTGTAAAGCCATGATCACCTCCATCCCAAAACCAAAACCACTTAAAATAAATTCTCAACAATCTGAGATATTTACAGCTGAGAAAAAAATGTTCAATAAGCATGACATAAAGAATAGTTTTGATTACTAGCCAAATTCTTGTCCTTAGGTCAGAAAAAAATGAAGTCGTCAGGTTTTCTTGTCACACTAAAATTTCTGTATAAGCAGCAATTATAGTAAAACATTTATTTTCTAAAGTTTCTTTTTGTCATTATATTAAGTCTGCAGTGAGTCCCAATGAAAATAAAATCTAAAAATAATATAAACAAAAAATAAAGTTTATATTATTTTTACATTATATTTTTATTTGAACTCACTCACTTGTTTCATTCACTTTCGCACAAATACCCTTGAGAATAGTATTAATCCATCTCTCCTTCCTCCTGCTATGGGTGGATTGAGTTCTATAGCCTTAGTTGACAACCAAGTCTACCGCAGAAAGAAATGGCAACCTACTCCAGGAAAATCTTCTGCCTAGTCAGTCATGTTTCAAAAGAGACATGATCGCTGAAATGCATATCACATACGACAAATTAACTGACTGATAAATAGTAGAACAGATTGAGTTCTATAGCCTTAGTTGACAACCAAGTCTACCGCAGAAAGAAATGGCAACCTACTCCAGGAAAATCTTCTGCCTAGTCAGTCATGTTTCAAGAGACATGATCGCTGAAATGCATATCACATACGACAAATTAACTGACTGATAAATAGTAGAATAGATTGAGTTCTATAGCCTTAGTTGACAACCAAGTCTACCGCAGAAAGAAATGGCAACCTACTCCAGGAAAATCTTCTGCCTAGTCAGTCATGTTTCAAAAGAGACATGATCGCTGAAATGCATATCACATACGACAAATTAACTGACTGATAAATAGTAGAACAGATTGAGTTCTATAGCCTTAGTTGACAACCAAGTCTACCGCAGAAAGAAATGGCAACCTACTCCAGGAAAATCTTCTGCCTAGTCAGTCATGTTTCAAGAGACATGATCGCTGAAATGCATATCACATACGACAAATTAACTGACTGATAAATAGTAGAACAGATTGAGTTCTATAGCCTTAGTTGACAACCAAGTCTACCGCAGAAAGAAATGGCAACCTACTCCAGGAAAATCTTTTGCCTAGTTATTCATGTCTACAAAAAGAGACATGATCGCCTAAGTGTGTATCACATATGGCAAATTAACTAACAGATAAATAGGAGGACAGATTAGGTTCTATAGCCTTGGTTGGCAATTGGTCTACCGCAGAAAGAAATGGCAACCTACTGCAGGAAAATCTTCTGCCTAGCCAGTCATGTTTCAAAAGAGACATGATCGCTGAAATGCATATCACATACGACAAATTAACTGACTGATAAATAGTAGAACAGATTGAATTCTATAGCCTTAGTTGACAACCAAGTCTACTGCAGAAAGAAATGGCAACCTACTCCAGGAAAATCTTTTGCCTAGTCAATCATGTCTACAAAAAGAGACATGATCGCCTAAGTGTGTATCACATATGGCAAATTAACTAACAGATAAATAGGAGGACAGATTAGGTTCTATAGCCTTGGTTGGCAATTGGTCTACCGCAGAAAGAAATGGCAACCTACTGCAGGAAAATCTTCTGCCTAGTCAGTCATGTTTCAAAAGAGACATGATCGCTGAAATGCATATCGCATACGACAAATTAACTGACTGATAAATAGTAGAACAGATTGGGTTTTATAGCCTTGATTGGCAATCAGTCTACCGCAGAAGGTAATGACAATCTGCTGCAGAAAAATCTCCTGTCCAGTCAATTCTGTCTAAAAAGAGACATCATCTCCTAAGTGTGCATCACGTATAGCAATTAACTTACTGATAATAAATAGCTGGACAGATTAGGTTCTATAGCCTTGGTTGGCAACTGGTCTACCGCAGAAAGTAATTGCAATCTACTGCGGGATAATCTTCTGCCCAGTCAGTCATGTCTCAAAAGAGACATGATCACCTAAAAGTGTATCCCATATGGCAATTAACTGACTGAAGTGTTTATCTGACCACAGTGGAATTTGTAACACTCCTCCTCACTCATTGTCCGACTATTCTATTATTTCCCTAACTCTTAACAGTTCTCTGAGCTTCACAAATTGAGCGCTAGTCAGTCCTTTTGTCAACACGGACGATACTGTGGATTTTTCATTTGAACACCCACTTACTACTAGCAGCTTTCCATCCACTAGATAGTTCAACGAGGTCCCATACTTTATTTGCTTGAAGTAAATCCATTTCCCCTTTCCATTCATTTTTCTCAGGACTGGACAGTGCTTCTTGCAAAGATAATGGATCAGTCAATCAAGCAATATTTACCCACTCACCATAGCAATCTGGTGCTTTGTCCTTAATAAATAAAATAAATCACAGTGTGTGTCAACATGGTATAAGATGCGTCTGTTTTCTTCATGAGTTTATCTTTCTTTCTGGAATATGAAGTTAAATGATTGCATTCACACAAAACAAGGTATGTCTGTGTTTGCTATTTAACTTGATGTGTAAATTTCTAACACTTTGTTCTACTGAAGTAAGGTAGAGGCACACAGACAAAATTCAGCCTTATATAAATTTATAAAAAATTAAATTTACGAATCATCATCATCATCATCATTAATGATACACACAGGTTCTTTTCAATTTTCAATTTAAAATTTAAATTTAAAATTAAAAAAATTTAATTTAAATTTAAAATTTAAAATTTTCAATTTTACCTACCTTGGCATGGGGAATTTATCTCCAGACTATATTTGTTTCATAAAATTGAAAGTTCAAATAAACATTAATGTCTAATTGCAAAAAAACAAAACTTCATATTTACCTTTCAGGTGGGAAAACATTTTGAAAAAGGCCCCTTTCATGAAGTTTCAGAATATCTTTGTTGATAATTTTGCAAAAACGTTGGATCCTCTGAAAAAATATTCCTGAATTGGCCAACCTTTGGAAAAAAAAAATAATAATAATCATGACAGTAAATGAAGGATGTGCAGTGATAAAGGTGAAACATTGTGGCATGTTATCAGTGAATGTACAAAGTTGGCCCAGAGAGAATACAGGAGGAGACCTGATATTATTGCAAGAATGATACGTTGAGAATTATTCAACAGGTATGGATTGGAGAAGGAAAAATGACAAGTACAAAATTTTGTGGGAAATTATGAAGTATTTTACAGAAAACCAGACATATTGGTGGTAGATAAAAAGAAAAAACATGCAACATCACAGATATTGCATGTCCAACAGACAATAGAGCAGTCAACATAAAAAAAAAAAACAGGAAAATATTTGTCTATAATTCTGAGATGAGGTATTGTAATTATTTACACTATTTACATTGTTCGGACTGTTGTCCTCATCTTTGTTGCCATATTCACCTTCACTCTCTGCCTATATTTTTGAGAAGATGTACTGTAATTATTTACATTATTTACATTGTTTGGACTGTTGTCCTCATCTTTGTTGCCATATTCACCTTCACACTCTGCCTATATTTTTGAGAAGATGTACTGTAATGTTATTTACATTATTTACATTGTTTGGACTGTTGTCCTCATCTTTGTTGCCATATTCACCTTCACTCTCTGCCTATATTTTTGAGAAGATGTACTGTAATTATTTACATTATTTACATTGTTTGGACTGTTGTCCTCATCTTTGTTGCCATATTCACCTTCACTCTCTGCCTATATTTTTGAGAAGATGTACTGTAATTATTTACATTATTTACTTTTTTGGACTGTTGTCCTCATCTTTGTTGCCATATTCACCTTCACTCTCTGCCTATATTTCTGAGAAGATGTACTGTAATTATTTACATTATTTAAACTGTTTGGACTGTTGCCCTCATCTTTGTTGCCATATTCACCTTCACTATCTGTCTATATTTTTGAGAAGATGTACTGTAATTATTTACATTATTTACATTGTTTGACTGTTGTCCTCATCTTTGTTGCCATATTCACCTTCACTCTCTGCCTATATTTTTGAGAAGATGTACTGTAATTATTTACATTATTTAAACTGTTTGGACTGTTGCCTCATCTTTGTTGCCATATTCACCTTCACTATCTGTCTATATTTTTGAGAAGATGTACTGTAATTATTTACATTATTTACATTGTTTGGACTGTTGTCCTCATCTTTGTTGCCATATTCACCTTCACTATCTGTCTATATTTCTGAGAAGATGTACTGTAATTATTTACATTATTTACATTGTTTGGACTGTTGTCCTCATCTTTGTTGCCATATTCACCTTCACTCTCTGCCTTCTTCATATTTTTGAGAAGATGTACTGTAATTATTTACATTATTTACATTGTTTGGACTGTTGTCCTCATCTTTGTTGCCATATTCACCTTCACTATCTGTCTATATTTCTGAGGGCATGTACTGTAATTATTTACATTATTTACATTGTTTGGACTGTTGTCCTCATCTTTGTTGCCATATTCACCTTCACTATCTGTCTATATTTTTGAGAAGATGTACTGTAATTATTTACATTATTTACATTGTTTGGACTGTTGTCCTCATCTTTGTTGCCATATTCACCTTCACACTCTGCCTATATTTTTGAGAAGATGTACTGTAATTATTTACATTATTTACATTGTTTGGACTGTTGTCCTCATCTTTGTTGCCATATTCACCTTCACTATCTGTCTATATTTCTGAGAAGATGTACTGTAATTATTTACATTATTTACATTGTTTGGACTGTTGTCCTCATCTTTGTTGCCATATTCACCTTCACTATCTGTCTATATTTTTTTGAGAAGATGTACTGTAATTATTTACATTATTTACATTGTTTGGACTGTTGTCCTCATCTTTGTTGCCATATTCACCTTCACTATCTGTCTATATTTTTGAGAAGATGTACTGTAATTATTTACATTATTTACATTGTTTGGACTGTTGTCCTCATCTTTGTTGCCATATTCACCTTCACTCTCTGCCTATATTTCTGAGAAGATGTACTGTAATTATTTACATTATTTACATTGTTTGGACTGTTGCCCTCATCTTTGTTGCCATATTCACCTTCACTATCTGTCTATATTTTTGAGAAGATGTACTGTAATTATTTACATTATTTACATTGTTTGGACTGTTGTCCTCATCTTTGTTGCCATATTCACCTTCACTATCTGTCTATATTTCTGAGAAGATGTACTGTAATTATTTACATTATTTACATTGTTTGGACTGTTGTCCTTTGTCTTTGTTGCCATATTCACCTTCACTATCTGTCTATATTTTTGAGAAGATGTACTGTAATTATTTACATTATTTACATTGTTTGGACTGTTGTCCTCATCTTTGTTGCCATATTCACCTTCACTATCTGTCTATATTTTTGAGAAGATGTACTGTAATTATTTACATTATTTACTTGTTTGGACTGTTGTCCTCATCTTGTTGCCATATTCACCTTCACTATCTGTCTATATTTCTGAGAAGATGTACTGTAATTATTTACATTATTTACATTGTTTGGACTGTTGTCCTCATCTTTGTTGCCATATTCACCTTCACTATCTGTCTATATTTCTGAGAAGATGTACTGTAATTATTTACATTATTTACATTGTTTGGACTGTTGTCCTCATCTTTTGTTGCCATATTCACCTTCACTATCTGTCTATATTTCTGAGAAGATGTACTGTAATTATTTACATTATTTACATTGTTTGGACTGTTGTCCTCATCTTTGTTGCCATATTCACCTTCACTATCTGTCTATATTTCTGAGAAGATGTACTGTAATTATTTACATTATTTACATTGTTTGGACTGTTGTCCTCATCTTTGTTGCCATATTCACCTTCACTATCTGTCTATATTTCTGAGAAGATGTACTGTAATTATTTACATTATTTACATTGTTTGGACTGTTGTCCTCATCTTTGTTGCCATATTCACCTTTCACTATCTGTCTATATTTCTGAGAAGATGTACTGTAATTATTTACATTATTTACATTGTTTGGACTGTTGTCCTCATCTTTGTTGCCATATTCACCTTCACTATCTGTCTATATTTCTGAGAAGATGTACTGTAATTATTTACATTATTTAAACTGTTTGGACTGTTGTCCTCATCTTTGTTGCCATATTCACCTTCCATATCTGTCTGTATTTCTGAGATGAGGTACTGTAATTATTTACACTATTTACATTGTTCGGACTGTTGTCTTTATCTTTGTTCCCATATTCACAATGTTTCAGCTATTGTACATGCTGACCTTCTTCAGGGGATTGGAATTTCAAACTCAACCTTTAATTTCAGAGTAGATTGTTCTAGTTCTATGACTCATGCCTCTTCCAGATATCTCAGTATCAGTTATCTCCCTTTAAGTCAACCCTCTAAGTTTTGTTCACTCCTGCTCTAGCCAGGTCCTTGGGAACACATGGCCTAGTAGATAAAAGCTTTGGTTGAATCTAGTGACTTGATCCAAAGACTTGTGAGTTCAATAACTGGATACAGAAGAGGTGAACAAAAACGTTAAAGGGGAAATAAGTTAAAGAGAAATAACTGATACTGAGACATCTGGCAGAGGCATGACTCGTGGAACTAGAACAATTTGTTTCAGTGAATGAAATAAAGGGTTCAGTTCAAAATTCAAACCACCTGAAGAAGGCTGAAGTGTACAACATCCAAAACATCATGAATATGGCAACAAATATGAGGACAACAGTTCAAACAATGTAGAGTAAATAAAACAGGAAAACTATGAACATTTAGAATGGGAAATGTTCGAATTGTGTTCATCTCCTTTGTTGCTAGTACTCTCGGCACCATAAGTATTGAACTTATGAATTCATGAGAGAAGATTGGAGTCACAGTCAAGATGGAACAGAGAAGATTTGCTGTGTTTTCAAATCAAATAATGATAGCTTTTAATCCTAATTGATTGAAGGTGTTAAAACATACACGTTTTATCTTAGTGAATTAAGATGGACTATTGCCAAAATGATAAATATAACAGGCCTGGCAGTTATAACCATTTCACCCCAAGCAAGGCAAAACTGCCACTAGTGCATAGGGGGTTACAGTGAAAGCAAAAACAGAGTACAGGTAATGCCTAAGAAAGGATAAGAGATGGATGAGATTTAGGAAAGTAGGAAAGGGCAATTAATGTTGCATTTAAACTTTTGGAGATTGTAGCTATCAGGGAAGCAAGTATATAGAAGTGTGTTCTACAGGTAGGGAGTGCTAGAGTAGAAGTAGAGGTTATATTTTATTATTTTGATGCTAAAAAGGTGGGACCTAAATGCCAATCTAGTATCACAAGTAAATTCATATTGTTGGGGCACCAGGGAAAGAAGATCGTCAGAGCAGAAGACATGAAAATATTTGTAGAAAAGACAGAGGGAAGCAACATTCTCTCAGTGAGAAAGTGACTGAAGTTGAGTTGCTATATCAGGATCGATTACATTGTAGATCCTCCTTTGGATTTTGTCAAGAATCTCGAGATGACTAGCAAGAGAACCTGACCAGATATGGCAACAGTATTCAATGAATAGACAAATAGTAGATTTATAAATGTGCGAGACAGATTCTGATGAGAAAAATATTCTGGCATAACACAATGACCTGACCTTCTTAGCAGTAGATGTAGCTACAGATTCGATGTAGTCATTCCACTTGAGGTTGATTGAGAGAGTGAGGCCAAGGAGGCACAGTGTGCTGCTTTCTAAGAGACTAGGATCATCCATACTGATGGAAGGTAGGAAAGTTTCCCTATGGTGGTTAAATGAGAGCAGCTTTGTTTTGGAAGTATTAAAATTTACAAGCCATTTCCTACCCCATTCAATCATAGATTGGAGGTCTTTTCAAAGTGCAGCAGTGATGTTTACTTTGTCAGCCTTGGTAAACAAGTCGGCCATCATTGGGGTGGGAGGCTACGTTACTAGTAAATAACAATTGCAGAGAACATTTTTAAGAAGGGAGCTGCTAGTAATATCCAACAACTATACATATTATTAGGAAGTACCTTACAACTAAAACAATTGACTTATTTTCATAAATACCATTGTAAAAAATAAAAAAAGAATGAAAATCACATTCTCTACTAAATGCACAGAAACCACTTACTCAGAAATTAATAGATGATACTGAAGAAAAATCAAGTCAATTTTTTTAATACTAATTGATGAAAAACACAGGAAATATCTAATCTAAACTTATTTATAAATGGAACTTTGTCTCTGTGTGTGTGTCTGTGTGTATCCATTACCTATAGACTCCGAAATGACTGAACCGATTTTCTTGAAAATTTATACAGTTGTACTATAAGCATCTGCGAGTGTTCTTAGCTAGGTTTTGTGTTGAGGTACTCCCGATAAATATCGAAAATCGATAATCAAAAAAATCGGGTTACAGAAGGAGTGGTCTGATTTTAATCAAATTTGATACACTCATAGACAAAGACATAAGAAACGATATTCAGAAATTTCAAGGTTACAGTTCTTACAATAGTGCAAAAAATAGATAATATATAAATATAAAAAGCAAGATGTTTGTGTGTGTGTGTCTGTTTATCTGCCTGTATGTCTGTATTTTTTTCAGCCCTTCTATTTTGGTTTTTGCTTCGAGTTTGGCTCTAACTAGGTATAATTGTAGTTCTTAGTCTCAGCCATGATACCATTTACTCAGAGAAGTTATTTAGCCTTCAAAATGCAGTTTATAATGAAAAAACTTATTTGATATTGATACCAGGAAATCAAAATTTGACTTACATCCATTCATTTTTCTTTCAGTCTACGGTTTCGCTTTAACTGGAAACAATTATTGCTTTTTAGTCTTTCATGCCAACGTCCAAAGAGTCTGAGCTCAAGGACTATGGATTAGTTTCATTGCACCCAAGCAACACCGGGATATACTACTAGTAATTGTATAAGACAATCAAAAAACAATTTCAATATTACAAAATTGTGTATCAAAAAACAAGGAATATCACGCAAACAACTGTGATAAACATTGTCAACTATATTCTGATTTTTGCCAGATCTACAGGCAATGGTGATTCGGGGGGAGGGGGCAAGAAGGAGCCAAAGTCCCCTCAGAATTTTGGCTGGCTTCTCAGTTGACCCTCCCACAACTTTTATAAGCCTCAAAAATTTATGAAACTGATCAGTTTCTGACTTTGATACTTGATCTTCAGCACTTTTCGCTCTGCATTTTCTTTTTCATTTAGCAATTGGTAAAAGAATCAAAGAAAAACGGTTGGCACAAAAACAATTTAGACCTCTTCTTTACCTGTTTATAATGGTTACCACTGAATACCAAAATGTTTTTTTTTTTTTTTTTACACAAATGATCAAGCAAACCATACATCTTTTTGTCTCTCTCATATTCGATTCTTTACGGCTAAACAGTTATATTTCCAAACGTCTTTTTACAAAAACATAGCACAAACACATGACAGTACAACTATAAACCAACACTGCATTATGGATAAATGTTTGAATTATAAAAAACGCACTTCAACAACAAAGAGTGACACTGAAGAAGCAGGAGAATCTGCAAAAATGTTGACGTTAGATGCTGAATATTCTGCAATTGTTATTGGACATTCATCTCTTTCATTCCTTCTCATTTAATGAAGTAACATACTTATATTCAAATTCATTCCTAAATTGTGTATACGATACTGGTGTAGTATGAAAATGAATATGCTGCTTGAAAAATCTCCTCAGAAAAATCTCAGCCCCTAAGTGGCTTCCCCCACTTTCAGAGTTCCACAATTGCCAGTCTACAGGTGCCTACCTTTGTTTTTACAGAAAAATGAAGAAAATATATTTCACTACAATTATTTTCAGTATACATAGTGCTAATAACAAATATCAATTTATACTAACAAGAACTCAAAATTAAGATGTTAATTAGATAAATTCATTATATGTGAATAATTAAAAACATAAATTACTCAGTAAATGTTTCTCTGAACATATTTACAAAACTGAGAAAAAGTAACAAGTCAATGTCAAGTTGTTCTTTCTTCTCGCGTGCTGTTTTCTTTATCTCTCCTTCTTCCTTTTCCCCTACTCACCATCCACAACAGAAAGAGAAGAGAGGAACAAAGACTTTAATACTATAATTTGTTGATATACACAGTGTTCTTTTTCTTTAATACTATTTGTTGATACACAGTTATCTTGTTCTGTACAAACCACATTTTGCTAAAACAAACTCTTAAATTCTTTTAAACTCCTTACTACAATTTATCTTAGAATATTTTCATAGTTTAATTTCATTTTCATTCATATATAAACAAACTGATGTCATGCTGTGCAATAAATAAATTTTCATTTTACAAACGAAACAGTTTTATTCTTTCAACCTTCTGATCTAGAGTAAATTGTGGAAACTTCGGTTGTGTTTGGCACAAACGTAATTTGATAAACATGATCGAGCTCCCTTCAAGGCCCTTTTAGTTTTGTTTAGTTCTCACTTCTAATGCTGGGCCCCTATAGCGCATGCTCTATATAAAAACGAAAAAAAGAAATATCTGATCACACAAACAAACGGAAACCAATACATACGTGATTTAAAAAATGTATAATAAAAAACGAAAGAAAATAATAATAAATTTCTAACCTAATCGGTAGTAATATATGAAAAATAACTCAGACATTTTTTTGTTATATTTTTTAATGTTTACAAAACAAATAATCTCGTATGTGCTTTTTTAATTTTTTTTTTTATTTCTGTCGAAAAAAATCAATACACAATAATGTCACAATATACAATGAATTTACATAGTAAACTAGCCTTTTATAAAAAAAATTAAAAAGTTAATTTATTTTTATCAGCTGTTTTGTCAAAATGATGGAGGTGAAACAGATTTTCCACGCCAATTAAAAAAATATACGCTCTTCTTTAGGGTGAATTTGATTTTGTAAACATCATCGGTTATTTTTCATTAATATTATTTAAACACCTTTTAATATATATAAGGCTTTTTGTCAAATATTTTCAATATACGAGTGATTAAGTTTGTTAAACAAACAAGTACAAAAAGCACGTACCGCTGTTGAACGAGCCAATATCTATTGAGCGGATAAAAAACATGTTTCCACAAGGGCGCCGCCATATTAATAACGGTGTTAACCGAATAGTGTTCCTTTTAAACATTACGTGCTCAAGTAGTGGTAAAATCACTTTTTAATTACTGATTTACTAAACTTAACTTTAATCTGCAATACAAATGCAGAAGGTGGTGTACCTGTGCTTCATAGATTATGCAAAAGCGTTTAATAAAGTGCATTACAAAGAACTGTTGGAACTGCTAAGTAACTTTGACATTTGGCATCTTTCTGGGTGATGCAGTTTATCATTAGTGCATTTTTTACATTTATGAATCAGTCAGTTAAAGTGTCATACGTGATACACACTTGAGTAATCATATCTCAAGGGAGACATGACTGACTGGGCAGAAGATTTTCTTGCAGTAAGTTGCCATTACTTTCTGCAGTAGACTGGTTGCCAACCAAGTATAGAGAAACCAATCTGTCCTGCTTTTTAACCCATAGCTGAAGAGAGAAGAGATGAATGAATACCTTTCCAAAGGGTATTAATGCATGAGTGAATGCAATGAATTCAACTGGAATTTGAACTCGGCTCTTCGATTTCTTGCTCCAAGTCGATATCCACTGCACCACAATGCACATAGCTGATTTTTTTTTCAGTTTTCATCCCATCTAACAGTTTTCTACCTTTTGTGGAATCCACCTTGCAAAGTTTATTAAAAAAGCAGATGTGACAATTTATATATTGCACTTGTCATGAGTCCAGATAAAAAAATTTACATTAGCATACAACTTACCTCGAAACAATAACTCATATTTATTTAGCACAGACGCTCCATTGAAAAAAGTCAAATTTGAAGCTTGTGTTAGCTTTCACTGATTGTTCAATAAATTGAAGACATGTAAGAACACATCTAACCTGCCAAAAATTTCAACCTTCATTTCAATCAACCTGACTTTTATAAAAGGAGAAAACCCAGCGAGAAATTTCGCTCCAGGCCAGAAAACCAAGACATCCTTGCCAGTCCCCATGAAGCACAGTCGCCCACTTTGTTCGCCATGTGGCACAAAGCCAAGTCCAAGTGAGAAATATATTTTTCAACTCACTCATTCACTTACTTCAATTTCAACTCTTATTCACTTATTCAATATTAATTCTCAGTGAGAATTCAAACATCGACTGTGTGCCACTGAAATCTGCGCAACTATGACTTGTTGAATTTTGCCAAGTTAAGTAACTCTTAACACACATACCAAAATAGCGACTCACTCACGCACATACTCATTTTAATTCACTCGATTAAATTTCATCGCAACATCACTACGCAATGAGCAATGTCCAGTCTTTTTCATTGCAACATCACAACACAACAAACTACATCCAATCCTTTTCATCATGACACACACACACAATGGTGACTCACAAATCTGATTAACAAAAGCAAATTTACCCTCCATATTTTGCTATAAATGATGTGTTTGTGCATATACACATGAACATTTCATTTCAACCAAAAAGAAGCAATTATCTCTTTCAAAAATGTGGCACTGAAAACATTTGGTGATGTACCAAATTCAACACGCATTATCACTTATTAAGTCTTACAAAAACAGTGCAATACTATACAATACTCTATACAATACAATACTCTATACAATACTCTAGACATAGTGAATGTCCTTACTAATATGCAGAAAAGAGATAACGATCAGTATTGACCAACTAAAACCTGCTTTTTTGGACACTACAGATGATACTGTAGTGGATAAGAAATTAAGAATTAAAATCAACCTTCTTCTTCACTTTTACAAAAATTCACAGTGACATGTGAAATTCTGGTATATCCCAAATAGAAAAAGGTCTGACCATGTGCTTAAAGAAAAAGTTGAAACCCGATTTTGAAAGTAGGTGTTAAATTGATTTTTGACCAATGGGAGCGACTTGCAAGACTTGAGGGACTTAGCAATCAAGTGTGAAAAATCTAGATTACAATAAAAGGACTTGATCAGTCAGTCAGATGGAAGCAGTGAGAAAGACAACACTAAAATGTAACTTCAACTTCAAATTGACCCGGAGATAAGGTCGGGTCGCACTTTGTTCTCTACTGATTCATTTTACTTCTTCTTCTCTATCCAAAGACATTCCTACTGAATACATACATACATACATACATACATACATACATACATACGCAATACGCATCTACACTTTCAACAATTACTACTACAAACATTTTCTACAAATCTTGATACCCATAACTTTATCATTGAACACAAACTCTACTCTTAACTTCTTAATAATGTTTCTAATTGCACATTAACTTTTACAACTTGTGTTATTCTTTCCTTTTAATAAATTTCTATTTTAACAAGAAAAATGTAGGCCTCTGATTGGGAGTTGTGAAGAGCATGGAACCACCCCTTAATTGCTGTTGTTCTCAGGTCCACCTTGACCCAGGGTGGTAACATCTGTTAGGGTCCCAGCTATGGGCAAATAGTTTATCTCTAAACTGGAATCAAAACACTATGAAAGTATAAAAATAGACTTTTATAGTAAAAATTCCATGAAGACATTTTTTTAAGAAAAAAATATATACCAGCAATACATCTGACTCTCAATCAAAAAACACTTTACAAAAATACGTCAAAGAAAGCTGATCTACAAACTAATTTCTTACAAAGAATATATATATTCTATTCATACAAATCTATTGTAAAAATCTTGCTGGCATTAAATAACCTATTGAGGTTGATATGCAGTAAAACAAACCAAACCAAACCAGCTTTACATTTAGGTTTTAACATTATATTTTTACCACAACTGCAAGGAATGGAATATAAGCAGTTCTCAGCCATGTTCTCATCTGTGTTAGCCTTTGACTCAGCAGATTTCTTTATAAGGTGAAGCTCTTCTGAATATTTTCTAGATGTTGTATGGATTGCAGGCCTTCTGAATCTTTTCTAGTAAGCCTTTGACATTAGTGTCAGTTTTCTAGTGTTCCTCCTTGATCATTCTGTTTCAACAATGTCTGATCATGTATAGAGGGGTAAGTTAGTTACCAATTTTTGTGGAATAAAGTAAAAAACTAGAAAAAGAAGAACACTGTAGTGCAATGTTTTTCGATTTTTTTGCCACATTTTCAGAATTAAAATTTGCTCAAACCTCACCAAATTTTATGATAAAAAGTACATTTAAAAATAAAAAACAGAAAGAGGGTAAAAGGGATATAACCGCAGATTCAAAGTCAGAAAATTATCAATAATCTTGGAATTATTTTGAACTTTTTGTTCTCATCTTGGTTGATATAGGTGTTATAATAGACACAACATTTCGACCCATTACCCTCTGGTCATCATCAGGTATCCATAGATTGGCTGATGTGGATTATCTCATTGTGTCTATTATAACACTTATATCAACCAAGATGAGAACAAAAAGTTTGAAATAACTCCAAGATTATTGAAAATTACCCATCTCAGAAATAAATACAAATTATGACAAGTGGCACGAACTCACTAACATAATCCAGTTGTCAAAATCCACCTGACACTGAATATAAAAGGCTCCAAAAATACACCACTAAAGTCATTCAGGACGGTGATATAGTGAATATAGTAGTTGGTTATACATGTGTGAGTATCATCGAGTGGTCATGAGTTTCATCCTTGGAATTGGTACCAAATTCCAACATGAAAGAATATTTCGCAATAATCAACGAGATAATCCACATCAGCCAATCTGTGGGCACTTGATGATGACCGGAGGGTACTTAGTCGAAACACTGTGTCTATTATAACACCTATATCAACCAAAAAGTTAAAAATAATACCAAGATTATTGAAAATTACTCATCTCAGAAATAAATACAAATCAGAACATTATCATTGATAACTCTCACCTCCAATTTGTGGACTCTAGTTACTATATTTATAATACTTGATACAATGAAAAAATACCACAATAAAGTCGGTCAATAATTATTTATAATTATTTATACTGGGGCTTATTCATGCAATTACGTAATAATATAATCAAAATAATCATAATTATCTTCGTTATATGAATTTTTAAAAACAGTTTCATTCTGCCTTACCTGTTATCCTCTTTTTCTTGCACCTATGTGGCACACTGCACTATTTAGGACCCACGACTGTGGATATTGTCTCAGAACGAGAAATCGGGGAACCAGTGTTTGAATTCCAGTTGAATTCATTGCATTCATTTACCCGCAAATACCCTTGAGAAAGATATTAATCCATCTCTTCCCTCCAGTTATGGGTTAAATAACAGGACAGATTGGGTTCTATAGCCTTGGCTGGCAACCAGTCTACCGTAGAAAGTAATGGCAACCTACTGCGGGATAATCTTCTGCCCAGTCAGTCATGTTTCTTTTGAGATATGATTGCCCAAGTGTGTATAACTTAACTGACTGACTGTAAAATCAGATATCTGAAAGAACCAATGCATATTCTAGCCTCTCAGGACCTTGTTAGTAAGCCTAGCACAAGAATAAATATAAAGCTTCAGATAATTTATACCTGCATTCATCTTTTCACTACAATATGTTTAGGTTTTATTAAAATTTTTATCATTGCTTTTTAGAACAATAAACCTTGCTGTTGAGTAAAGGTACTTAGAATAATAGCAGAGTCAAGGAAAAAATTGTCCTTTCGATACACTCTTTTTTTTGTGGGCATGAAGGTTAAACATTGCCTATATTTTCTTATATTAATATGTCGTAATTATGAGGGGTTCAGTTTATTACTTAGTGACAATAAAAAATCAATCCCCTACTTTATGTCCAGTAGAATGTTCTATCAATACTAGTTTAAGAATGCAATAAAGAATTATGGCATACTTTTTTAAAGTCTTATTATTAGATTATGCATGCCTTTCAATAAAATTTGTTATATTTTCAGATATCAGTCAGTTAAGTGCCATACGTGATACATGCTTGGGCAATCACGTTTCAAAAGACTGACTGGACAGAATATTATCCTGCAGTAAGTTGCCATTACTTTCTGTGGTAGACTGGTTGCCAGCCAAGGCTATAGAACCCAATCTGTTCTGTTATTTAATCCATAACTAGAGGGAAGAGGTGAATTAATACCTTTCCCAAGGCTATTTGCACGTAAGTGAATGCAAGGAATTCAACCAGAATTCAAACTCAGATACCAAATTTCTCTTTCTGAGCCAATATTCACTGCATCAAATTGCAAAAAAAAAAAGAGATCATTTTTAAAATTTATGCAAATATGAAAAGCAAAAGCTGCTTCAATAAATAAAAAAGAATTAGAATCATTTTGGGGGCTGATAATTTTTTATAGTAAATATATACCAATATACAGCAACATAATAGAGCCATTTGCAAAATTACACAAAAAGAAATAAACAATGAATTTGACTGGACACAAAAGCAAACTATTGCTTTTGAAACACTAAATAATATTCTGAGGAGTAAACCAATAATAAAAATTTTTGATCCACAAAAAGAAGTAATGTTAACCACAGGCACAAGGGAAAAGACGATTTCTGCTATTCTTTCACAAGAAGGACACCTAATCATGTACATATCAAGAAGGTTAACATAAGCAAAAACTAACTACTCAAATATTGAAAAAGAAGTACTAGCAATTGTATGGAGCATGGAAAGGGCATGAAACATTTTGATAGGAAAAAATTCTTATTAAAAACGAATCACAAACCAATAGAATTCATATTTAACCCAAGAAAGGATTTGCCAAAAGTTACATTGTCAAGGATTTTACAATGGACAATAAAAATCATGGCATTTGATTTTGACATAGCATATGTAAACGGGAACACTATCTTTCACATAGACGCTTTAACAAGATTACAGTTCAAGAATGAAATAGAAAGAAAACAAGAAAATACTGAAAATAAAATAATACACTGGGTGAAAAGGGATGTTCTTCCTCTAAATAGAAACAAAGCAAGACCCAAAATTAAGCAGAATCGTAGAGAGAATAAAAATAATATATGAAGCAATTGTTCAGTTGCAGAGTGACCCTTTAAGGAAACAAAGCACAAACTAACCATGGAAAATGGCATAATATAATATGGAGATATAATAGTAGCTCCATGAATACTGAGAAGGGACATTAAAAAGAGTACATGATGATGTATATTGTGGCAACAAAAAGAGGACTAAAGTTACAAGTTTGGTGGCCAGGCTATTCAAAAGATATAGAGGAATACATTAAGAGATGCCCAAAATATATGGAAATAAAAAACTTTAATCAAGCAAAAATTCAGCCATGGCCCAAGAAAGCAGACCCATGGGTTAGGGACCACATGACCATGCATATATCAGAGACAGGAGATTATTCTTAGTATTAGGGGATTCATATTCAGGATGGCCAGTAGTTTCATAACAAAAAGACAGAAAAGCCATCACAATACAGCAAATACTAAGAACTATATTCTCAAAGAATGAAGTACCCCAGACAATAGTCACCAGCAATGCACCTGAATTTTGCAATGTGAACTTATGTGCATGGTTAAAAGAAATTAGGTGTATCCTATACAGAACACCACCATATCACCCACAATCTAATGGCATTGTGGAAAGAATGGTACAAACAGTGAAAATGGGATTGAAAGCATTCTCACCACTTAATAGAAGAATTTTCACTAAAAGTGCTCCTCATTTACAGATCCATTCTGCATGCAGGAAGGAAACTGAGCCCTTCAGCATTAATGGGAAGACAAAACAGAGACCCTATAACTATGTCTTTGCAACAAAAGAAAAGGTATGATATAAAAAAAAATAGAGAGGTGAATCCAGAAGAAGCAAATTTCCTGATCCAAAATGAACACAACACAGCTATACTTGGGAAAAAGGGAAAACACATACTGGCACATGCAAATCAGTTAAACAGAAATGAGCTAGATGATGTGGAAATGGAAGATCAGGAACAAGAAGTGCCAGGTTCAAATCAGCATTGCAGTTTGTGAATCTTTTGTCAATTCTCTCACAAATGCTCACCGCACAATCTTGTTTGACTGTTTTTGATCAGACTCTAACACACAAAAATTTTTTTTTTCTAGTGAATGGCATTTCTATAACTAAAAGGGAAAAAAGATAAAATATTGCATTTTGAGTTGTTTCTACATACGATTTAAAATTTGAGATTATTTGAACAAGAATTGGCCAAGTTTATGAAATTACATCAATTTTCTGAAAAACAATTTCATAAAAGAAATATATATATGTTAACCAATCAGAAAATGAAAAAAATATATTTGAAAATGATCCTCTTTTGACTTCCAAAAAAGTATAAGTATGAGTGATTTTGTCTAGTCTATTCAAAGGACCCAATTTAAGTGCTTCCCTCGACACAGGTCAGACAGACACAATTGGCGTACCCTCCTCCTCTCTCTCTCCCTTGTGATGCTTTCTCTATCTCTCCTTCTTCAGAAGAAGAACATTTCGTAAAGCCAGACACAACTAAGACAGGAAATGAACATTTAACTGAGTGGTTACATCAATAACATCAACGACTACAACTCTACCCCCCACCGCTCCACTTATACACAATTATCTTGTCAAATTCCCATCTATTTTACTGCCTTCACACATTCAACAAGCTAAACACTTCTTATCAACCTTGTACTAGACAAAGAACATTACTAATCTTTTCTAATCAACCTTATATGAACATTATTCATTTTGCAAAATACAGAATTTTTAATGTTTATATAAAATAAATATATTTTAATACATTGATTGTTTCATATATTTACATTTCAAAACCAAATCAAATCCAACCACTAATAAAAACTTATTGGCCAACAACAGAATGTTATAAATTAATTCTAGTTTACTGTCACAAATAACATAACACCATATTTTGATTGCTATTATTAAATTTTCACATGTGAGTCTTTCGGTATATGAATAAATTATCAATGAAAAAAGATAACAGCAAAATATAGTTATTATAGAAAAAAACAACATTTATTGTATTGAAATAAAGTATTATAATAATTTTGCTTTTAATCTATTAAATAGATTAAATAGACAAAAAATAGATTCTATTTTTTGTCTTAACTTAGATAATAAAATTTACTTTATTAATATTATCCTCTCAATATCATCGAAAAATAGATTAAAAAGAAAATTATAATCTATTTTATTTATTATATTATTTTCCTTAATATATTTATTTTCTAAAGCCTTGAATCTCGAAAATTTACCTTAATGTCATTTAAAATCATTTGAGGTCCTTACTGAACTTTTCGAAAGGCTGCAGCCAATAACAATTTTGGCAGGGGGAGATCACTCGTTTAGGTTTTTTTTATTTTTTCAAAGCCTAACGCACATGGTGGAACGTCATCGAATACAAGGAAGAAGAAAATAGAGGCATATAATTTAATTATTCTTTCTTTAAATATTAACTATGATTCCGAAGGATTTAATCAAGGAAGGGGACCACATCGTGTTAAAACGCGATGACAATTTCTGGGTGATGCAAGTACGTGTAAACCGGTTCGTTTACATCGACAAACACAAATTTACGTTGGACGGTGTCATTGGTGAGCCATACGGTTCTAAGTTTGAATTGAAAAACGAAGCTATTTGTCGGATAGATTCGTCTACAGCCACAAAACTAGACATACCAGATTGCGGTAAAGGTATAGATAATCGACACATCGTTGGCAAAGACAGCAATCAGCAGCTTTCTCACGAGGAAATTCTGGCCATGAAAAAAGATGGGCTCACCGGTGACAGCATCGTTGGTCGACTAATTGAAAACAGCTCTACTTTTTCACTAAAAACAGAATATGCCCAGGACAAGTACATAGCAAAAAAGAAACGTAAGCACATGCCCGTGTTTATAATATTACGTCCTAGTTCCAGACTTTTAATAGAAATGTACTTCGCAAAAAGCCCAGGTAAGATTTGCCATCTTCGTCCAGATTCTTTAGCCCAAATCCTTACACATGCCAATGTCCGTGCACACAGTAATGTGGCTGTAGTTGATACTTGCCTCGGGTTGGTCCTTGGAGCTGTAATGGAACGACTTGGTGGATTTGGTAACGTTATCCACATTTACCATGGCCAAACCCCCATGCGCCCTGTTGTGGATTATTACGACTTTAATCGTAACCATATGGATACATTGCATTCTTTCCCTATGGAGAAACTGAATCTGTTGAAGAAAACAGGAAACATTTTGACAGACTATGAGAAAAACAACGCGGACAGTGTTGCCGATTATAGTAGTTGTAAAAAGGTGCCGAAAATGGGGGTTGTTACATCTACAAAAGAGGGGACCGAAACCACAGTTGACACTGACAGCAGTACTACAACACCAACAGCGAATAAAGAGGCCTCGTGTGAAAGTTCAGTATGTTTAGAAACAAGTGAAAAGACGAACGATGATGAAATTTCGTCTCCGGTGATCGGTGATGGTAACAAGAATAATTCGGAAACATTGCCAACAAAAACGTCTGAAGCAACAGTAAATGTTGATGAAAGCATGGAGACAGACACAGTTGTTTCTACGGCAAATAACCAACCCAACAATGAAGAAAGGTCCAAGTATAAAAACAAAGAACAGGTAAACGGCGCCAAACCTGAAAAGAAACGATTTCGAGGAACATTTGAAGATCGAGAAGCGAAACGTGAAATCGAGTTAAAGAAACTGGCCGCTGCCCAAGAAATGCTAACCAACAAAAAACTTGATTGCATTATAGTAGCCAGTAAGTTCTATCCGACCTCGCTGGCCCTAAATTTAATTCGCTACCTCGGCCCATCCCGACAACTTGTTGTTTATTCTCAGTACAAAGAACCTTTGATGGAGTGTTATGCCCAACTCAGAGAAGTTGGTGGGTTGGTCAATTTCCGTGTCATGGAAAGCTGGTACAGAGAATTCCAAGTACTGAATATGAGGACTCACCCGTTAGTCAATATGAGTGGCACAGGAGGTTACATTTTAGTTGCCACATCTGTAACGAAATCATAATATTTATATTAATTAAAAAAAAAAATGGGGAAAATTCTAAGACGATAACCAGTACAAGAAGATGGTCTCTAAACCCTCTTTATTTTATTTTTTATCTTTATTTTTATTATTTTTTTAAAGCATGATAATTTCTTGAAATCACATTTTTGTTAAATGTCCAAGCCATCACACACATGCTTTGTGTTTTTTTAAGTTCACAAATTTTCTATTAGCGTCATCTAATTAACAGTGGTTAATGTTTGAGTATATCAAATATAATTTGTTGGAGTTCCAAATTTTAAAAAAGAAATTTGGTTTCAGTAATGTAAAAGAATAATTATAACATTTTCTTTTTTCTGAATGAATGCACATGTGATCAACTGATCTGATCACAGACACATCACCTAATTGTGGAGAATAAACAAAAGAAAATGAAGATGAAAGCTAAGAAAATTAAATTATGTATTCAGATCATTATTCTTTGTACAGCATCTTTTTTGTAATAAGATGATTTCTTATAAATTTGATACAATCTGGCCCTGAAGTTTTGTTTATTTAAATGTTTTGTTTTCTTTTAACCTTAAAATGTGATTTTATCTTTAAAAAGCTCATCTTGCTTAAATTTTATTTTATTAAATATAATTTTGACACTATAATTGCCATCTAATTTGTTTTCATTTCAGATTATATATATTAGGTTGGGGCATAATATGAAATATGTGCCTTAGTTGATACATCAGAAACTGCTTTATGTCTAGAATTTGTTGTGTTTTTTTTTTTTTTTGTTTTTGTTAGTACCTCCACTCATTTTTGATACCTACAATTTAAATGAATTTTAATAAATAAAAAACCTTTAGTGAAGCTTTCAGTTTAGCTTTTTTCAAAAACTAAAAAATTAATTTTACTAATTCTTTGGTACATCAAACTGAAATTAAATTGATTGGAATCTAAAATTTTCAGATTAAAAAAAAATTTCACTTTTTTGGCCATTTTTTGATTGATTGACACATTTTGTAAACAGAAGCTAATTCTCAGTTTTAAAAATCTTGCAAAAATAAAATATCCATCGCTGACATGCTATTTTGATAAAATTAGCAAATTTAAAGTTAATCTGATTTTAAACAAGTATTACTTGCTTACTGTCTGAAATGTACTATAAAAGTGCTTTTAATCACAGTAGTTCTCTTCTCAGTGTTCTCATACGGTTATCTGAGCTGACGAATGACAGGTGACAAGCAGAAACCATGAAAAAAAAAAGCTAAGTATGGTGGTCGAAATTGACATAAATGTATGTCGCTTAATTGGACGTTTTGGTTTTTAGTTTTTAAGTACATATTAAAATAAATTTAACATATTTTCAGTAATTATCTAATATTTTATAGAATTTTAGCTTAGCTTTAGCACCTTACATTTGAAGATGCTTTCTGAAAAACAAAAATTAAAATGATATAAAACTTTCTTTTAAATTAATTTTACGATTTAATAACAAAGAATTATATAACATAACAGGTAATTCAATAATTTATGAAATGTTATGGTATTGATTTTTATTTGTAATATCTATTTTTCATATAATTCTTTACTAGCAGTAAAGAATACTATGAATTGCTCGAGTGTAATGAAAGCTTTAAAACTAATCCATGGTCCTGGAGCTCAGACTCTTTGGACATTGGCACGAAAGACTAAAAAGCAATAGCTGTTTCCAGTTAAAGCAAAACTATAGGTTGAAAGAAAAATGAATGGATGTAAGTCAAATTTTAATTTCCTGGTATCGATATCAAATAAGTTTTTTTTTTTCATTTTAAACTGAATTTTGAAGGCTAAATAAGTCCTCTGAGTAAACGGTATCATGGCTGAGACTAGGAACTACAATTATACCTACTTAGAGCCAAACCCGAAGCAAAAACTAAAATAAAAGGGATTGAAAAAAATACAGACATACAGGCAGATAAACACACACACACACAAACATCTTGCCTTTTATATATATATATATATATATATATATATATATTCTAAACATATACTGTTAAATATAAGAGACAATGAATGTCTATTATGTTTAATCATGAGCCGTTCTAAACGTCGTATTTTTGCTTTAATTTCAGTTGAAAATAAAGACAAAAATTCTCCAACATTTGGATAATTATTTATTGGTTTTCTTCTAAGCTTTTGGCTCACATGAGCCATCTTCAGAGAGGTTGTTTAAACTGAAATATTATAAAATCCACCATCACCGACAATTTTATTTTGTGTTGACATAAAACTCCGCTTGGCAACGGCAATAGTTACCAAAAATAATAAACGCAGTTCTTAAGTTTGCAATGTGGTTTTATGACATCACACCACGGGATAGCGCGAAATGACAACAAAGCCATGTAGTCAAATGCAATGTAATATGTTATTTCCTGTTTTAAAGTTGATTTTATTGAGTGTTGGTTACTTTGATTTGATGTACATGGCCTCCAATATCTGTAGGTTCCTCTTACTGTGTGTATGAGTAAGGATCACCGTATTGTTGACCAAAATCTGTCTGATATTACCTATATGTTTATGTTTTTCAGAGAAATGTTGTTTAATAGTACTCTGATCAGAAAAGCTTAGAAGAAAACTAATAAATAATTATCCAAATGTTGGAGAATTTTTGTCTTTATTTTCAACTGAAATTATAGCAAAAATACGATGTTTAGAACAGCTCATGATTAAACATAATAGACATTCATTGTCTCTTATATTTAACAGTATATGTTTAGAAAATTACATGCTGCCTCGATATACTAAATATATATATATATATATATATATATATCTATATATATACTCTCGAATTTCTGCACTATTGTAAGAACTGCAACCTTGAAACATCTGAATGTCGTTTCTTATGTCTCTGTCTATGAGTGTATCAAATTTGATTAAAATCAGACCACTCCTTCTATAACCTGATTTTTTTTCGATTATTGATATTTATCGGGGGTACCTCGACACAAAACCTAGCTAAGAACACTCGCAGACGCTTATAGTACAACTGTAAATTTTCAAGAAAATCGGTTCAGCCGTTTCGAAGTCTATAGGAAATGGACACGCACACACACAAAGTTCCATTTATAAATGAATTTAGATACCGCCACAAATTGTGAATTTCACAATTACTTTTTAACAAAATGATGAAACTAGGAATTAAAAAATATAAAACTTTAAATTTTGAAGATATGATTTGCAAAGCCTGTTGAATGTTGAAACATACACAATATAGGTTTTTTCTTTTTCCTGTAAGAAACATAACCTTTGAAACACATGACCTAATTATATAGGACTTACTGCCAACCATAAAATAAAACACAGGTCATTGGCATGCACTGAAAAAGATGTTTTAATTATTTTAAAAATATTATGGCTTGAATATTTGTATTAAGCTTTACAATTTTCAATTAGCAAATATAGTCTTCACTTATTAATTTAATAATCTAATGGAAACAATAATTGGAAAAAAAATTTAAAAATTTTTGAATCTTTAAAATTATTATAATATAAAAATAAAAACAATTTTTATAAAAATTCATTATTTATCAAAAAAGATTTTCCCTTCAGCCTATGATATCTTTAATATATACTGTTTATAAAAGCAATTAAAGGTTTATCTAAATAAAGAATGGCATAGTTTCATTGCATTTTTGTTTTCACAATTCAGAGCTGATTTTCTTAAAAGGAGCTACTTTTAGGAAAAAAAAAAGATGATTAACATCCCCCAAAGAATCCGGCATTTAACTAATAAAAGAAAAGTTCCCGATGGGTATTTAATTTCTAGACATTTCAGGAAATTAATTGGAGAGGGTTAACTTATGTAAAAAAAACAAAAAAAAATATATATAGATATATATTTACCAACATTTTATAAAATGTTTTTAAAAATGATTTCCATCATTTGTCAATAAGTCCTGAAATTTTTAATCAAAATCTGATCATTACTTGATTTTTGCAAGAATTTTCAAATTAAGTAATTTTTTACTTGCACAAAAGTGAATTGTGTAATATTATGTTTGCTGTGGTAAACTTGTAAAAATCTGCAGTCATTGACGAAAAAATTTTTTTAAAATAATTAAAAAATACTTTAAGCTTTCCTTTTAACATTTAGCTAACATTTTGATGATAAAACTTTTTAACATCAGGCTATACTGTTTTTTCAGTGAATGATTGAAGGTACCTAGATTTTATTAAATAATATTGTGAAATTATAATTCCCATCTAATTTGTTTCCATTTCAGTTTATATATTAAGTTGGGGCATAATATGGAATATGTGCCTCAGCTGGTAAATCAGAAACTGGGTTATGTCTAGAATGAAGGTCAACTTTTTTGTCTTTGCCCACCTATACAGTAGAAAATTCAGAATCATACAGTGAAGAGTTGACAATCACTTTTCCTGTCTTGATAAATTGGAAATGACTAATATGATGAAAAAAAAAATAGTAAAAACAATCTTATGTTAAATAAAAATTATTCTTAAGTCACTTCTTAATTTTATTGGCAAAATTGGTGTTGGTCTTTTCTTCTCTGATTTATATCCGAAAAAAGTTTTGTCTGAAGAATGATTTAAATGTTAATGACCCATCTTAAAACTGCAGAAAATACCAAAATATTCCTTGTTCGTGGGGATATTTATATCTTCTCTAGGACTGTTATTCAGTTATTTCCATTTAATTTCTTTTTTTTTGTTGTTGTTATTGTTTTTTGCATATCTTCAGGTAGCATGTATTGAAATACCTTTTTAATACTCAAAATTCTATTTACACTATTCAGACTGTTGTTCTCAACTTTGTTGTCATATTCACAACATTTCCAATCACCTGAAGAATAGCCAGAATGTTGTGAATATGTCAACAGTCTGAACAATTTAAATTGTTACACTACCTCATCTCAAAAATATACGCAGATATCAAAATTCCATATCACCCAATATCTTCTGTATAGTTACTCATTACCAAAGTTGGGAAATCCCGATCTAATTTGTTTTGTGTTGCGTAAAAATATATATATATGTATATATTTGTACATGACTACTTTGAATTCTTTTTTTTTTTCAGGTAGCATATGTTGAAATATGTTTTTAATACTTAAAATCCTATTTACACTATTCAGACTATTGTCCTCATCTTTGTTGTCATATTCACATTTTCAATCATCTTAAGAAGGCTGAAGCATACAGTGGCTGAAATGTCATGAATATGACGAGAGATGAGTACGACAGTTGAAACAATGTAAATAGTTACACTACTTCATCTCAGAAATATAGACAGATATCAAAATCCTATATCACTCACAATTTTTTATACAGTTGCTCTTCATCCAGGTTGGAAAATCCCAATCGAATATTTGTTTTAGGGAAAAAAATTGCACATCACCTAAGATGGAGAGAACTGATCGTTTTTGTTCTATCTCTTAACATAGTTAAACTCCACTGACCCAGATATTGTTTCCTGCAAATTTAAATGTACTACTATATAATGGTTAAACTGACTGAAATCGAATTTTAAAAATTCCTTAGCATAGTGTTTCTATGAACAAATCAAATTGGATACAAGGAATGTGTGTTGTGGTGCAGTGGATATCAACTCAGAACGTGAGATCAGGGTGCTGAGTTCGAATTCCAGTTGAATTCCTTGCATTCACTTATGCGCAAATACCCTTGGGAAAGGTATTAATCTGACTCTTCCCTCCAGTTATGGGTTAAATAATAGGACAGGTTGGGTTCTATAGCCTTGGCTGGTAACCAGTCTACCGCAGAAAGCAATGGCAACCTACTGCGGGATAACCTTCTGTCCAGTCAGTCATGTCACTTTCGAGACATGATCACCCAAAGCGTGTATCACATATGGCACTTAACTGACTGCCAAGGAAAATAAGAATAAAAATCTCAGCATTTCTGACAATAAAAGTTAATTATCCAATTTTATTTAGCCTTTAAATGACATGAAAATGTTACATGAATGTGCATGCCAAACAGGTAAAAGAAATAAGAAAATTAGGTAGTTTTTATGCTTATTTTCACTGGAATTATAAGAAAATGATTTTAACTCTTTTTAGAATATAGGAATAAAAGAAAAAATTTTTTTAACAATATGATACTTCTTAGAGCATTCAATGCACAACTCAACTGTGCATTTTCGTCAGCATTTTCACTCATTTTTTTTTTTTTTTCCTTCTTCAAGAAGTATGCATACAAACATAGAACTATCTTTGGCTTGTTCTTCCAACTTTATTTGCAGGAAAAAATACATCAGGAAATGATCACTTAGAGTTGCCAGTTAGTGGTTTAGATTCAAATTATGAATGAATGATGAATAATGTTGATAAATGTTTACATCATCACTATGCTGATTTCTATTGAGATTTAATTTGTTGATGCCAGTCATTAAAAGGTTAAAGTAACAATTATAACACTTGCTGATAAGCTGCTCTCAAAAGCCATTATTAGTGATCTCCGTGTCCAGCAAACATTGAAATTATATTTTATATTTTCACATTTTTTCTTCTTGGAAATAACAATGACAGGACCTTTTGTGAAATCAGCCAAAATGAAACTTTGCTTATGATTTTTTTTTTTTTTTGGACCTTTAGTTAATATCAGGATTTAGCATTAAAGTAAAAGATTAGATTTTATTTAGTAAAGTGTTAGTTTATTTTATGACTTCCTAGTTTAGTTAGAAATAATTTCATCACTACTTTTTTTTTTTTTTGGACGGGAACATTTTAATTTCTTTTTAAAGGGAATTTTTGCATTCAGTAGCCTTCTCTTTAAAGTTGGTAAAACTGAATTTTAATAAAGCTATAAAACACATTAAAAGTAATATAATGGAGAAATGAGTACTAATATTAGCCATTTCTTTATTCAACATTCACTACTGTATAGGAGACTAAATATTACATAACACTTCAGCAATTTTATCTTTGTTTCTAACATTTTCTTTTCTCTTAATATTTTGCTTCCTTTCTAGAAGACATCATTTTTTATGTATCTTTGGATTTCAGTGTCACATTTTCCATTATCATTTACTATACTATTTACTCCCATCTCAATAGGAAATCTGACAAAGTAAATCTGGCAGCTGCTGTTGAAACAGATGTCCAACCAATGGTTAACTGGGGCAAGAAATGGCTTGTAAATTTTAATGCTTTCAAAACAAAACTGCCTTCTTTAACCACCATAGAGAAATTTTCTTGCCCATCAGCATAACTGATGCAAGTCTTTTAGAGAGCAACACACTGCGCCTCCTTGGCCTCACTTTTTCAACCAACCTGAAGTGAAACATCTACATCAAATCTATAGCTGTATCTACTGCTAGGAAAGTTGGTTCACTGTCTGGCCAGACACTTTTTCTTATCAGAGTCCATCTTGCACATTTATAAATCTACTATTCATCTTTGCATTGAATACTGTTGGTCAGTTGCTCCTGCTATTTATATTGGGGTTCTCAATAAAATTCAAAAAAAGATCTGCAATGTAATCGATTGTCTTGGCATCTCGACTTCAGTTGTTTTCTCACTGTTGTGATGTGGCTTCCCTCTGTCTTTTCTCTAAATATTTTAATTGCAACTGCTCTGATGATCTTTTTACTCTCGTGCACCAACCACATGAATTTGAATGTGCTATTAGATTGGCATCCAAGTTCCACCTTTTTACTATTGAAATAGTTAAATCTAAATGTCACTTCTATTCCAACAGTTTCTTTTCTCGCACATCCTGCATGTTGAACTTCCTTGCATTTACTTGCTTCCCTGATAGGTACAATCTTTAACAATTTAAATGCAACATCAGTTACTATCTGTTATCTTCTTCAATCTTGTTAATCTTTTATCCTTTCTTCCATACCCACTGTAACTCCCTGCGCACTAGTGGTGGCCCCGCCTTACTTGGGATGAAATGATTAAAAATAAAAATGTGCTATCCCATCTCAGTGTTCTTGACAGGCTTCAAAGGAGAATCTGTAATGTGATTTAATTTTTAATCCTTTCTTTTCACTTTCTTTCACTACCTTCGTTTTTTTTTTGTTTTTTTTTTGTAGATTTCTAATCACATGTTCTATTTGTGGTATTCTCAGCATTTCTCAATAGAACCACATCTCTGTCTCTTCTTTGTCTTCGTTCAACATTCACTACTGTATAGGAGACTAAATATTACATAACACTTCAGCAATTTTATCTTTGTTTCTAACAACATTTTCCTTTCTCTTAATATTTTGCTTCCATTCTAGAAGACATCATTTTTATGTATCTTTGGATTTCAGTGTCACATTTTCCATTATCATTTACTATACTATTTACTCCCATCTCAATAGGAAATCTGACAAAGTAAATCTGGCAGCTGCTGTTGAAACAGACGTCCAACCAATGGTTAACTGGGGCAGGAAATGGCTTGTAAATTTTAATGCTTCCAAAACAAAACTGCCTTCTTTAACCATCATGGAGAAAAGAAACTTTCCTGTCAGCAATTACTTGAGAGCAACACACTGCGCTTTCCTTGGCCTCACTTTTTCAACCGCCATGAAGTGGAACAAATACATTGAATCCTATAGCCACATCTACTGCTAGGAAGGTTGGGTCGCTGTATTGGTCCAGACAATTTTTCTTGTCAGAATCCATCTTGCACAATTACAAATCTACCATTCATTCATGCATTGAATACTGTCGCCATATCTGGTCAGGTGCTTCTGCTATTTATCTTGAGGTTCTTGAAAAAAATCAAAGAAGGATATGCAATTGACCCTAGTTTGGCATTCTCACTGACGTGACATGGCTCCCCTCTGTTTTTTCTACAAATATTCTGAAGGTAACTGCTCTAATGAAATTTTTTCCCTAATGCCCTGTCCATGTAAATTTAAGCATATTATAAGATTGGCATCTAGGTCCCACCCTTTTACATTTAAAACCGGCACTCAAATAGTTTCTTTTCTCACACTTCCCATCTGTGGAACTCTCTTCCATTTACTTGCTTTCCTGATAGATACAATCTCCAAAAATTTAAATGCAGTGTCAACTACCATCTTCTATCTTCTTGAATCCCATTCATCTTTTATCATTTCTTTAATATCATTTGTACCCAGTCCTTTCTCTCACTGTAACCCATTGTGCACTTGTGATGGTCTTCCCTTGCTTGGGATGAAATGATCAAAAAGTAAAAAGAAAAACTCTACCCAGATGGTTAAACTTCTGCATCTGATTGATTTTGACCACCCTAATATACAGGAAAATAGAGCTGAAGTTCCTGGGACATGTAATAAGGAAGGAGAGTATGGATAATCTGATACTCACAGGTCAGATAGAGGGAAAGTGCGGCAGGGGAAAGAAACACGTAACATACTTGATGGGCTTGAGCAAATGGATGGCAGAGCAAGGTTTGGAAGGAGTAACAGAAGAAAGCATGTTAAGAGCTACAAGGGATAGGGAGAGGAGAAAGGCCATGATTGTCTACGTCCTGATGGGACACGCACATAGAAGAAGAAGAAGAAGAAAAAAAAACCTGTTGAAATTTTAAAGGAATTACAGCAAATTATTCTTTATTTGATTTATAATCTTCAACATGTCATATCTTTTGATGCTATATTTGGTTTATACAACCAAGAAATTATCAACGTTTCAGCCATTGTGCCCTCTGGTGTATATCGATCTGTGTAATTTACAGGGAATTCTAAACTGAACCTTTTATTTAATCAATGGGAATAGACTGTTCTCACTCCACTGCCTATGTCTACATATACTGTCTAGTTCTTATTTTTATTTAGTACTATTCAGTTATTGCTCTCCTGTTTCTACTGAGTTAAATACATATTGCCTGAGTTAAATACATACTGCCCACAACCACTGTGTCTTCAAATTCACAAAATAACACTTTTATCCACTGTCCCTTAGGATTACAAAGATGACGACAATAGTCGGAATATAAAACGTGTAAATAATCATAATAATTCCCATTATAGAAATAAAGACTGAAAAGAAAAGAAGAAACCTTGAAGTTGATAGCTTTTATTTTCAAACTCTTATTTTCAGTTTCAACAAAAGTCGTTCAATGTTGAAAACACTCAATTTTATTATCAGTGTTATAAATTAAGATAATTTAAATAAATATAAATCAAAAGAAAACTGACAATTCAGAAATAAAAAAAATAATTGTGATGCAAAAGTTTAAAAATAAACAACTCATAATTCCAGAAATTCAGTGAGACTGTCTTTTGTTTTCGAATGTTTACAGATATTACCGCTGTTTTTCATCTGCCAATAGTTCTGTCAGTGTGCAATAAATAAAAATTTAAATTAAAATAAAATAATAATAATTTCAGTATATATTATCCATACAAAGCAATGCCGAATACTGAAAATATCTTTCATACATTTATATGTTAATTGACATATTTATACAGCTAGGAATATAATCGTGTATCATTTCTATATGGAAATCTTACAGAGGATTAATACAAATATAAATGTAATAATATTTTGTCACGGAGCTGATTGATGTTATACTAAGCACCCCGATTTCAGAGTTTCAAAGCCAAACCTCTTTTTGTAATTGTTCGGTTCACTCGTCAGGAGATATCAGCAATTGGCTTCCAGTTTTCTCATTGTTTTTTTCTTTTTATATCGAGTTAAAAAATAATTTATGTGCTGTTTTTTTTTTTTGGTGTTTGGGTGATTTTTTTTTTTCTTTTGTGTGTGTGTGCATATGTAGAATTTCATGGTCATCCCTATTTTTCTTAATTTTCTTATCTCATTATACTCTCTCCTTTTTCCTTTTCTTTCTCTCTTTCAACTCTGAGTCAAAGGTAATCTTACAATGTCATTTTCAGTATCACTGACAGGACTTTTGGGGGTTTTAGAGTAATTAGTTTTCTTGAATATTCTGGGTGTATTTAAATTTGGGGAATATTTTTTTTCTTGTTTAAACATATTTTTTTTATTATGGCAAAGTAAACAGAAACGTGAGTTAAATGCTATACATGATACACATTTGGGCAATCATGTCTTGAAAGAGACATAACTGGCTTGGCAGAAGACTTTCCCACAATAGATTACCATTACTTTCTGTGGTAAACTGATTGCCAACTAAGGCTATAGAACCCAGTCTATCCTATTTAACCGATAACTGGAAGAAGAACTGGTGGATTAATACCTTTCTCAAGAGTATTTGCATGAAAGTGAATGCAACAAATTTAACTGGAATTTGTTGCATTGTGGTGCAGTGGATACTGGCTCAGAATGAGAGATTGAAGAGCCAAGTTCAAATTCCACTTGAATTTGTTGCTTTCACTTACGTGCAAATACCCTTAGAAAAGGTATGAATTCATTGCTTCTCTCTCCATCTATAGGATGAATAGCAGAACAAACTGGGTTCTATAGCCTGGGTTGGCAACTAGTCTACCACAGAAAATAATGATAACCTACTGCGGGAAAATCTTCTGCCCAGTCAGTCATGTCCCTTTCAAGACATGAGCGCCCAAGCATTTATCACGTATGGCAATTAACTGACTGAAATAGAAAAGTAAAACAATATCATAAATATAATACACATTTTATCGACTTCCCAGTTTCCACTCTAGCTTTTGAGCATAATCAGCTGGGCAGTTAGCATAGATATGAAACAAACTTTTTTTAGCATGTCAATCTACTCAAAGATAAATCATTCTGTGATTTTACTCAGGGCCAGTGCATACTACCCCCCCCCAACCCAATGGCATCAAGGCCCCACCCTTTTACCATCAAAATAGTTAAATGTAACCGCCTCTTCTACTCTAACAGTTTCTTTTCTCACACTTCCAATTTGTGGAACTTACTTCCATTTGCTTGCTTCCCTGATAGCTACAATCTCCAAAAGTTTAAATGCAATGTCAATTGCCATCTCTTATCTATTTGATTCCCATCCATCTCTTATCTTCAACATCCCTTATACCATTTTTATGTTCTCACTGTTACCCCCTGTGTACTGGAATTTCTGCCTTGCTTGGGGTGAAAATGTGTAGTGGAATTTCTACCTTGCTTGGGGTGAAATTATTATTAAAAAAAAACAATTAAACTAAGCACGACTGAGGATTAACATTTTTTGTAGATTTTGGGGTACTTCTTTTTTTCTCTAAATCTGTGAATTTTTTTTGGCTCATGCTAAATCTATCTATATATATAATTCACTATTTTTTATCCATAATGTTGAATGTGTTAAAGTTAGAATTATTCAACTTTTTAACAAGAAAAATCTCAAGTTGATGATAAAAACTGCCACAAAACATTGATTTATTTAAAATGAAATGTCTCAAATTTGTATTTAGATATATTTATTTTCAATTTTTCTAGTAAAATTCTTCACCTATATGATCCATTATTGTATAGAATTTGTATTTTATATGAATACTACCTTATGAAAACTAAGATGTAGTAGAGGGAAGCAGTATTAGAGATTCGATGGTGGCATATGAGACATTTGCACTGACCCTGATTTCACTCACACATCAACATATCCAATCAAAAGTCACACAGTAAAAGTTTAATTGATCCTTCACACACACACACATATATTCAGTGGCAAATAACCTACGTAAGCAACTCATGCATTGCTTGCCTTTGAGGTTTTTCCAGGATAAATAATTTTTGTGTAATAAAATATTATTGAAAATTTTTACTATCCTTTTACTCATATTTTTAAAATCCTCCATTCATTCATTTCTTAGGAGAAATTGTGAACAAGCAACATTAATAGAGTAGTGTAAGCAGAGAAGGCTGTTGCTACTATGTAGCACTCCCACACCAGTTCTATATGCAAACACAGAGAACATAGAAGAAAGTGAATGAAGGTCTTAAGGCTGAGTGGATGAGAAAAGTAAGAAGCAGAGGCATTAGCTGATTGTTTCCATGAATAACAACCATTTGAAGAAAATGAAGGTAGAGTTGGTGCTAATAATATCCACAACAAACTGATCAAAGAATTTACCAAAAAAGATATAAAGAATAGGATTTATTTACAAATAACTTTTAAATATATCATTATTTGTTGATTTTATTATATTTTTCTTGGTTTTGCCACACACACACACACACACATATATATATATATATATATATATATATATATATATATATATATATAAATAGAATAAGTAAAGAACAGGTAAGAAAAAGTGTCTTTAATCTAACACATTTCACTTTAACAAGCTTTTTCAAAGATTTTTTTTAAAGATGATTTAAATTTTTTTTTTTTAAATCCAGAGACAGTATGTTGATTGAGGCTTGATTTCATTGGCCAGATACGTGCCACATGTAATAATGCAATGGATGAATAATTTTAAATGGTGACATAAGAATTTTCTCAACATTTAAAAATATTCATCCATTGCTTTATTACACAACACATATCTGACCAATGAAATCAAACCTTAATCAACATACTGTCTCTGTGGACCTTATAAAAGTTTTTTAAATCATTCGTCTTTAAAAAATCTCTGAAGAAGCTTGTTAAAGTGAAATATGTTAGATTAAAAACACTTTTTCCCTACCTATTCTTTACTTATTCATCTTGTCAGATTTTGATCCATATATTCAACATTATATATATATATATATATATATATATATATATATATATATATATATATATATATATAAACTAGACGGACAATAATTAATGGATAAAGAAAAGTAAAAATGTCACAAAGATGAGCTCTTTGTACTTTTCTTCATCTTTTAACTAAGATTATACACACCCACATATATATATATATATATATATATATATACACACTGCTAAATATGACAATGAATGTCTATTATGTTTAATCATGCGCCGTCCTAAACATCGTATTTTGGCTTTAATTTCAGGTGAAAATAAAGACAAAAATTGTCCAACATTTATTTTCTGTTATTGTTGCATAGAAATGTTTTATGTCAACACAAGATAAAATCATCTTTGATGGTGGATGTCTTTATGTTAATGTCCCTGTAACGTCTCTGAAGATGGCTCATGTGAGCCGAAAGCTTAGAACCAGCATAATAAAAAATATTCTAATGTTGAACAATTTTTGTCTTTATTTTCACCTAAAATTAAAGCCAAAATATGTTTAGAATGGCTCATGATTAAACATAATAGACATTCATTGTCTGTTATATTTAACAATATATGTTTAGAAAATTATCTGCTGCCTCGATACACTAAAATATATATATATATATATATGTCTGATCAAAAAGTATCAGGACTAGTACTATAAAAAGAAAACTACAAAACATATCAATTCAACATTTAATCTCCTTCAAAGTAGTCCCCTTCTGAAGCTACATACTTTATCCACCATTGTTTCCATTGACAGAAGCATTCCTGGAATTCCTTTTTGGGGATAGCATGTAGCTGTCTCAACACATTCTTTTGAATTCACTTGACATCTTGAATTCTTGTTCCTTTCAAGTGGGCTCTGATTTTTGTAGTGGAAAAAGTCATAAGAGGTTGAGATCTGGAGAATGTGGTGGTCATCATACCTTGGGAATGTAGTCCTTAGCCAAAAACTGCTGCATAGATCAAGGTCATTGATGGAACCTCTGTGGTGTGGTAAGATGACAAGACTCTATACAGTTTCTTTCCAGGTACTGCTATAAACAATGGAAGTTAGCGAGAACATTGTAACTTAGAACGTATAGGCAATGGAGTTTAAGGTCAATCTGTGCCATGCAGCTTCACTCTGAGTAATTTAGCTTCATTCCCATAGCAATAGTCCCGATACTTTTTGATTAGACCTCATATATATTTGTATGTGTATAATTTCTTGTTTTATGTATGTGTGATTTAATTCCTTATTCTGTATTGTGTTATTTGATGTATCTATTCTCAATTGATTTCTGGTTCAAAAATCCCTTTGTTATTGTTTTTTTAAATTCTGAGTGAAATTAACATTTATTTATTCATCAATGGCCTGAATGAGGCAATTGTAAATTTTTTTTTTTACATTGCTGAAATAAATTCTGGATTTATAACTGTTTAATTATGTTTAGTTTTCCTCTCAATATATATATATACACATTATATTAGTGAAATGTGTAGTGTATCTGTTATAGGCACATATCAAACAAAAGTTACAGCATCTGTTAAGGAAAAAATTCTCAAGTCATAATAAAAGAAATGAGAATTTTTTATATAAAAATGTATTTGCAAGTTGAGCATAGAAAGTAAATCTTACTGTTAAAAGAATTTTAAGAATATTTTCTTGAATGTCTTTTTTTTATATTCAGACGAATGTTCTCATCTTTGTTGTTATTACTACAACCTTTCAGCTGTTGTCTCCTGCTTTCTTCAGGTGTCTGTCAGTCTGAGTAACTATCAGATTGAACTGAAACTATATTCTTCTGCTGTCCCTATCTAAAGATAACTGCTCAGTTATTACTTTCTGTTTCCACTGAGTCTAATTTCAGACTGAAGATGGCTCATGTGAGCCAAAAGCTTAGAACCAGCGTAATAAAAAAAAAAAAAATCCAAATTTGGGACAATTTTTGTCTTTATTTCCACCAGAAATTAAAGCCAAAATATGATGTTTAGAACAGCTCATGATTAAATATCATTGACATTCATCGTCTGTTATATTTAGCAATATATGTTATATATATATATATATATATTAATGAAACTTGGTTATAAACAACCGACAATTTGAAATGAATTGTTTGAACATTATTTTTTTATTGATACTCGTATTTAAGTAGATATTCTGTTTTTAATTAAACAGTATTATATATTTATATCTACTGGCCTGATTATTTATAAATTTTTATTACCAAAATGTGTGTCATTCGGCAGGATTCGAACCTGCAACCCCTATCTACATAGGGGAAGCTACCATTTGATCTGGCAACGTCTTAGACCGCTCAACCACGAACGACCTCCAGTCTAAACAAGGTTTTAATCTAAGACGTTGCCAGATCAAATGGTAGCTTCCCCTATGTAGATAGTGGTTGCAGGTTCGAATCCTGCCGAATGACACACATTTTTGTAATAAAAATTTATCATAATCAGGCCAGTAGATATAAATATATAATACTGTTTAATTAAAAACAGAATATCTACTTAAATACGAGTATTGATAAAAAAAAAATAATGTTCAAACAATTCATATATATATATAACTTAGATCTAGCATTTCTTTTGTTGTTAGTGGGCTCCATATATTATTATGCTTGTCCAGATGATTGCAAGTGAACTGATTAGTATAGAGGTTCTTATTCCTTCCATTTTCTTCATGGCTGGTTCCTTCACTTACATCAGATCAAGAGAACAAAGTAATAGAATGACTAGGACAACTTGTATAAAGACATTCAAACAATAATAGTTTAATGCTTCTGAAATCTTTTCTGCCTAAAACCATTTTTTCTACTTCACTCGAAAACAGAATCCTGAATTGCAAACACTCAAGCTAATACATTTCTTGATGGAATGATTGATAGATTAGTCAAAATATGTTTGGCATTCATTTTGCAAAAATTTAATTTAGTTGAAAGCAGATTTACAAATTAATATTGTCAAAAACTTCATTTCTCAATTAGAAATTAGTCAACTTGCAAACACGAAATAATTTTTATGCATAAGAAAAAGCAAGTTTTTTTTTTTGTTTTTTTAAATTTTTTAAAAATGATATTTTACCATTTTTATGTCTGGTTTTGTGATGACACTTTATGACAATAAATACGTGCATAGGTAATGTGTGTAAGAGGCAAACAGAAAAACAAGCACAGTTTCTACATAGAATAGTCTCTGTCAATAAAACTCTAACATCTGTTAAAACAATATATTTCTTCTTTTTTTTTTTTTAAATCAATGTTGAGTGATTTATCTGAAATATTGGTTTTGTTTTTTCTCCATCAGCTTTGGACAAGGACAAACAAGTATTATGATTGCAAACTCTTGTAATACTGTCTGGCTTTTTTTGCAAACATTGACAAGCAGATTTATGAGTGGCATAAACATTTTAAAGCCGGTTGAATATCAGTTGAAGAGGATGAGTGTTTAGGAAGACAAATCGTCAGCAAATGTGGAAAGAATTATATAACTATCCAGCAGCTCTCACATGATTGGAATCGGTTATTAAATCTGCTAGGAGAGCCAAGTCTGTAGACGTTCTGATGTTTTAGATATCTAATAGGAGTACATAGATTTGCCTATCTTCTGGTTCATACTTCAGTCTTTTGAACAGGAGCAGAGATTTATCATGTTTCCTGTTTGGGATTGGGTTTTCATTTCCTTCTAATGTCTACTTTATGCTTCTAACATCTCTGCCTAAGCTCTGAACTTTTATTCAATATTTTTTTTTTTCATTCAATAGTAGACAGATTTGCCAATTGTTTGATTCACACTCTTCTATGGTCTTCTGAACAGGAGTAGAGGTATATCTCTTGTCTTCATGTTTAGGATTGGGAATCTAGTTCCTTTTAGTCTTCTCATTTGCTCCCAGTAGCCTTTTGCATTTTAGTGGCATTATGGCTTTACTTGGGATGGAATATATCTATATTATAAATCTCAAAATACTCAATCATAGAAAGCAGTTTCATCTATCTTCAGGAACACAAGACATTTTTTTTTTATAAATGATAAATATTACAGCCTTTGTGTTTGTTATTAGTTTATATTCTAACTTTCTGCAGGTTTTATTTTGCATGAGGTAAGAAATTTAATATAAAATCTTCCATGTAAGGACTCTTACCACATGGAAATATGAAATGCTTTTGATAAACCTTTATAAACAATACCCCTCCTTAAAAAAAACAAAAAAACCATATGATGCCTGAGATTTCATTGAACAGGATCTTTTCTGTATTTCCCTCCCTCCCACCAAAAAAAAAAAAAAAAAAAAAAAAAAAAAAAAAAAAAAAACACTTGAGACAACAGAGACTTTGTTAAATGACTTCAACTTTCTTAAGGTTTCCCCTCCCACCTCTCCTTATTGATTTCTTTTATTCTAAATTCTCCTCCAGGGCATGAAAAAACTCCCAGACATACTGCTTACCATTATATGAGAGATATTTCTGTCATATCCTGTATTATATCATTGTAAATGACCTTGATTTAAAAACGGAAAAATAGGCAAAATAAATAATTTTTTTTCTAATAATAGGAAACTATCTGAAATGCTTTCTGTATCAGGCAATATACAAGCAACATTTTCTTTATCATTTTGGAATGGTTATCTAACTGAGAATTTTTACAAAAAATGTTCTACAATTTTTTGAGACTTTAATAAACAGTCTGTATTTGGTAGGAAATATTGCCATAATGACAATTTACAACCATACTTGGTGACATTTTGGTAATATCGATGTTGAAGAATAAAGTTAAAAACATTTACAAATTAAATAAAAACTATTTGCATAGAGTATTTTTCTATATAAAATAAGAGACTAGATCTATAGAAAACTCTACAAGCCATTTTTTTTGTTACTCACATAGCTTTTCAAAAGGTCTCAGAAACTTTTGTAATTAAAATAGTTTAAATATCTAAGGCATTTTAAGCATTGCTGAAACAAAAGTAAGAGACTAAATTTTAACTTAAATAGAAATAACTTTCATCGTAATTCCTCAGTTTATGGTGAAATAACCAAATGTTTGTCCAACTTCCATTTTATAAAGTATTTCTCATTCAGTAATGTTATGAAAATTAATGACAAACTGGGAAAAATTTTCATGTGATATTTCGTCGTTTATGACTTCATTGAACTAAAGTGATGTAAATTTAATTTTTTTTTTGTTGTTTGGGTATATAATTTAGGCAATTTTATTTATTCTATAAAAAAAAAAATGCTTTAGTTATTCAGTATTTGACATTGTGACAAAAGAGCTACCAATAGCGGTGAAATGTCACAATTAAAAAAAAATTTTACTTTTTTGCCATTTCATGCAAATCACATTGAATATTTTTTTTAGAAAAGATTTTTTACTTGAGAATTCTCTTAAAGGTGAAATTTGAATACAAGAATCTGTCAGATTCAACCTTATAGTTGTACTGTGAAATTTCATGAATTTGTATTATGTTTAAGTACAATTACACATTCTGCAAACAAGATACCTTAATATTTGAAAAAATATTCAATTATATCTTTTTCATAAACATGTCTTGCTCTTTGATACATATTCTAAGTAAAACTATTATATTACACGGGGAATAAAAACATGAAGATTTTTGTGCTACACTTATCGAATTACTGAATCGAGTCATGCAGAAATTTAAAAAAAAAAAGTCAAGTTAAGCAAAATTATCTATGATGGATAAATTTTCTAGCCTAAATTACGCAAGGGAAGTAATACTGCTCAACTTGCAAATAATGACAATTTAGATGTAGTTGCTTCCCTTTGATTGTATCACTGAATCGAAAAATCTGTTAAGTTTTATTTCTAGAAATGAGAATCTTGACATTTAAAATCAATAAATCTGGAATTACTTCATAATAATCAATAATTTGAACGATATAAATCATATTTCCATGAAACGAGTTTTCAATAATTAAATTAAAGATAAAATTTGATTTAAAAACATTAGCCCATAAATTTGTTCTCAAGATAGGAAATCTGAATGAAAGAACTAAATCTAATCCTTTAAACTTTTCAAGCAGTTATTCTTTATGACTTATTCATCATGTTTAACCCTCGGACTAATTTCCTCATCTTTTTTTATTATCACAACGTTTCAGCTGGTATGTCTTCCAGCTTTCTTCATGTGTCTATTGATATGGGTAACCTTCAGGTTTACCTGGAGAAAGCTAGAATCCAAGACTGAAATGATGTGTGAGTAGCAACAAATATGAAAACAATCTGACTGCAAAGAGCTCCTCATACCAGAAATTCAAATATGAATTGTTTAAGCTTAAATATGTTAGAAGCTGAAACAGTCTATCAATAATATGTGTTGAACAATATAAAAATGGGCACAGAAAAAAATGTCAGCATTTCTATCATAATTTCTATTCTATTTTAACTGTATTAAGTGCCATACATGAAACACGCTTGGGCGATCATGTCTCAAAAGAGACATGACTGACTGGGCAGAAGATTATCCCGCAGTAGGTTGCTATTGCTTTCTGCGGTAGATTGGTTGCCAGCCAAGGCTATAGAACCCAATCTGTCCAATCTGTTATTTAACCTATAACTGGAAGGAAGAGACAGATTAATACCGTTCCCAAGGGTATTTGCGTGTAAGTGAATACAATGGATTCAACTGGAATTTGAACTTGGCTCCCCGATTTCTCATTCCGAGCCGATAACCACTGTACTACAATACACATCCTGTATTACTTTTACTATTTATATTGTTCAAACCTTTATTGCCATATTCGCATTTTAACCATTGTATACTTTAACTTCTTTCAGGTAACATTAGTTTGAATTTTGAACCAAACCCTTTTAGTTCCTAGGGGTAGATTGTTCTAAATTCAACTAAATAAGTGGTTTGGTTTGAAATTCCAACTAATATCACCTAAAGACGGCTGGAGAGTAGAATGGCTGAAATATTGTGAATATGGCAATAAAGATGAGGACAACACTCCAAACAATGTAAATAGTTAAAATAACTAATCTCAAAAACAATTTATCAAATAATTTAGCTGGACAAACAATATTGAGCAGTTACATCTAACGTTTACCTTTGTATCAATCTGAGCTTTTCAAAAAGCATTTTTGATATCTAGTCACTCTACAAGTGCTACTGGTACCACAAAACTTAGTACTACGTGCTGTAACTAGTACACCCACCAGGCTTTGCTGATGAGAAGTGGGGCAAAGCAGGTTTAAAAACAAAACCTGTCAAAGGATGAATGAAATCAATGGTCATCAAGCACAATGCAGTGACATTTATTTAATAAAAAACAAAACAAAAAACAACTTATTACATACATAGAAGGAATCCTGATAAATATTTGCCCATAGATTGAAAAACATTTTACTATATTACCAACTTTTATAAAATCCATACTTGAAGAATCTAAGATCAGGCTACCCACAACCATAGCCAGTATAATTCTTTCACTCATACAAAACACCCCACTAATCAATATACAGACACTCAGTTGGTCAGTTAAGTGATACATGATACACGCTTGGGCGATCATATCCTGAAAGAGACATGACAGACTGGGCAGAAAATTATCCCGCATTACTTTCTGCGGTAGACTGGTTGCCATCCAAGGCAAAATAACCCAATCTGTCCTGTTATTTAACCCATTACTAGAGGGAAGAGATGGATTAAGATCTTTTCCAAGGGTATTTGCACATAAGTGAATGCAAAGAATTCAGCTTGAATTTGAACTCGGCTACCCGATTTCTCGTTCCCAGCCAATATCCACTGCACCCCAACGCATATACAAACACTACCAGACAGAAATAAAAATGCCCACTAGATGCACACACATTATCAACCAACTCCAACATAGACTAACTAGAATTATGATACACAAACAGACAAGAATTATAAACAAGAATGCTACCAGACAAAACAAATAAGATAGATCTACTTAACAAAAAAAAAAAAAAAAAAACTCAATGCAAGAATATTCTTTTCCATATTTTTTTTTCTGATAAATCTCAACTAAAAGTAAAATATATTAAATTTATAAACGTTTTTTATTTGTTCCTTATCCTAGCATTCTTCCAGATTCTAATCCATGAGAGAGAGAGAGAGAGAGAGAGAGAGAGATAATATTGATTGATTTGACAATTTTCAATAATTAAGATCATGACAGCACTTTTCAATGTACCAATATCAAAGAGGTTGTTCTTCCCTGGGTGCTTCATGTATATGGTTTGATGACAAAGTTAGCTATTCTTAGAAAATGCTTGGAGAGCAATAGCTAACATGCAAGTCTCAAAAATCACTGCTTATGTATTTTGTTCCCATATGCTGTCTAAATTTGTATACCCAATCTTCAGCAGATTTTCTTATAGTGAATCAAAATACTGATTTTCTTCTCCACCTTAGAAAAATGTGTTTAAGTTTCTTGTTCTTACCAAAATTTAAATCAGATAATTTCAGCTGTATTACAGAAACACTTGTCAAAAGCTGATGTGGTTTTGGTCCACAACCCTATACTCAAGATTTTTTTTAATAGGACATTATCAAAACTAACATTCAGAATCTCTTTTGTAACACATGAAAGTAAAGAAAGGAAAGCTTAACAGATAGTATCAAACATTGAAGAAACCAGTCTAATAAATATTGGAAGAGAAAAAAAAAAATATTGAGCAATTCCCTTCAACCTGGTATAAAGGCAAATTTATTCCTGCTACATGTTCATAATGAAATAATGTGTATTTGAACATTTTTATGGTAAACACTAAAATTTTAAAGAGCAACAAAAGCCTTCAGTTTTTTATTTTTCTATTCTATAATGAAAAATCATTACTATGCAAATTCTATAAGTAAATCACATTTTCATAAATAAATGTCGTGCTGAATGAGAGAGGTATAATTTAATCATAACTGATTTTAAAGAAACATTGATTTTAATTTCTTGGCTAAAGAGCATGGCATATTTATTGCAACAAGTACAATGTTCATTAATGAATTAATCCAGTGATTTTGAAAATGGTTTTTAATTGAAACTAGTGCTGCATTAATAGAATGAAATGAAATTTTAGTAGGAAAGTAAAATATTTTATTTGTGTAATTGCAAACTAGAAACAGAATAAACCCCATTAGAAGTCATGTTGTCATGGTATATTAGAAATTAAATCGGATAGCATTTTATTAAAATATATCTGCATTATGTGAGTATGGATGTATGTAAAAATCATTTTGATAGAGAAAAATGTATTTGGATATTTTCAGGATGTCAGAAAGCAAGAGACTATTTTAATTCTTGATATGAACAGAAATATTTATCATCCAATAAAGTTAAATTTGCATTCATATTACTAAAAACATGGCAAAATCTGAAAATGTTGAGCTAGCTCTTGTATTCATCTCAGTCTGTAATGTCTGCAAAAAAATTTTTCACAAAATTTAAAAACTTGTCAACATCATTTGCAGGATAAAAGCTTCCCATAAATTTTTCAGTTTTTTTGTTTTTTTTTTAGAAATAAAAACTTCAAGCAAATACATCTTTCAGAAAATACATTTTGATAATTATTAATTCTGAAGAGTTAAGAATTTTATCCACTTATGTCTGCTTTTTTTTTTTTTTGTAATTGAGAAAATTTTTTAAAAATTTTCTTTCTACTTTTCATTCACAAAAAGAAAAAAAAAGGCACAGACAGGCCATAAAATCACAACCAGTCACACTATTAAATAACGCTTATATAAATAGTGGTGAAGATCGTATAATAATAGTATAGATGTTTTAACCCATTGCATCTAAAACTCATCTGAAGTTCAAAATAAAGGACATACTTTTTAGACTTTTCCCTTAATATAAGCTAAGGTTATAAAATCTAAATTCATTTAAACTTATCAAAAAATATTTCAAATGAGATTAGAAAAGTTCCATAATGTTTTTTTAATAAAAGATAGCTTTCGATGTTTTAAGATACAGTAGGTTAAAGAACAATGTACGACCAGGAAAGGTGGTGGTGAAGGTGGTTTTAAGAAGGAAGAGGATGGTTAACATATTTCATGCTTAAAATGTGAAAAAAAAAAAAAAAGTACGCTTTAATAAATAAAAATAAAAGAAAGACTGATGGTAAGAAAAATTTAGTAAGGATGTAATTTGTATTTGGTAAAGTTTTTTTATGAATGACAATGTCAAAGAAAAATCAATGTATCTGTTCAGTGAGCCCTTGATTAACATGGTAAGATAAACCTTTATATATAAAAAAAAAAGAAAAAAAAAGAAAAAAGAAAAAAACTATTTACACTGGAAAACATTTTATATGTATCAAATACTATACTAAGATAAAGATCTATATCAAACTGCCCAAGAAAGGCAATAAAGCCACTAAGATGCAAGGGATTATTGAGAGTGAGAGTTAGAAATAAACATTAAGGAGAAAGAACAATAAACGAACAGGAATTAAAAAGACAGAAAATAATGGTTGCTCTTTTATTGCTCTCTTTCCTTTATTACAATTAGTTGGATTTCTAGCTGTAGGAATTAATACTGAATACAATATAATTAACCTTTTCTTTTTAATATAACATGTATGCTTCATTTCATAAAGCAGCCTCTTTGAAAATATAATAGCAACCAGTATCAACATTTTGTTGTTTCTTATTTCAGAGTTTTTAAATCATTTTTACAAGTTCTCATTACCAAGAGTTACATCATTATTTTATTGATAATTTATGGAAGACAAAAATGACAAATGCCCTTCCATGGACCGGGGGTGGTGGAGATAGGAAAATATTCTGTACCTTACTCTGAAGGGGTCAAGAGAGGCATATTAAACCAAATTAATCAAGGAAACATTGATTTAAATTTTCCTGAGCTTCAAAATGTTGGGATTGTTCTCAACCAAATTCTTTCAAATCTATACATTTTTCAAATTTCTCAACATCAGAATGGAATGCATGGATTGCATTTAAAAGCAAAATTAAAACCATTTCCTTCCCAACACTTAAAAAAAAAAGATCAAACATACACACACAATATATATATATCTCATTAAAAGAAACACTTCTAATGATAGAGGCAATTGTGATTAAATATGCGACATCATGATTAGACTAAATTAAGAGTTTTTAAAACTATCTTTAGTGAACTATCTCCTCTTAACAAAAACCCAACTCATTTAGGTGACAAAGGCTCTGATGAAGGAAGAAAAATTAAACAAAAACCTGAAGCAGTTAATTGTTGCTAGACACAGTAGAGTGGGTTGGAGAAGACAGTGATGAGAATCAAAGACTGTTTTAGCAAAATATTACAGTACAAGTGAAAACAGAAGCAAAATTATTCAATTTTATTTACCTCACCCATTCCTCAATTAAAACTTTTGAATTTTTTCAGGGTGTCTCAGCAATTTGCAAGGTGACTGTAACAATTTATTTTCTATCTTAAAACAAGAACAAATAAGCCTTTTTTTTTTTTTAACAAATTGCATACATGCTAGGGTATATGATAGAGTGCTGAAAAGTTCTTGGCCCACTCTATTTCTCCAACATCTGACCAAATGACTAAACACTAGAATTTCATTTGGAATCTCTTCTTGAATGGGCCAAGAAATCTTTGCGTTTTTTTAGCGCCCACCTCATAGATGGGGGTGTCCAGCTATGAAAATATATACTTTTAATCAGAAAAATGGTAATAATTTTAGGTTATTTTTTTTTTTTTTTGTTATATAAAAGATTTGTAATTCTTTGTTTTTTTTTTTAGTTCCCAAGTTACACAATGAACCCACTTTTGGTCAATATGAAAACAAAAAGATGTCATGCATTAAAAAATGTGCTGGCAAAATCATTTTAAAAGCATCAGCAAAAACTGTAACAATAAAAATTTCTAGTTATAAGAGGATCAACCAAATTTGGACAAAACTGAAAGTAAATTAGAAAACCCATGCCTGGTTTTACAATTTTGTTTTTGTAAAAAGAAAAATCCCCTTTGTAAGATTACTAAATTAAAAGAAAATAAATATTTGAAGTAGGCATACATTTTTTAATTCTCAGTATGTCCTAAAAATGTATGTATAAATAAAAAATAAGTTTAGAAAAAAGGAAGTGGGTGAGAGAAGAATTGGTTACTACAATTCTTTCTTAACCTTTTAACATGACTATCAGGTGCATGAGCAACAAACCTAAGATGTGCAGTTTTGCAGAATTTCTACATTAGCTTTGTGAAATATTCTAGGTTATTTTTATTTTCATTTGACTGAAAAGAACATTCCATAAAGCCAGTGATTGAGGAAAAGAAAAAAATTAGAAAAAAAAGTTACTTTGGAGCAATCATGAGCTGAATATAGTTAAGGCTGAACTACATTACTCTAACACTTTCTCTACTGTACAGTGCCAAATACTACCTTGCTAAATGTTTTAAGGGGGTCAAATATGAAGCTTTTTTACCCCAAGTTATATTTAAACTATAAAAAAATCTTTAATTTTGTTACAGTTGTGTAAAAAGTATTATTACTCAAAAATAATTTTCATACTAGCCTCTAAATATATTTAACATTGAAAGAGCCAATTTCAAAATACTGACAAAATCTTTAAAAGTTTTTCCCTTTGTTTAAATGTGATCTGCTCATAAAAATAGGAAGATAGAACTGATGCAATTAACAAAAGAGCCAAACAATTCAAAATAGGGAACACTAGCAGCTCCTAGTGGCTAACTAAATAAAATATTTTTGTTGACAAAAGTCAGAGAACAATCTGTCAAATAAAGTAAAATAAAAATTCAAGTTAAATACACAAGTGAAAAAATTAATCCCAATTCAAAAAGAAACATAGAAAATTACTTTTCTGATCTCCATGTACACACTTCCCATCTGCCTTTACGTTTCCTTTTTTTCTAAAACTCTTAAACTAGACAAAGAACGCAAGAACCGAGTTCAGAAAGTGGCATCAAAACTCCAATTGTAAAACTTTGTTTGGAAAATTAATATTGAACGCAGACTTGCACATAACCTATAAGTGAGCTTAATTGCCAAAATAGTACAGATTTAATAAAAAAAACAAAAAAAAAAACAAACTTTGAAAGTGAAAATCATGAAGATGTTTTGATGCTAATAATGTCGGCCACACATAAAAAATAATAATCATCACTATAATGTGAGAGAGAAAAAAGTATATATATATATATATATATATATATATATATATATATCAAATAAAATAAATGCTGTTCTTTGTATAACATTTCATTCAGTGATTGATAACATTTAAAATGCACAAGATAATATCTGGGAAAGTCATAGATTCCAGTTTTTCCAAAATCTCATCTCCTAGATAATTGGTGATACTGTGATAGGAAACAGTGTCTGTTGCCAGCCAGCCACACACACTTTGAGTGCAGAGAAAAGCTAATGTCCAACTTTAGAACATTTTTTTTTGTTTGTGAATTACATAAGATGAAGAAAAAGGAGAAAATAGATGGTTGCTGCATGAATCTTAACTGACAACTCTTGTATGTAAGCACCGTTCAAATTCTGTGTTAACATTTTACAGGAATTGTTAAAAAATAAACTGGGTAATGTTGATAGACATCGAAAAGAGAAATTGCAGGAATAAGTATAGTAGTGTGTAAATTAAAAAGGTTATGATATGTTGTGGTTGTCAATAAAAGATATAACATTCCAAATAGTTATGATGTAAATGAGCCCCATTTCTAGCTGAAAATATGAACGAAAATAATCCAAAGTGATTAGGTAAGGAAAGCTGTGTACATACTCACTCTCACACACACACACACACATATATATATTATTGGTTTCCATCATTAAAACCTTAAAGCAGTTCAGCTGACAATGTAAACAAGAAAGTTCATTTCATTTCCTTACCATAAAATCTGGTCTCAATATTTTAGAATGCAAAAAAAAAATTAGAGGTATTTTACTATTGTATATTTAAAGTAAAAAATAATAGGATAAAATAAAAACGAACAGATGTATAAAGCACAATTGCTTTTAAATCAATAAATTGATAAATAATTAATAAAACGCTATTGATATTGGATGGTTTCAATATATTTTGCTTGCAGTGAAATTTTTTTTTAAATAGTTACTGAAAGTGAGTTTTAAAATAGAAAAAAATTAGTGTTAAAATATTTTTTTTCGCTTTTCTAAATCATTTTGTTAGTTTTGGTGATTTCTAAACCTCTTTGCATGTTGTTTGTAAAATATATTTAAAAGCAAGACAATGAACATCTCTGAATTTAAGATGGTGTAAAATTTTATAATACAAAAGTATTTTTTTAAAAGATAAAAAATACTCCCTCTCACATAGACACATACACAATTTAAAAATGTACATGTAAGAGCTACATCCTTTTGAAGGACATTTAAAAATCACGGTCCTCCACTACATCCTTCACTCTTAACCATGTATTTCCATGATCGTTCTTAATGACTTAATAATTATAATGAATAAATAAAAAAAAAAATGAATCATGAAATTATTGTTACAACAAAAAGCAAACAATCTGATTTTAAAATGTCTTTTTTATGTGATGCTTTGATTTTTGTGACAAATTAACGTGCTCAGAGAAACAATAGGCAGATGTGCGTTTTAAGTCTTCTTTCTGTCACCAGTAAAAAAAATATGACAGTTGTCCCTTTCTCATTCATTAACTCACTTCATCATTCACTCACACTCACTTGAGTGCAGTGATCTACTCAGTGAGTGCCGATTCATAGGATGGAAGTGGAGTAGCAACATCTGAATATTTGGGCGGAGACAGAATTACTGCCCGCCCATCTCTATGAATGTCTACAGTAGTGAGGATGGTGTCAGAAGTGGTTGACCGACCCAGGTCTACCATTCCGATGCTGGTGTGGTGGTCGCAGGCAATGGTGTCATAGGCAGGAGGTGGATCCAAAAACACAGGACTGATTTGATCTTGAGAATGGGTGTATACCACTGCAATAGAGAAACAAGAAAAAGTTAATGGGAGAAGAAAAATGGCCAAATAGCTGCAAATTTGAAAGGTAAGAGAAAGAAATTTGACTGAAATATAACTCTGCTTAAATACAGAATTCAAATATTGAAAATTGTGACACAATGGATCCCCACTCAATTAGTTGGGACATTCACATAGTCAAGTGGATTGTAAATGATTTTATCTGGTCCTTTGATGACTGGCAGTTTTATGATTATGTGAGAGTTTCAATGCAATAGAAAAAAGGAAATTAATAAAAAAACTTTCAGGAACAAGTGTCACTCAGCTGGAAGATAGGGAATTCCAGTCAGTAGCATATATAGTCAATCCACATTCTAGTCAAGTAGTCACAATTAGAGTAAGATGCAATATAGTCAAATGCTAACAGAGTTCTTACTGGCCAAAGAAAAAAGCTGGTACATTGATCTGTTGAGAGAGAAGACAGATGTAATAATGAAGAGTCCTAACCCCAGACAGTAACAGGTGAATCAATGAATAAAGAATTGATCTCATCTTTCTCATCAACGCAATATGTTGAGAGTCATATTTGGAACTTTTTTTCTTGAGTGATATTTTACCATCAGTTTCTTTGTTGAATACACACTTTGTTAACACTGATGTAAATGGGAATGGAATCATAGTGTGGGGCAGAAATTGACCAGTTAGTAAAAAAAAAAATGTGAGGTGTCCAAGCATAGGCTGACACTTGGAAAAAAGACATTTCTTATTCAAGACTATCACATATTTGTTTAAAATTCTGAGATGAAGTAGTATTTACATTATTTATACTGTTCAGACTTTTGTCCTCATCTTTATTGCCATGTTTACATGGCCCAGTGGATATAGGCATTTGTTAGTTCCAGTGACTTGATCAAAAGAGTTGTGAGTTTAATACCTGGCTACAGCAATGGTGAACAAAAATTGGAGAGTTAAGTTAAAGGGAGATAACTACATGGCTTCCAGAAGTGGCAACAAACATGGAATGAGAACGATATACTCCAGTGATTGCAATAAAGGGTTCGGTTCAAAATTTCCAGCACCTGAAGAAGGCCAGGGCATACTATGGCCAAAATGTCGTAAACATGGCAATAAAGATGAGAACAGTCCAAAAAGTGGAAATAACGTAGCTATCACGTGTGACCATTTTTGAAGCAATAAAATCTTTTCCAAAAATAAATTTCTGTAGCCAAAGGTAAAAAGAAGTGTAGTAACATCAGCTGTGTTTATTTATATATCATAAATCACTTTAAATGCTATTTTTAGTGGATGCTCATATTTGAGGAGATGCTCCATTTATTAAACACTATAAATATCTATTTTCATATATCAGCCTGAATAGTCAATAGATTTTATCAAAGAAAAATATGTACACTCTGGCAGGGTTCAATCCTCTGTTCCCCTGGGTAGAGGAACCATCATTTGATCTGATATGCTTTAACCAACTCAGCTATGAAGAACTTCTGCTAATCAAACAAACTTGAATAGTGTCTTTAAGCAAAATCCTTCTCGCCACAGTTTTGAAATTTTCACATTTACTGTTGCATATCCAAACATGAACAAAGCAATTTCTAAAAAAGTAATGAAATTTTTATTTATTAACCTGATAGATCAATATTAAGGGTGGTACATCAAACTAAATATACTGTTTAATAAATAAATGGAGCATCTACTCAAATATGAGTGTCTACTAAAAATAATTTTAAGTAATAAAATGACAGATTAATAAATAAAAAATCCATTATTTCTTTAGAAATATGTATATATCTTCAATTATCCAAAAGTTAGAAATTGAAAAATTATTTTAATTAATGGAAATCTAACTATCTAACTTGTTTTTTTATATTTTGATACATTCATGCCATTAGCTTTCCACATATATTCCGGAGTTGCAAAGCAAATTATTTTCGTTGACATCTCATAAAAAATGTAACCAGTCATCTGCATATGGCATACAATAAAACTAGTACAAATAGTGCCAATATATTTTGACAATCAATGTTAATATTTTTTTTTTTAATATGACACTTTCATGGGGGAATTGGCACCAGTTTTAATACCATATCATGCTATTTTTCAATTGATCTTTTTGTGATATATAAGTAGAAAATTATTTGCTTTTAATCCTTGCTAAGCAATTATGCAAATGAAACTATTTTGAATTACATACAGACTGCATAAACTCATGGTGCAAAGGACATGGATGTCCTGTAGCATTGCACCAGTTCATATATGAGGGAGAATGAAACTTAAATTCATCCCCTCTTGCCAAAGTCAGAGAAAAAAAAAACACCAGGTAGCACACTGAAAAAACAACAAACTTACTATAAATTTTAGTAACATTTCAAACACTGGAGGCAAATGTCAACTCAATCAATGAGTAAGGGTGTGCTTGAACCCTTGATAAGGTTTCTAAGTTCAGCAATCACAAAGTAAAAAGAACATCACTGTATTGCTATGCTATTTTAAATCAACATGGGACATTCCAAAAATTATGGTTATGCTTCCAATTCAATAACATATACAGGAAATACAATGACACTGTTCACTACAGCACATTTGTCAGCTACAAAATAAATACTATTTTCTATGCCTATTTACCAGCAATGATACCACACTGATGAATATAGATCATTACACAGATCAGTGTCATTGATTCTAAAAATGCATTACCCACTGCATAACTGTACTCACAATCACAGTTTGGCAAACATTAAAAAAAATAAGTGAATACGTGAAATTTTTTTCTGCATGGGGAATTTAAAAAACACACTTCTAATTACTACACACTTTCATGTTATACTGCTGCTCAGCTATTAGATGAAACAAGAAAAATTAAAATAAAATAAAAATTATGGGTTACTGGTCGTAATGCATAACCTCTACTGTCATTGCACTAACATCTGCCTCTGACATCATGAGCCAGCATACATATAAAATAAGGAGGCATTACTTCTGGATCAACTATCATGGATTGTCTGACTGGTTAATTGTTATCATCATAATCATATTTTAATGTCAATGTCAGTCTAAGATGAGAGGTTCAAGAGGTGAGCAAAAAGTTGGCAGAGTATTTGACATTAAATAAAACATTTTGGTAATAGGTGAAATATATACCACATATGCCTTCCAAAATAGACTTTTAAAAAAAAAATCCAATGAAAAATGGCAAAAATACAAAATAAAATTTTATTGTTAAAATCTGTCATTATTAAGAGGAAAGAACAATTTTTTTATAGAACTTTTTGTACATCAAAGTGGAACTATAAATTTGTATAGGAAATAAAGATTTTTTTGGCAGTGAAAAACATTGATTTGAAAATTCTTTCAAAAATCAGATAAATTGGATTTTAATGATACTTAAAGGAAAATTATTTTGTATTGCCAGATTTGTCAATATGGACAAATTTATAGATTTTACTGATAATAGAAAACAAATTCCATTCAACTTAAATTAAAGTACTTTGCTTATTGGGAATATTAAATTTAAGCTATTAACTCTAAATTAAAAATAAAACTAAAGATTTATGAAAGAGTTATGTATTTTAAACTTAGATATCACTTATTTTTTGGAGTTACCACATGTTATGCAATAAAGGAAACAGAGTCCAACAAGAAACCCTTACTATAATGCAAAATAGTGAATTTGCTAAAAACTGAGGACAGTTATTACCAATAATAAGCCAAGATAATCACATATAGGGAAACATAAAAAAACATCCTCACCAACCTAAACAAATATAATTTCACATTTGCTCTGAAACATTCATCATTTGTATGCATAATGTCACTGGCATATGGGAAGACAATTAAGCCAGCAAGACAATGCCATCAAGTGTCAGATATTGATTGTTAGGTGTTTATTGTGTCACATATGCAATGAATCACAAGATTATATTGGCTCAGCTCCCATCATATCTAGTCTTTTATGTATATTGCATTGTAATGACTCAAGGCATGCAGACAGGCATGGTAAGTGTTTAAGAAGAAGAAGAGAAAAAATATTTAAAAAATAAAACAAGTGAAAAATAAGAGGGGTAAAAATAAAAGGGGAAGAAAATAAAAAAGAGAATGGGAAGGGAAAGGAGAGAGAGAAAAAGGCAAGGAAAGAGGGGAGAAAGGGAAGAAAAAAGAAAAAGTGAGAAGGAAAAAACATATAAAAGGATGAGGTGAAGAAAAGATTTTAAAAAATGTGAAAAGTAAGAGGAGTAAAAAAAAGGCAGGAGGAGCAGGAACAGAAAATCCAAAGAGAGGAAAAGAGGGAAATAAGTAAAACAAAAGAGAGGAGAAAGGAAAAAAGAAAAACAAACAAAGGGCAGAGTAAAGAAAAGAAAAAGACGAAAAGACAGAGACAAATAAAAAAAGATTGAGAAAGTGATTATCATTTATTTCAATCATAATCTTTGTACAGCAGACCAAAAAGACAATTACAATCAATTTTCTAATGAAAGAGTAAAATGAAAAATCCACTCACAGACCCTATTCTACTGAACAAATCTTTTTCTAGGTAATTGTCCAAGCCCACTGTGACAAATTGTAAAATTCAAATCTAAATGAAGAAAACTCATCAAATTTTATTGTTTGACACTCCTCATAAATATGTTTTTGAAGTTAATTTATAACAATTCAGAAATATTTGACAGTTTTGCATTTTTATTTGATTTCAATTAATTAAAAGTCATGATTTTCCTCAAAACAAGAAACTTAAAAAATAAGTTCTTAAAAATTAAGTTATTTTCAATTAATTCTCATTATTGCTGCCAAGATTTTGACTTGTCTCAGCCAAGAAGGTTGCCTTTGGGAGGTTAGGCAGTTACTGTTCTAAAACCACATTGCAAGAACATTAATTTCTGAGGTTTATTATATACTGCCTACATAGAAGTCTAATCTAATGAAGATAAGAAACAGACAAGATGGCAGATCCAAATGTTTGGAAGAAAAAACCTGATTATGTTGAATGAATGACATTTCATAGCACACTGACTCATGCAATGATCATGTAATGTCAAAATCTATTGAAAACAATTCTTATTAAAATATCATAAAAGGTCAAAATGTCTAACCCTAACAGTATGACACCACCTTTTCCTCACAGAACCAAACAATTATAATCTCATCAACTATGAAAATGTTTGACATGTCATAATCTAAACTTATTTGAAATTGCTTTTTGTTAAGGAATCATATCTTCTGAGAAGATAATTTCCGTTCTTTGTTATAGAAAGTGGGGGAGATAGCAAGAGGAAGAGCCAACATACAAGTGTCAATTTCTAATTTTTCACCCACTCATATCAGACGATATTTGTACAAATTTTTTTTTTTTTTCAAATAGAGAGGCTTCTCTCTCTCTCTCTTTAAAAAAAAGAAAAAAAAAAGCTATATTAGAAGTCTCAGATATGATTGATAAATAACTATAGTAAACAGGTAGAAATGAAGGACAATGTTTAGGAACAATGTAAGAAAAAGCCCATGGAGACAGTATTTGTGTATAAGAAAGAAATAGAAAATAAAATTTATCTGTACACAGGAGTGTGTCTCAGGTTTTAATTTAATTGGCTGTTTCAATCCTTTGTTTTCTTTAATATGTGGAAACATACATACTGTCTACGATTATGCACAAACCTGATGATGTAAATCCAGCCTTTTACAAAACTATATACAATAAAACCTCACTTATCAAGCATCTCTTACCATATGATTTGGTTATCATTCCCTTTTTTTTATGACAATATCTCAGAATTTGTACATCTTAGTTATAGAACAAGGAAATCTATCTATTACAAACATGTACATTCCTGTTCACTTCACTTCACTGACTTACCCAACATAAAGTATTCCATTTATATGTGACCCACTCTGCTTTTGTCCTTCTCTAAGTTAGCATCTTCCAAAACTTTTTGTTTTAAATATTTTTTTTTTTTTAGTTTTACTCTCTAATAAGCCACCATGAGCCTGAAGAAAGTTCCAAATGTGTCACTGGGCAAAATATGAAAGATTTGGTGTAGGAGCATAGGGAAGAACTGACCATTTAAGAACTTCAAGATCTTAAGCTAAAACAGCAACAAATGACAGCTGAGGAAATAGCTTCAGTGGAGGAGGAGATGAGAAAGGAGAATGTGACTTTTCCATTGATTAAAAATATTTGTTCAAAAAAATGAAGTGAAATTTTGTTAAAGAATATCACCCTATCAAAACGGTTACAAACTGCATGATAAAGAGGTGACAATACCTAGTCACATTTTATATAAATTTTAAAACAAACAAAAACCTCTCTGTACAGGTGATAGACAGACAGATAGATAGATCCAGTCAGTCTCAAATAGGTCCTAGAGGACCACTGGCCCAGTGAATAAAAGCGTTGGTTGAGTAACCAAAAAAGTGACTTAACCCAAACATATGTGAATTCAACACCAGGCCACAGTAGAGAAAATTTTTTAAAAAATTGAAGATTTGAGTTACTAAAAGGAATTAGCTGTGATATCCCCCACTCCCCCCACAAAAAAAAGGGTATGGCACATGGAACAATCTACTCTTGTAGACCAAATAAATGGTTTAGTTCAAAATTCCAGCATATATCACCTGAAGAATGTTGGTGTGTACAATGGCCAAAACATTGTGATGAGGACACAGCCTGAACAAAGTAAATAGTGTAAATAATTTTTGTGAGTTTGTTTTAAGTGACAAAACTCATAAATTTAAGTTATTTGAATAATTTCTAAAAGTAGAAAAAAGAAACTCTGAAATTTAAAGGTAGTGCACAAAATAAAACTTAAAATATTCACTCTGAAATGTATCTTAATGTAACAACTTAGTCATTAAAAACAAAAATAAATTTTATAAAATCCATCTAATATTACCCAAGATTTTACAAAGAATTTGTTACCTTCATTCCCTATTCATATATAGCTATTTGGAGGGGAGGGGGAAATAATCCTGCTATGTCAACTGATGCTGACTAAAGTAAAACACTGAAAACAAACTAAACTTCTAAATTAGTAAAGACATAATTTGTAAAAAATTTATTAAGAAAAAAAAAAGGGGGGAAAGCCATATTGGGTTAATATGGTGACTCAGCATCATGTGCTGACCAGTGGTTATTACCCTAGCAAGAGAAAACTAATGCATAATGAGGATTGGTCAGTTGCAAATATTGATTGATTAGAAAGTGCTCAATTGGAAAATTCAATGAGTCATCAGCTAGCAAAGGTTTTACAGAGTTGAGCTGAGAAAACCTTTTTCACTCTGCCTTACCTTGCATATGCATTTTGTTTCTTTATCATCATTTCTCTATCTGGTCACAATGACTGGAAAAGGTGACTAATGGGCTTAGTTTATATGCATCAATGAAGTAAAAAGAAATGGTTGCACATGAAAGAGAGAGAATAATTAAAAAAAAGACAAATAGAGCAGTTGAAAGGAAGAAAATGAGATCTGGGAGAGAGATAGGAAATAATAAAAAGGTGTCAAAATATATAGTAGTAAAAAGATGGTTGGCTAAATAGAGAGATTAGACATTGGAACAGTTTTTAATATCTTTACACTTATCTCAAATATTGCATGTGTATAAATATGTGGTCTTACCAAAAATGCACCCAGTCAAAAATATTTTGCATACAGACAGGAAAAGGAAATTAAATACTTCGTGCTTATTACAAATCAAAGTTAGAAACTCATTCTGAACTACCTAGACTTGTGTATAAGCTACACGTGACTGATAAGAGATTAAAATAAAGATTACTTTAATGGAAAAATATAATGGCTGGTAACTTGTTTCTAAATATACCCAAGCAGTGGCTAGTCAATCCTTGTCACAGATACCTGCTCAGACACATTTGTTTTTTTACAACACTCAAAGCCAACCTGTGGTTTATACTATAAATGTGCTAGAAACCTTTGTTACATTTTCTGGGAAAATGTGTATCTGGCATGGTCAGTGTTTGACCAAGATTGGTATGATCAAATTCTGAGTAATGGATGACTGTGCTAGGAAAAAAAAACCTAATGATTTCAGAACAATTTCAACTGCACAGTTTCACCAGAAATCATGAGTCAACCCATAGTATGTCTTTCAGGAACTTATTAATATGATATATGCTGGAATAGTTTCAGGTAGATATTACCAAGAAGTCACCTCCTTGACAAATAGTGACCTTAGTAAGATTTGAATTTGGGTCTTACAGTTGGAATACTAACATTCTAGCAATTTAGCCACTACAGAGACAATTATATGCCAGCAATATTTGCACCATAAATCCACATTAAAGTTATCAATGATAGTAGTAATCCTATATATATTTCACATAAATGAAAGGCAATATATACCTATAAATTCTAAAAATAGAAAATATTGAAAATGTAAAATCTAGATGCATAGCTATTTATGGAAGTTTTGTTTTTGTTTAGTATCAGATTAGTTACATCAGGCATTTTGTTTTATTTAATGGAAAATAAAGAACACAGATATTTTACAATGAAAACATACATACTTAATGGTGAATATGTCTAACACTTTACTCACTGTGTTACCTATGTTATTTCTGAATATTCTGCCAGCATTTGTAATCATTTATTATTGACAAAAAAAAAAACTAAGAGAGGTCGTAGAAAAAGAGAAATGCAAGGGAAGCAAGGGAAATTTTGACAAAAAAAACAAAAAAAAAATGGCTCAAAAAGCTGATTTATGGCTCATAGTCAGTAAGATGCCGGCTCCATTAGTTCAAAGATGCCTTCAAGCATGATGCGAATTTAAGTCTGACACAAATGGAAATAGGCCTAACACAAGAATAACACTTAAAATAGGGAACGGATGTACACACTAATGTTTCAAATATTTGCTTGCTTTCAGTGAAAATTTAGTTTTTCATATTTGGAAATGCATTAAGATTATGTGTTGCTAAGCGTAACATGTTAGTCTCTATTCCAACTGTCTAGGATATGAAGGATAGCCGCTCAGAATGAGAAATCAGAGAGCTGAGTTCAAATACCGATAAGAAAGGTTAGCACCCATTTCTTGCATCCCCAGCTATTGGTTATGTGTATTGAGAAAAATCAGATTTTTTTTTCCCCAAGAAAATTAGTAGCATGATAGTCACTGGAAAAACAGAATTATCCTTAGGATAAAAAAAAGTTGTTTCAGATTTAAATAACCTACAAAGGGTTGATAAGCTGTAAAAAAAAAAAATCCAAGCACTAAATTTACAAATACACTTTATGTGAGTGCATATTAATAAAAACTTGTTACCAAGTTGGTTCTGAAATAACAATTGCTGGAATATGCACTGTTGTACTAAGAATCACAAGAAAAAAAAATACAGAAAAATCACAATTTGTCAAAATTACTATGAGAAAAAAAAACATACATAAGAAAAAGTGTTTGGAAAGACTGAGAAAACCTTTCTGCTTGTTCACATCCATGTACCAACATAGGATAAGCTAAGACAGTACTCTATTGTTTAATGAATCAGTTGCAATTAAAAGAGTTGAGAGAGATGTCAGAATGCACACAACTTCTACTCACCTGTAGATAGGATAATACACTTGTCTTTCCAGCACCTATCTGTTGAATTATTCCAGTTTTGACATATTCCATTTACAGAGAATTCAGCAAACATTATTCATAGTTGGCAACACTACTAACATACTGACTACTATATAGTGCTTATACTGAAGTTTAAAATAGTAATTGCAGCAGTTACTGCAAATCAACTAATAAAAACTAATATACCCTGTCTTATGATATTATGAAATTGATAGATAAGAAAGGGAAGATGTATGCAAACACATAGGATACGTAAATTTTAAAAATTCTCTAAGATTTGAAGATCTCAGAGAGAAAATCTCATGTTTAAATTTGGCTTTATATATATATATATATATATTGTATCGAGGCAGTAGATAATTTTTTAAACATATACTGTTAAATATAAGAGACAACGAATGTCTATGTTTAATCATGAGCCATTCTAAACATCGTATTTTGACTTTAATTTCAGGTGAAAATAAAGACAAAAATTGTCAACACAAGATAAAATCATCGCTGATGGTGGATGTTTTTATGTTAATGTCCTTGTAACCTCTCTGAAGATGGCTCATGTGAGCCGAAAGCTTAGAACCAACTTAATAAAAAATTATCCAAATATTGGAGAATTTTTGTCTTTATTTTCACCTGAAATTAAACCCAAAATATGGTGTTTAGAACAGCTCATGATTAAACATAATAGACATTCATTGTCTCTTATATTTAACAGTATATGTTTAGAAAATATATATATATACCATTCTATTTAAATTTCTTTATTCAAAGAGAAAGAAAAGAAAAGTCAACATTGAAGTCAACAGCCAAGGTAGAGGGTTCTACCACTGGAATCAACAGTGATGATTATGGTGAGCTTTCAAGTTGAGGAACATTGGCTGCGTTCTGATCTAGAGAGAGATGGCTTCTGCCAGGTTTACATGTCCATGACACACTATGCAAGAATGAATCTCTCTGACTTTCATACTCAATTTGTTATCTGGAGTTGCTACTGGAAAGATCATTCACAGACACTGTTATACAACAGAGCTACATGGATTGATTTAGAATTTTTATGGTTTACAGGTTATTTAAAGCCAAAAAATATTTTTAGATTGTAAGAAAATTTTGGTGTTCATAATAATTTACAAGTGGAACTAATTAGCCTATAGCTAGAGCAAGAAGAGGCGGATTCATAACTTTTCTAATAGCATTTGTGTGTAAGTAACCCAACTGGAAGTAGAACTTGGTCCTCAGATTTCCAAATCCAACACCACCTACACATCCAAGTTTAAGCAGCTGGTATTTCCAAATGGTTGCCCATCTAGGTATTGACCAAGCTTGACATTGTTCAACTTCAGAGATCATTCAAAAACCAGAGTTTTAGTGTGATATGGTCATTAGCTGATATGGGGAGAGAGCTGGTCAATTGCTCTGCCACCCTACGAATACACCCAGTCAAGAGACTGATAACGCAAAAACAAGAACAACTGAATTGTTCAGAAATATTTTTTATATTTTGGGTAAATACAAACAAAGCTTATTTAGCTCCTTTCGAAAATATTAATTTAGTTATTTTTATTTTTACATGTATTCTTTTGTTGTTTATTTCTTTTATTCAGTGTTTATATTTTCTGATCAGCTTACAGAACTTTTCACAACCCATATGTTATAGCAGATCATTATAAAAGTTTGTGCTCAATTTTCATAGTTAATATAAAATGATTGCAACTTAAGACTGGAATTCATTTTTTTGTGCTGATTTCTGGTGAGTTCTAGATTGAAATCTCACATTATTCAGTTGTGCATCAGACTTTGTTGAATGCTGACATTTTGTCTACAAATGAATGCCTTAAAGATGGAAAACAGAAAGTTGCACTGTTACCATATTAGGAATTTCATAAAAAAGTAAGTGTCAGAACTGCAAGAAAAAAAAACAAAAAAAAACATTCAGAATATTTATTTAGACCATGCTCCCACTCTTCAAACAGTGAAATAGGGATTTGGCAGATTTCATTTTCTAACCAATAAACCATGCTCCAGGTGGGTTTCTGACATCAATGAAGACACTGTCATTGTGAAATATTTTAAGATTTCAACAGAATAGATCGCAAAGAATTTCAAAATCAATTACCTTTTGTCATTTGAACACTTGGGTTAAAAAAGTCATTTTGGCAAATCGAAAAGGTGTCATTTTCTACCATGACAACACAAGACCATATCACATGTGGTAGCTCTTTGAGTGGTCAAAGAAGTTTTGGCAGATTTCCTTGGGTGATTTTAACCTAAATGATGAACCATGCTCCAGGCGACCTACTGACATTGAGGAAGATACTCTGCTTGCTGTTGAGGAGAATAAACCAAACATTTCCACAGAAGAGATTACTAAGAGTTTGAAAATCAATATCTCAATTGCCTTTACACCATTTGAATAGAGTGGGGTTAAAGAAAAATGTCCAATTTTGGCAAATCACAAATGTGTATTACTTTTTACTAGCAGTATAGCCCGGCGTTGCTCGGGTGTAATGAAAGCTTTAAAACTAATCCATGGTCCTGGAACTCAGGCTCTTTGGATGTTGGCACGAAAAACTAAAAAGCAATAGTTGTTTCCAGTTAAAGCAAAACTGTAGACTGAAAGAAACATGAATGGATGTAAGTCAAATTTTGACTTTCTGGTATTGATATCAAATAAGTTTTTTTCGTTGTAAACTGAATTTTGAAGGCTAAATAAGTCCTGAGTAAATGGTATCATGGCTGAGACTAGGAACTACAATTATACCTATTTAGAGACAAACCCGAAGCAAAAATTAAAATAAAAATCCTGAAAAGAAAATACAGACATACAGGCAGATAAACAGACACACATACAAACATCTTACCTTTTATATACATATATTATCAATTTTCTGCACTATTGTAAGAACTGCAACCTTGAAACTTCTGAATATCGTTTCTTATGTCTTTTTCTATGAGTGTATCAAATTTGATTGAAATCGGACCACTCCTTCTATAACCCGATTTTTTCGATTATCGATTTGATATTTATCGGGAGTACCTCGACACTAAACCTAGCTAAGAACACTCGCAGACGCTTATAGTACAAATGTGTAAATTTTCAAGAAAATCGGTTCAGCTGTTTCGGAGTCTATATGTAACAGACACATACACATACATACAAAGTTCCATTTATAAATAAGTTTAGATGATGACAATGCAAGACATGTTACAAAACAGACCTTGCAGAAGCTTTAAGTGTTGAAACAACAAACCCTCCAACACCCAACATATTCTCGTGATTTTGCATCTTTAGATTTTCATTTGTTCTAGTCTCTACAAAATTTAAATGACAAAAAAATTGACAATACACTATGGTCAAAATCTACCTCCAAATCTTAAAAAAAAAAAAAAAAAAAAATAAATAAATAAATGAATGAATAAATAAATAAAAAAAATAAACAAAAAGTTTCTATGAAAATGACAACAACAAGCTTTTAGAATGATGGAAGACGACATACTTGGCTAATAAATGATTTCTTGTGATTATGTAAAATTTTGTTTTTGATTTTCTAATAGAGCACAAAATTTTGCAATGATCCATTTATTTTAGTGGAAATCAAAATTCACATAATTTGCTGTCTCAGAGAATGAACATATACACTGTATAAATTTTTGTCTGGAATAACAAAAATATTCTTACCTGAACATGTCTGAAAGCATGCATGTGTTGGTTGAGGTGGCCTTCTCCAGTCTCTGGATATAAATAATTTACCAAGTATCACAACCCCAACCAAAATGATGGCACCACAGACTGGAAATAGAAACAACAAAACAGATGAGAACATTTAGACAAAAGCCAACAGTTGTTATTTTAGGAGTGGGTGCATATATGAGCCAGGAATTTATTCTCACACATCTGAATATATGAACATACTAATTTATGACCATCAGCTTAACAGTCAATATAACAGGTGCAAGCTATAACCAGCAATCATGTGCAGAGTACTTGAAGCACTTCTGACAGTTAAGCCAACCAGATTCAAATATTAGATTCAAACAATTGTCTAGGTCAAGGTTTTCACAACATATGCCAAAAGGATTTTAGATGTTATGCAAATGGTATTTATAAAATATACTTTATATTAAAAAGTTGAAGTTGGCCTCATGTTTCACTAATTTAACCTATTGTTCCAGTAGTAGAAGATATTTTAAAAGATATGATCAGTCACTAAAAAACCATGTTATGCATTTTGCCTTTTGAAATTACTACATTAGGCAATGATTTGGTTTCTTTCTGTTTAGTGGCTTATCAACCTCTCTGAGTTATTTAATGCCAAAATCTAAATAATTTGACACAATTTCATGCCTTCAAAAAAATATTTTTTTCCTAATTTTATCTTTCAGGTTAAATGTATTTTTTGTAGATATGTCTATTGAATAGGTTAAGAGGCTCATCCCTTGTTCCCTGTTTAGGATGTGGTTTCCGGCTTTCTCTTTTCCAATCTTTTCACTATTACGTAGCCCCCTGCACATCAGTGACATTACCGCCTTGCTCGGGGTGATACGATAAAAAAAATATAGTTTGTAGATCATCAATTGTAGGTCTTATGTGTTTTGACATAAACCTATTTCTTTGAGATATTGACAATTACATTCAGTTAAAATGGGTTTCAACAAGTGCATGTTTGTTGGTCTTCATTCTTCAGCATGTATCTTCTTTGGACTAAATATTTTTAGTATATATAGTAATTTTGTTATTATAGTTTATAAAAGCATTATATCACTACACAACATTTTCATGTTTCAGAACACTTTTTTTTTTTCACCATTTATTTTAACATATCATCTGAAAAACAAACAAAAAAAAACCAAAAAAAATTACAATATTAAGCTCTATTCTGTATCAAGCACTCTTTACAAATGCTTGAACAGTGGGTTTTAATCTACATGTTCTTTTATTATAATAATAGCATAAAAATCGCATCAAAAGATATAAAGTTTCAGTCTTAAAACACTATCATCAGGCAATAAAATGTGGTTAATTTATTTGGTGATATATACAGATAAGGAGATTTGAAAAATAAAATAAAAAATAAAAACAGAAACTTAAGAATAAAGATGTCATCCAATGAGATGAACTAAGTGGGGTGGGAGATTATAACATTTTAAAGAATGGCGTGTACAACTCATAGACAGTAGTGTTTCAGTGTTTTGCCACTGAATGCTAGACATGTCAAAAATTTTAAACCAGAAAAAAAGATAAAGAAAAAAATAAAAAGGAAAAAAGAAGAGACAAGAGAGAAAGAAAAGAGAAAGACTAGCAAAGAAAAATTGAAATGGAAAAGAAAAAAATAACACAAAATAAAGTAAATATAAAAAAATAAAATTAAAACCCTAATCTTACCAAACATTATTTTGATGTACTAAGAATAATTTTAAGTCTTGATTTTACTAGCTTAAATTATCTTTCAATAACAAAGTATATAGTAATTCTACTTTTCTCTCAAAATACTACTAGCAATTGAAAGATGCAAATAAAACTCCTACCATTAATTGGAAAATATTAACTAAAGCTAGAACATGTAAATCATTACATGAAATATGTTTCCTTTGCTTACAAGGAAAAAATCCATATAATAAAATTCCAAAAAATTGACTTGTTGAATCAATGTAATGAAATAAAAAAATTTTGCCAACATCGAATCTTCCATAACCTTAAATATATCTGAAATTATCTCAATTTTATCAATATTCCTACTATTTGCTCTTTTAAAAACAAAAAAAATAGCTTATTGAGCTGGTAATTATTATTATACTTTTATGAACAAATCCCCTTAAGAATTTATCTTTATATTTTAATTTTGATTTTTTTTTTTTTTTTACATTATTCTTATCTTTTATGTTGGTTAATAAACAATTAAATAAAAGCATGTTTTCTTAGGGGGTGGGTGATAATTCCATGAAGATACAAGAGGTTACAGAGAGTAAAAGAAAATGACAAGACATTAATGAGGAAAAGGGATAATAAAAAACAGGTTTCAGAAAGATAATGATTGAGGTCACATTTGAATTTTTGAAGAATATAGATAGTAGGGAAGCAAGAAACAGGTAAGAAATCCAAGAAAAGGAACTATGAGAAGAGAACTCTTATAGTACACTTAAATTCATGTAGTCAAGGTGCCACAGAAAAGAGCTTGTTAGAACAATTGCTATAAAAATATTTACAGAAAAGAGAGAGGTAAGCCATATCATGCCAGTAATTCAAAGTTCCAGACCAGATAACATTTTTATCAAGAATCTCTAAATATATAATAGGAGCACAAGACTAGATATGGCAACAATATTCAATGTACAGACTAATGGTAGATTTATAAATGTGCAAGATGAATTCTGGCAAGAAAAATTTTCTTGCACAACACAGTGAACCAACTTTCCCCGTAGCAAACCTAGCATTTGATTCAATATGATCACTCCACTTCATGTCAGTGGAAAATGTGAGATCAAGACGATTCAATTCGCTGCTCCCCAGGAGGTTAGCATCAGCCATGTTGATGGAAGGTACAGGTGATTCTCTATGATGAGTAAAAGATAGTTTTGTTTTGGAAGCATTAAAATGTACAAGCCACTTCTTGCCCCATTTAACAAATGAGTGGAGGTCATATTTGAGAGCAGCTGCTAGTTTTACTTTGTCAGCACTATCAGACTTACTATTAAGACAGGAGTAAATAGCTGTGTTATCAGTTTACTGTGTTGGGAACTGATGAGAGTAGGAAGGTCATTGATGAAGATAAGAAATGATGTAGGTAAATTTTAATATTAAAAAAGCGATAAATGAATAAACTATTCATATTAAAATTTTTTTTTACTTAAATTTGGTTTGTAAGGCAATGTCAAAGGTTAAAAACTAAGTCTATTCAAAAATCAAAATCTGCAAATTTAGCAGAGAATTTTTTTTTTTTTTTTTTTTTAAATCGGTGTTGTTTTAAAATTGTAAGTTAAAAAATATCTCGCAAATGAATTCTCGTATCTTAAAGAGATAAAGTTTACAGTTCCCAACTATCATGTCCTCCAAGATAACTTAAGATTAACATTAATAAAAGGATACAATTTAGGTAGCAGTTCAAATTAGATGGAATTTGTGTAATTGATTTATTAAATAACAATGAATATATGTCTATTTTTTGATAAAAAAGAAAAAAAGTGTATAACACATACATACACACACTGTACAAAGTTTATTTTCAATTAGCTTTAGCAATATATATATCTATATATATATATATATAAAAGCAGTCTGAGTCTAACTGTACTGATGAGCTGTGATACAGCGAAACAGATCTGCCTGCAGATGACTATATATATATATATATATATATAGACTATTTAAATCAAATAATACAGATTCAGAAATAAGCAAAGACAAAAAAATGTTTTTGAATAGGTGATATACTTTTGTGACCTAACAGTTCCAACTGCTATGAAAAAAGTGAATAAACAAATGAAAACAGTAATTGAGTATGTGACAAGACAAATTTATTATGGAAGCAGAGGATAAGGGTGGGAAGACTGCAAAGGTAAAAAAAAGAAGCATGTGAAACAGAATACTTCCATTAAATGAAACAGGAAGTAGTGGGGAAAAAGCTCTTAAAAACAGGGTTAAATAACCAGACAACTGGTTTTGCCTATCAATTAAACAAGCCAACAGGAAACATGCTGATTGCAAAAACTGTGTGCATGCTTATCACATCTATGCCATTGTTTTGAAAAAGACAGTTAAGATATTAAAAAGCAAGAGTCACATTTCCCAAGCTTCCTTGATGCAACAAAATAAATGACCAAATTACCATCAATTAGGTTCTGAAGTTGCATTTTTAATAAAGATGACAAATTATACAAATATTTGTATATATATATATATGTCAAGAAGTGGTGTTAAGATTTTGCTAGCTATTTTATGTGAGGTGCTGCCTATTCTGGATATGATAGGTCTCATGAGTGTGTCTGGTTTATGTGTTTTTAGAAGCTCGTATAGCATGTGTTTTTGGATAGTGTGTGATAAGCTTTAGTCAGGAGGAGTCTTTTGCTTTTAATAATATTTTATATTGCTTATAAATTTTTTTGTCTCTTGTGATATTGTTTTTAACTTTCTCACATATGTTTTCACCATCAATAAGGTCTCATTTTTTGTTGGTATATATGTTTGTCCATGATTATCATATTACACAAAAAATAACAATGAAATCAATTTTGACATCTATAGAAAAGCTACCAAGAAAACTAACCTGATCAATTTCTATTCTAACCACGCTTCCAAAATTATATATATATATATATATATATATATACTAACAAAATAGCAAGATCGCCAAGACCGACCGCGGTTTCGCACAACGGCTCGTCAGGGCCGTTGTGCGAAACCGCGGTCGGTCTTGGCGATCTTGCTATTTTGTTAGTGTGTTTGCTCTACGTTACTGCCTTCTAGTTAAATACTTTTCGGTTGTGTGTATCGAGCACTTTTCTTTTCTGGTTGTTTGTTCCGTTGAGGGTTTTTTTCTTTTTACTGGGAGGAACCGTATGTATTGTCGGTCCCAAGCAGTTTTCTTTTTTTTTCCCCCTCTTTGCCCAAAGCTTTACAGCCGAGGGCAATAACGGATTTAGATTCTGCTGGTCATTCATAGTCTTAGAAAGTCCCTTCTATAAAATTTTGAGATTAGAATACACGCAGAGTCGGTTTAATAATTATTGTTATTATTGTTATTATATATATATATATATATATATATATTGTTTTAAGATGTTAACTGTTTATCAAATGGAAGTTATAAAAAATTTTTTTAGAGTTTGAAAGAAACAAAATAGTATATTTATAACACACACACACACACACACTTTATGTTTGGGTTTTAATAGTAAAAACAGTAATTCAAAGCTCATTTCCCAATTTGGATGTGAAGGCCATTGCTATCCTTTAAAAAATAAGTCATTTAGATTAAAATATGAGCAAGAATGTGATAGAACCAATATAACTGGCTCCTGTCAAGATTAGCAATGGCTATACCTATCATAACTTTCTGCTGCTATTTTCCTGGGATTCCAAGAGTATTAGTGCTAAATAAGGGCAAACAGCTTTAGTCAAAATTTTAACAGAGTTAGCAGATTCTAACTTCTCATTGATTTACATGCCTGACCAGATGTGACAACAGTATTCAATGCATGGATGAATGGTAGATTTAGAAATGTGCAAGATGGATTCTGACAAGAAAAACTTCCTGGCTCAGCATAGTGACCCAACTTTTTTAGCAGTAAATATAGCTATTGATTCAATGTATTTATTCCACTTGAGATTGGCTGAGAGAGTGAGGCCAAGGAGGTACAATGTATCGTTTTCGAGGAGACTAGTGTGATCCATATTAATTGAAGAGACGAAAGATTCCCTATGGTGGCTAAAAGAGAGCAGCTTCATATTAGAAGCATTAAAATTTACAAGCCATATATATATTCTGTACTTACAGAAATATTTTCATATATATATATATATATATATGTACACACAATGTGATATTTTTATTGTAAGTGTTTATAATAAAAATATAGTGGACTGACTGCATCACAAGAGCTGTTTATTAGCACCTTATCAGGCAGTGAAATATTTTTTTCTGTTAGGAATCATTAACTATAGAACTTAAAAAAATAACAATTGTTACCATATCCAGTCAATTAAGGGGAATGTCGTGAAATTTAGAGGGTTGGGCTCGATTAGCCAATAGAAAGTAAGATCATGACAGAAAAGGGGGAATGAGATTATTTCTGGTGAGATTGTTATAAGAATGGAAAAAAGTTAAAATATAATGTACGTCAAACATATGTAGTTGACCTAGTAAGTGATATATCAGTTAACCAAAACAAATTATTAGAATATATATATCCTTCGAGATTTCACTCACCAGATCGACTCAGTCAATTAAAAACTTAATTGAGTGATTAAAGTTTATTGCTTTCATTGCGGTCGATTAAAAATCTCGCAATGAAACGTGTATGTTCAAATATAGAAAAAGGAAATCTGATTCCTTTTACAACCCAAAAGTATGCCATTGAAGATTCACAAGCTACTTAAAATGACTTATGATATTGAACTCTTTAGGCTTTTATCGGCCCAGTCTGTGTAAACATTCATTTAATTAACCCTTCCAGAGTACAGCCAAAATGTCTGTCGCCCAGATTAAAGATGCTCACAGATTTTTAGAAAGTCATTTGGAAAAAATATTATCCTCGACTCAAATTTATATTTCCTACCCACTTGCAAAAAGTAAAAATGAACATTTGAAAGAAAGAATACACATATTCTTTCAATCATGCAAATTATACAAGTAATTTTTTTTATAGAAAATCGTTGAGAAAATCAGATTCGTTATTTGTTATCATCTATGAGATGGAGGTTGTAGTCAAACAGAAGAAAGAAACTATAAATTTAGGTACCTGCACTCAATTGCCAAAAAAACACCATATCATGATGTTAAAAACCAATTTTTATCAAAATGTTTATGCTATTATTAAGAGAAAAGATCAAATTTTGTTATTTTAAATCCTTTCTATGCATTCAAAATTTTGATTAAAATTTAATCTATTTTTTTTTCTATCAGTAATTCACCCTATGTTTACATAAGGCAACTATTAAGAAAATGGAGTCGATTGAGTAAAATGATTTGGGGGCGAGTAAGTTTTCCCCTCACTCTCAACCGCTGGTCAAGTGATTTCTTTTCCAAATCTCAAAGGCTATATAATATATACATATATATATATATATATTGTAATTTGTTATTACAATGATTTATAAAAGCATTATATCACTACACAAAAATTTTCAGGTTTTAGAACAATAGTGTTCTTTTTCAGGTGATATTTTAAAAATAAATGGTGAAAATGATTTATTTTAGAAAATATAAGATGAATTCATGGTTATTCAGAAAATAAGGAAGTGATGGTTGGAGGAAGTTAAACAATACAATTGTGGGCGTGTCAGTATTACTGAATCAAAAGCTAGAATTAGGTTGAACTATAGAGTCAAACATTTGAGTTGCATGGAGAACATGGTTGCTTAATGTCAAAATATGACATTTTGTCTGGGTAAGATATATACTAGGATCATACATTATTCAAATGAGTAGACAATCATTTTTAACAGCAGATTAAACTTTAAGTTCCTTAAAATTTAATTTTATACTACTTCATCTACTAAAGAGACTGGATTGTTTAGGTTAAAATTAGAATCAAGTAATTATGGTATACTAAGGTATATTGGAGCTATAAAAACCAAATAAGTATTGTGTGGGTCATTAATTTTGATAAAATAATTTTTAAAATGAATGTTATAATTAAATTTTAAAGAGAAATATTTACAGTGTTTACATAATACTGTCAATTCATTTCTATGGTCTAGTAGTACTTTATTTTTAGGGAACCTTATAATCTGCAGTTTTTTCATTCAGGCACAGCAGGAAGATGTCAGAATGATTAACAGATCCTTATTTTTTCCAGAAGTTTTCATTTTGCTTTAGAGGTTTTATTTGTTTTTTTTTTAACTGCTAAGAATATGCAGAATGTTTGGTTTCGATAGGTGTTATTTTTTAAGGAAGTTAAATACAAATACCACCTCTACTTAAAAGATGTTCTTAATAGATCCAACGTAAACTTTAATAGTTGGGTTTTCATTTGATGATATAGTACATTGGTAAACAATAGGATTTGTTAAACACCTATTTTCCAATGGGCAATTGTTAGGATTTCAACAATTACATAAGTTTGTATTATTATTTTCATTATTTGAATAATTATTGTTACTTTGATTTACAAGCTAATTTAAGATTTTATTGTTATGATTTTTAATATTTTTTCTAGATTATTTGTACAGCTATAACCTAATTTAAGGGTATTTTTATTTAAAATTTTACATGTAACATATATTGATGTACCTACTATTGAGCATCTTACATTAAGACATAAGAATTACATTAAACTTCATTACCAGTTATGAAAGCTTTTGCTGTGTTTGCTCTTCAACAGTAAATATATACCATAGACTTCAAAAAGGATCAGATTGTAGTGATATATACATATCCCTCCTGTCTTGCACAGGGATTTGGTTTATTTTGTTTGTTTTTTTCTTATATGTTGCATGTCATTTTAGACGGAATACTGATATAAATATTTTACCATCATTTTTGGTGACATGGGCCCACTTATTAAAATATAAACTGATGAAAGAAAACTTTAAATATATTTTTAAAGAAATTATGTTAAAATTAAGTATCTGTCTATATTTCTGAGATGAAGTATTGTAACTATTTGCATTGTTTAGACTACTATCCTAATCATAACATTTTGGTCATTATAAGCTCTGGCCTTCTTCAGATAATATTAGTTGGAATTTTGAACCAACCCCTTTATTTAGTCAATGGAAGTAGATTGTTTCAATTCCATGTATAATACTTTTGGATATCTCACTATCAGTTTATTCCCCTTGATAACTAAGTTGATCTGGCTAGGAACTTAACTCAAGTCACTTTCTGGGTCAATTAATCAATTGTGCCAATAAAAATTGCTATTTTTCTTTTTGATATCTTGAATGCATGACACACTATATATTACAAAAAAAAAAAACTGACTGAAAGAAAAATACTCATTTTCAATGTTTTACATGGTGAGGCAGGGAAGGAAGCAAGTTATATATATATATATATATATATTTTGATAGAGAAAAAAGTAGAGATGATTTTAATACTAACAGCTTCAACAGGCTGTTCTTTCCTATCTTTGATTAGTATGTCAGTCTTGATTAAATTGGTTAAAATGATGATCACAAAAACCCATTTAAGATGAGAAATACTGAACATAGATGTAAATTAAAAATTAATGATAAAAATATAATTTTATTAAGGTATACTATATTTATGATATCAGAAAAATTAGTGTATGCAAATATGAAAGCGTACAGTGAGGTCAATACCCAGCAGCAATGGGGTTTCATGCTTAAACACAATCATCAGGTAACTTGAGATAAATGAAGCTTTTAAACTAATCAGTTCATTTTAATATCTTTTGGATTATGATAAACATATCCTTGCTAACTCATGCACTTGTAGGATTTAGTCTATTATCCTGAATTAAACAATCAGATCTAATTGCTTTCTTGCTCATGATAGTCTAAAATCATTATTGATCACCTTTCAGGATTGGAGAAATATAACATGAATTTCAAATAATCCTTTCTTTAAATGTGATACCATTGATAAATTATTGATGAAAAGGAATTATAAATTTCTTCCTTTCAGAAAATATATTTTGTGTTTATCTATGTATACAAGAATAGAAAATGTGTGTGTGTGTGTGTGTGTGTGTATATATATATATATATTTTTTTTTTTTTTTCAAATTAGGAAGATCAGCCAATTAAGCTACCACAGTTTCAACCTTTGGGTATCAACATGTGTTAGATATTAACTGATCATCCAATGCTTCTTTTTTTTTTTTTAATGAATAACAGGAATTTTAGAGCATATAACAAAGTTTGAAATAGTGGAGAATTTAGTCAAGACTAGTGAAATAATATTGTACATACTTTCATCTGGGTTTGTACAAGCCAAAAATGTATTTTCTAATCATGTACCTTTCATTTAGCAATCTTTCTTGTTCTGGAAATGATACTATAGCTAACTTTTTCTTGGTACAATCTGCAGACATCATCAATGTAACAAGGTATGGCCTTTCTTGATATATCTCAGGTTACATAAGGATCTTTGTCATTTTTTTTTCTCTTAATTTCTATATATAGTTGCCTAGTTTGGTAAAATTTCTAAGACTTTCTAGCTTGAATCTAGATTTGTGATTTTACCATCATTTTTTTTTAAATTGCCTTTAGTACATCCTATGTATATTTAGGTCTGTCTATTTATACCTTGATATTTGTTCATATATTTAAATTTGCATCCATGTTTTTACATATACACCTATTTTGTCAGATCTTTTATTATCACAATGTGGAATACTTAATAAAAGTGATAAAAAACAAAGAAACTAAACTAAATTGGCTAAGTTATACCAAGAAAACTTCTATAAAAAAAATTACAATTTTAAAATCCGTACATTTCAGCAAAGTATAATCATAAGGAATATTTGTATTTTCATATGCCCCACCACCTCTTCCTGAACATATAATTACATTAACAAAAATATCACTCTAGTTTCATGATGTCCTAAAGGATGAAATGCATCACATGGGAAAATATTTTTCCACACTGTCATTAATTTTTACATACACTGTATATTGAGAGAGAGAGAGAGAGAGAGAGATTTTTACACACACACACACACACACACACGAGCCTTTAAATATTTTTATATTATTATAGATAATTCATTTTATTTGCTATATGCTAGAGAATTTCCACCTAAATGAAGAAAATCTTGAAACAACAAAAGTGTAGTTCTACCTATGAATTTTAATACCATAAACAAAACATGTGAGCAATAAGGAAGTCTTAGGAAGATACAAACAAGAAAATATACTTACAATCAGAAAGAGACATCTGAAATTTATGGGACGCATAATGAAAGAGGTCCAAGAAAATTTAACATATACAAAATACTGAATGCAAGTGGAGAGAGAAAAAAAAAGAGAAATAAGAAATAAGTGAGTTACCTACTTAACAAGCCTGTGTAAATGAATGGCAAAACTAGGATAGTTGATAAAACAAGAAAGAAATATACATGGTCGCCTTCATCTTAAATGGACATGCATAAAAGAAGACTCATTTGTTCATCTATAAATTAATATCTTGTGTCTTTTCTTTTTAATTATTTCCGTTCTAAATTCCAAAGTGATGAACTTCGCATTATTCAGTTGGAGAATCTGTTATAAAAACAAGGGCATGAAGTGTGGATAGTGCAAGGGAGTTAAGTACCCTCCCTCAGTAATCATTAGATGACAACATTTAATATGATGATTTCTGGTTTAAATAACAGTTTATCACTAAAGTCTGTAAATTTTCTTGAACTATAAAAGCATAAAGTGAAATGATTAAAAACAATTGCTAGGTCTATTGCTAGGAAAGTTGGTTCCCTGTGTTGTGCCAGATAATTTTTCTCATCAGAATCCATTTTGCACATTTACAAATTTACTATTCATCTGTGTATTCAATATTGCTGTCCTATCTGGTCTGGTGCTCCTATTATACATTTTGAGATTTTTACAAAATTTAAAAGAAGGATCTCTAATGAAATCAATCCTGACCTGGTTTCTCAGTTTCAGTCATTTTCTCACTGACATCACGTGGCTTTCCTCAGTATTTTCTACAAATATTTGCATGGTAATTGTTTGAATAAGTTTTCTTCCTTAGTGCCACAATTGCATGAATTTAAGCGTGCTACTAGATTGGCAACTAGGTCTCATTGTTCTACTGTTGAACTAACTAGACGTAACCAGAAATTCTATTCTAATAGTTTCTTTTCCTGCACTTCTTGCCTGTGGAACTCCCTTTCAATTTATTGTTTCCCTGCCACCTACAAGAATCACATTCTTTTATTGTCCTTTTCCTCACTTCTTATCATTAAAGTCTTCTCATTTTATTTTGCTCCCTGTGTTTCAGTGGCATTATCACTTTGCTTGAAGTGAAATGATTAAAAAAAATAAAATAAAAATAAATAAATAAAAAATGTTGACACTATTTACATTATTCCTTAAGGATACATGGCCCAGTGGATATAGATGTAGGTTAGTTCCAGTGGCTTGACTCAAAGAGTTGTGAGTTCATTACCAGACTACAGCAGTGGTGAACAAGTAACTTAAAGAGTTCTGTTAAAGAGATAACTCATGACTATCAAAAGAGGCTTTGCACAAGGAATGAGAATAAATATACCCCAGTGATTGTAATAAAGGGTTCAGTTCAAAATTCCTAGCATCTGAAGAAGGCCAGAGTGTACAATGGCTGTAATGTTGTACAAATGGCAAACAAGATGAGGACAATAGTCCAAATAATATAAATACTAACTCATCTCAGAAATATAGACAAATACTGAAAACAATGTTGAAAATCCAAAAGTACAACTAAATTATGTTAGATTTTGCTTGGAGATGAACATTATCAGCCATTATTAATTTTTGATTTCTTTTTTTTTTCCCAGCTTAGTTTCAGTTGTTTTTCATTGATCTTATTCAAACTGTCATTGTTATTAAACAATATAGATGAATAATAAATAACCTCTCTGGGAGATTTGAATTCACATTTTTAAAGCCTGTCTATGTTACTCTAACTCTTAAGTTATGCAAATCAACAGTGCAAAACTAACAAATCTAATCACATGGACATATTCCCTTTTTCCTACCTGACTAAACACCTAGCACATTTTATCTTTTGTTAAATGTACACTGATAATAAAAGTTCAGTCAGTCAGACGAGTGCCATATACACTTGGGCAATCTTGTCTTTTTCAATTCATGGCTGACTAAGCAGAAGATTTTAGTGAATTAGGTTGCAATATTTTCTTCAGTAGACTGGTTGCCACCTAAGGTTATAGAACTCAGTCTGTCTTACTATTCAACCTCTAGCTGGGGAGAGAAGAGATACACTCATTCCTTTCCCAAGAGTATTTGCACAAAACTGAACATTATGAACACAACCGGAATTGGAACTTGGCTCTCCAATTTCTCATTCTAATATTATCTTAGACTTTATTATCATTACCAACCATTAATTTATTTTTGCACCGAGTGCTTCTTTCTCAATGACCACAAAGTAACTGAATAGTTGCAAGTAAAGATAATTGTGAAGTTTAGATGTAAGAAGACTTGTCAAAATCTATAATAGAACATCCCAGTCTTGAGAAAATATTGCAGATTGAGATAATAGCCAATGTTTTTTTATTTTTGTAGAATAGAAATATTCAGTAATCATGTTAAAGAATGACATTTAATATTAATCAACAGTGCTTAAAAAAAAGGTTGAGCACTTAGCTTTTCTTTTTATGATGTCTGAAGATTGATGCTATCAAATCTTTGATAGAATATTGATCTAAGTGCAAGTCTACATTTCTCTACATAATTTAACATTTTTCTTTTAAGTCTGGAAGAGATTGAATCATAGACAAGAATTCATAATAGAGCACCTGATAGAGCAATGATCAGCAAACCAGGCTCAACTCTACTAGTGCACTAAATTTGATCCTCACAAAGTGCTGCAAATTTGTGGTCTTGCATCAGGTTAAGACAAGCTTAGTAGCAGCTGAACAGTAATAGTTTAACATTGTCACTTATATCATAAATCTGAAATATTTTATTTTACTATTGCACTTCTCAGATTGCAGTTTGCAGCCTACTGAAAGGTTCTACATGCATTCATCTTACCAACCCAGTGCAAAGGAACATTCATGTTTCAAACCAATGTCAAAGCAATTGCTAACCTGACCTGATAAAAAAGGAGATTTATTTATTTTAAGCAGGTGACAGCTTAATAAATTAACACAGTGATATGTCAAGTTGTAAAATACATTGAATTTTACAAAGGTGAATATTGTTAGGTCAAACAAAGAAATGATTAGCATGGCAAGTTTTACTGCTGCCTAATAAAACATTAAAAGAACTGATCTAACCTGCTTTGAACATCAAATGACAACGGATTATTAAATGTGAAAATATTTAGGGTCTAAAAAGATTTAGAGGGTAAGTAATCCTCATAGCTGACAAGATTATCACTTAAAATTCCAATGGTATACACAATGTACTGGTATTTTTGGTTTTAATCTGAGATTATGTTGAGCAGGAGATATTTAAAAGTAATGAACTTAAGTGCCTTTCATCTCCCTTTATTTTATACTTTAATCTGATTATAGAACAGTCTCAATTGATAAACTTTTTTCTATGAAATGCAATTTCACCATTTTTACTTCTAATTGTTTTACTGAAATCATGCAATGATAAAAGTTTATTTTAAAGTGGTAAAAAAGTTAGATTTTCAAATACAAACATATAGAAAACATATTTTACTAGTATACAATTGCTTAATGACTTTCAAGTTAAATGTTTTATTTGGTTATATTGCTATAGGCTTTGCCTACCTGAATGTAGGTTCAAAAGGAGAACTTTTCATCGAGGATATATTTTTTGGTTTTCATATAGTTGTCATAGATTTTACAAGTATTTTCTCCAGCTTAGTTATTAGGTTGCAACATCAGGCATTGTGACTTAATTCAGTTTGATCTAATCCCAATGACATGATTTTCAATAAATATACCATAAAGTATCAAAAATTTATATGAAACTGTACCCACCCTGTAGCACTGATGATTGTCATTTTAAAATATTTTTACATCTACACCCAGCTCATAATATAGATAAAAGTTGTGAAATTTTTCTCTTCCCATACTCTATAGTGAATTATCTAAACACTCATTCACTAAATTTTTCATTCAAAACCTGGAGAAACAATGATGTTGAATAATTGTTAATGCCTCAAGCCTTCTTCTGTGGAATGAACAATTCCTGAAATGATGTTTCAAAAACACTTGGAAAAAAAAAATACTAATAAATTAATTTGCAGAAATTGCTGCCCACATTCCACATGGAATATACTAGGAATAAACATTCTTGATTTGATTGTTCAGATTAATGGAACACTCATCTTTGAAAAGGAGTTTTTTTTTTCTTTTTCTAAGATTCAGCAGTTGGAAATTTTCACAGAAGAGCTTAGCAAGCAACTTTATATTTAAAATATTAATATTCATATGAAACTTAGTTCACCTAAAATGGTATGATATCAAATTTTGTTTGATTTATTTATGGAATACACAAATCAGAACATTTTTGATCTGAAAAATTATGCTTCCAAAGATGATGGTTTTATGTTGTTGAAAGACCATAACATTTCCAATAAAAAAAGTTCTTGCATATCTTCTAACAGTTATTTTTGTTGTCTTTTTTTAGTCCAATTATGTACTGAAACACTGTCTCTTTTATATTATAAATAGTAATACCAACGTCCAGTATTAATTAAACATGAAAACAAATGGTTTCTATGATTAGAAAATGTAAAACCTTTTCCAAGGATTTTGTGTTAATCTATGGTGTAAATCTCTTAAGTTAAACATGTTAAGCCAAAATATGGAATCATATCACATTACACTGTACAAATTGATAACTATTCTTTTAGACTGAAAGTCAGCAATATTAAAAGAAGGTTAAATGATAAAACGAGACAAAAAGAATTGAGAAAAGAAGCCAAAATGAATAAAGTTATCTGAAGATTAGGAGCCTTGTTGCATAAAGATTAGATTCATTACTGCTAGTTCTATAGAATTATTGATTTTACATGGTTGGACTGTTTGCTGGGACACATTTGTACAGTTCTTGCATCAAATATCCAAGTAGATCTTTAGCTCTTATTAGACAAAGCTAATCACAATACAGAATTTATTTAAACCAAGTATGCAAGTATTTTCTAATGCTGAGTTAATCATGGCCCAACTTTCAAGTCAGAAGCTTCCAAAATCTACCTGCCATACTGACAATGCAGAAATGCCAAAAATTAATGTCATAGTGTTACAAAGTTAAGTAGGGAAAAAAGAACAACCTTTTACCAATTTCAGTTACTTTTAACTCATTAGTCTCATTCTTGTTTTACAGTCAAATATATACAAAAAAAAAAAAAAAAAAAAAAAAAAAACATTGCTACTTACTGCACAAGTGATTTGCTTCTTTAATCAAGACTGTTTTCATTGATTAGAAAGGATTAGAGCATCTCTGAAACATGACTGCCATTTGCTGTATTCAATCCAAAATTTACAGAATAAAGATAAATGGAATATATATGTTAATCACCTGAAGAGTGCACATTTTACATTTAGTAGTGACCAGCCATTCAATAACCTTGTAGTTGAAATATGAGTGACTGTAATTTGAATTTAAAAACTACTGCTGTAATTAAAAGAGAAAGCAATTTACTAAATTGAAAATGTACAGGAAGTGCTAGTTCATCTACAGTAACTTAACATCCAGTTTCTTAAAACATCTCATCAGATCTATTATCACAATGTGGGATATTTAATAACAAAAGTAATAGAAACAAACAAAAAAAAAACGAAATGAAATCAGCTAGACTATATACCCCAAACACAAAATCATTTTTAATATGTAGTCACATCAATGTAAACACTACTTTAGTCCTATATTTCACAACTGATGCACCCTGAAATATAGCCAAGTGCACCTCAACAGAAGAGCACTTTATGAAATATCTTTATATTTAAAAATATTTGTAAAAAAGCTGGAGACACCAAGCATATGGCTTTCATGTTTAAGTCTGTCATTTGATATCTTAAACTGGATGTTAAATTTCTTAATCTTTAATAGACAGAGTAGAGGGGTCAACCTTTGCTATTTGCTTTCCTCAAGGTATAACATATAAGGCCTATCACTCAAAAAGTTATCAAGACACATCAAGCGCAATTTTCCCATAAGCATACTTAAATATACAATATGATGTCTTAAAAATAAATGCTAAATTCAGGAGATTTCTTTATTATTTTCAAATTTCATGACTAACATTTTCTTATGAAAATTCAAAGTGCACCACAGAGTTTTAATTTTACTTTTCTACAAGTGTGCCCTGGAAAAGAAAAAAAAAGGTGGATGAGAAACACTGCTTTTGTCTGAAGTAGTCATAAAGAACAAAATGCATCATACAAAATTTTTTTTATACTTTGCCATTTTTTTTCCATAAATTTTTCTCAGGTATTGTTACATTACCATGTATTCATTATTAAACCCCAAACAGCATTAAAAGTACATACTCTCTATCACTTTCTTTTTTTCTCTAACAGTGACAGCTACTTCTCTCTCTTTCTCTCTCTCTGATAACCTTACAAAATCAACAGTTAAACTAATGCATGTAAAGTTTAATAACTTATGTAAACAGGATCAGCTGATGGCTAAAGATAGCACATCACATGTGGAGTCACATGACCAAATACGAACAATTGCACAGAAGAAATACGCTTAATCAGTTGGACTGCAGATCTTGAGAGATGAAGGCTCTTTTGTATGTTATAATCATATTAGAAGATTACTTAATCAAGAGCCCAAATTGTAAATTCGACACAATTATTAAGAGTTGAATCGCAGACAATGAGGAATGAAGACTCCTTTTTCATGTCAGACAAATTTGGAGGTTGAAAAATGAAGAGTCTGAATATTTTATTCAACTCATCCACATTAATCCCATGCTGCATGTAAACACTTATTCATGGTGATTAAATAGTCACAAACCAAAAAGCAATGGTGAATCATCAACTGTGTTAATTACCAAATATAAAGGCATGTATGATTGTTTCCAGTTAAGAAAAACTGAGAATACTTCAGTCAACTCAATGCTGACATATATATATTTTTTTTTGTTTACAACAGAAAGCTATTTTTATGTTGTTAAAAATTGCAAAGAGAAAATGAACATTACTGGCAAATGAGGATTGCAACTTTATGTAGAAGTCAAAGCTTGTAGCTAAATGACACTCCCATATGCATGACAAAGAAAGTAAAGAACTGAAGAAAAAAAAAAGGGGGGGGGGTATATTTGTGATTTCAGATAATTAACCAAAATTAAGTGTTCTTTATTGATTCTCATATTGCATACACTGCACATGCATTTCCTTGCACTATTTTTGCTTTCTACTAAATTTTGTTAACTTTTAATACCAGCATTTCTTGTTCATCTCTATTGTTTATTTTTTTTTGTCTGTATATCTGACCTTGCAAAAGAAACTATCCACTACTGAAGTGGAAAACCTTGGCTGTACCTTTTGGCAACAAGCTAAACATTTTTATGTTGTGGCAATTCAGTTGTAACAACATATCGAAATTTTTATATAATTTTCCCATTATACAGATTATGTGAGTGTTAGTTCTATCAATGATATATATATATATATATATTTAGTATATCGAGGCAGCAAGTAATTTTCTAGACATATGCTATTAAATATAAGAGACAATGAATGTCTATTATGTTTAATCATGAGCCGTTCTAAACGTCGTATTTTTGCTTTAATTTCAGTTGAAAATAAAGACAAAAATTCTCCAACATTTGGATAATTATTTATTGGTTTTCTTCTAAGCTTTCGGCTCACATGAGCCATCTTCAGAGAGGTAGTTTAAACTGAAATATTATAAAATCCACCATCACCGACGATTTTATTTTGTGTTGACATAAAACTCCGCTTGGAGTTACCAAAAAATAGTTACCAAAAATAATAAACGCAGTTCTTAAGTCTGCGATGCAGTTTTATGACGTCACACCGCAGGATAGCACGAAATATATATATATATATATATATATATATGCACACAGCAAAAATATTTCTGCTTTAATTTCTTCTAGGATTGGCCAGATCAGTGACCAAAGAATTATCATTCTTGTCTAATCTTTTTCAAGGTGATCCTTTCTCTATTGGTTGATATTACAAGTAGGCGTGAATCAGAAAGACAAGTAGATATAGTATAAAAAGAATGAAAAATACCATTATGTAGTTGTTAATTTTTCTATCAACTACAGAAATTATTGATAAAGGGACAAGAACATCAGAAAATCTGTCTTCTGTCATTTTAACTAAAGAAAGTTTCTTTAAAATACACTTATCTTTGCCCTTATAGACATATATGCAATAACCTAGATGATTATGGCATTGGTTAGTGAATTTGGTGACAGTAATTGTGAATTCAGTCCTTGGGGCCCATAGTATAGATATATTCATACTCAGTGGCAACAAGACAAATAAGTGAACAATTAACCAGGATTAGATATCCTTTTACATGGACAGGGGAATGAGAACAATTTACTCTTGTGTATTGAATAAAGGGTTTAGTTTGAAATCCCTTGAAGGTTACCTGGATCAACAGACACTTGAAGGCTGAAGAACATAATGAATAAAAACCTCATCATAGCAAACAGGAAGATATTTGTTTAACTTTAAATAACGTAAATATATGCATGTACATTTAAGATCAAATAATTTTGCACAAAGCCAAGTAATAGCGATGAGGATAAGAAAAATATGTTGCTCCAATCTTTCAAGTGTAGTCAGTATGTCGTTTGAAAATCAGGTTCATAAAAAAGAAAGAAAATCTTGGTTTTCATCTGGGCTCCAGAACAGGCAACTATCTCTGTCACAAAGCAGACATAACCATTTTTTTTTCCTTATTAATCAATTAGCAACAAAAGTTTTGTCAAATACTAGAATAGAAACTATCATCACTGGTGAATGAAAGTAAAACATCGCCAACAAAAGTAATCAATATTTGTAGAGTTTGGCTGATTTCATTAATATTTTGATGTTCATTTAATGTCTAGACATGATTAGCTGCTTATTTATAAGACTACGGGCATTATCAAATACAATAAAGTATATGAAAAGATGGAGAATCCCATTATAAATAGAATTAATAGCAAATGCGAGGAAACTCAAGTCCTATTATTCTTCTACTGATAAAGTGTGTGTGTGTGTGTTTGGCTGGCTTTCATTAATTATATGGTGGTAGGGTGCACTGTAAACAAGCTTTATTTGATTTTAAACTTGTTACCAACACTTCCCAGGATATCAAAGTTATGGGGAAAACAGTTAACTGTTAACATCTAGGCTCTTTAAATTAAATTGAATTCATAAAGCATTTCGAATTCTGTTGCAGTCCACATTTATGATTTATTCCACCCTCTTCAGTACCATTTTAAAAGTCTTTTACTACTACTACTACATTAATATTCTCTTGTATGCAAGTTGTTTTTAATTTCCTATTCTTCAGAGTAAAGAGTATATGGAAACTAGAAGCAAAGTGAAAGGAGTCGTTTCAACAAAGTGTTTTAATTTTAGGAATAGTTTTTTTGTTTTTATTTAATAGTAAAAAATTATATTGTAACAAAAGTAAAAAAAATAACTTACATGCTTAGATATTCAAGGGAAATAGAACAAAGTGCTTTTTTAAAAAGGTAAATTTACAAAATAATTTTTAAACTATTATTTTAATTTTGTTTTCGTATTGAATACGTTAAAGTAGAAGAGAACTTGAAATGGGGAAACTGTGGGGGATGTTGAGAAGACAAAACGATAAGTTTTTGCTTTTGCATCAAGGAAGTGTCAGATCACAAACATTTAATAGACAGGAGAAACGACATCAATGAAAAAAAGGTAGAAACAAAAAAGAGAAACAGAAAAGAATGTGACCGTAAAAAGACACTTCCGGTAAAAAATTTATTTCTTCAATTCTGATACACGAGCCCGCGTAGGCAACGTTTCCTCACTCTTTCTCTTGTTAAATGTAATTTTTTAATAGCTTTCTCAAAAAGCCGCCTTGAGTGACAGGCTTCTCTTTACACACACATACACACTTTATCACATTTGTTCACACGGGGACATTAGCATTTTTTTTACCTATCACTGCCTACCCTATCACCCCGTGCAAAGAAAAAACTAGTGGACAAGGAGGAAGTGAAAGCAATTTACTGTTTTGGACATGGTCAGTGGAGGAGGACTAATAAAAATAAAAAAGTTGCTGACCCCAACGAGAAGAGAAAGGCTTGCATGAAATCAGTTCTCACGAAAGGGAAATAAAATTGAATTGAAAAAGAAAGACCACCAATCTATATTCGTGATCATGACTATAACGCACACCCCGCTGCTCAGAAAACCGAGTACACAGAATGTGAGAAAGATACAGCAAATTTGAATAGATAGATCATTTTTCTTTAGCGGGTGGAAGACGGAAATTCTATAAAAGAAAAGTAGACAGACTGGATGAGGAGAAGTGGGGGAGGTCGTATTAAAGAGGTTTCAACAAAGAACAGGAAAAGCTAGTATCAACACATCTATATTTCCTTTATGTGTTTGTTAATACTTACAAAAAAAGTGGGGAAGGGGAAAGCAATTGAGAAATAATTTAGAGAGTATCTGGGTGTAGCAGGTTAAAGAAGAACCCAAGAACAATGACATTCTTTCAAACATTCTTTCAGTAAAAGGCAGACTGATTGATACTGGAGTTCAAGTACCATGTGCTCCAGAAATGTGACCTGGAGTCAAATATTTTGACAGAAAATCTATATCAATAGCAGTGAAAATAAAAATGCATTCTGGCAGATTGCTGTCAGACTAACTGTAAAGAATGGAATATGACATCTGAATCAAAGATGTTACTAGCTTCCAGAAGTGAAAAATGTGTGCGAGACAACAAAAACATCTAGAGAATCTGTCTTTTCTGATGTTTTATATGGTTTTAGATTTCAACTATATTTCATTATTTTTTGTTTCCCAGTATATCATGCATTATTTAATGCCAAAATCTATTTTGTACATAATTTTGTTTTTGAGTGATACAAGTTTTACTAAGTGACCCATAAATGGGGGAAGAATAAATATACCTATCTTTTCGAATGATATTTGCAAGTAAGTGAATATAACGAACCCAACTGGAAATGGAACTTGGCTCTGAATAACAATTCCAAGCCATTGTACATTACACCATCCAAGCTTACAGCATCTAGTATTCTTTCAACTATCAAGTTCACATTCTAGCTAAATTTGAAAATTTAGACTAAACAAAAGTTAAATATGGCAATATTGCTCAATATTTTTTTGACCATGATAATGAGACATGCAAGCAATCCTAGAGAGGTAAGCAAAACTGCATTTCTTTAGAAGGCCCTTGACTGATAATTAAGTTCTTGAATTAGTGAACCTAGAATAGTAGCAGAGATATTTTACAAATCAGTTTCAGAGTCAAACTTTTGCAAGCAGACTTAAAATTAGTCAGCTTTTACATACAACACCTGAAAGTCTCAATTATGAAAAATCCTGCTTCATTCTATTTACAGTCAGCATTCAAACCATATAGATAATATCTTCTATACAAGTGGTTCTCAAACTTTTTGTACTGTGTACTTTAGCAGATGTAAAAATACTTTCTTGCATGTTATATTGACAGTCATATGTCATAAGCTGTAATTTGCTAGTAGTATTCAATCTGTCTTCTGTCATTTTAACGAAAGAAAGTTTAGTCTTTGAGGTCGGGATTAGTTGTATCTACCAGTGCTCCCATGTTGCGACTGGATTTGACACAAGGTTGAAGTTTAAAGTGGGTCTATCAGCTGCACCGCACAAAATTTCTCAAACCCCCTTGCCACTTCCTCTTTTGGTGCCATGCAATAAATCTAGCTAGGGGGCTAGGTTTACTAAAGGGAAAGGTACTGCATGGGGGTCAAGCTCCCAGGAGCTTGAGCATAACAATCCCAACCAAGGTCAGGATTAGTTTTAGCCATCGGCTGTATCAACTGCTAGTTATATGGTGGAGATTTGCATATGAATACAACAATATATAAACTTTATTATGTATTTCAGTTTGTATTTTCTCCTTTTTAAATAATACTTTTACCACAGTACCAATTTCATCTTGGGGAAATGCTAACACCTAAAATATTTTAATATTTAATTCCTTTAATAAGGAAAAAATAACTGAACAAGAAAATGTTTTTATTATTTTCTTTTAATTGTTGAAGAATAAGCCATATTCATAACTGCAGAGGGCCTCAACCCATTTGTTTTTGCTTTTTGGTGGTTAAACAAAAATGTCTTTTTGCCTTCAATTGAGCTGTTCTATATTATTTGTCTAAAATCATTACTGCAATTAATTTTCAAAATAAAACTTTTTTTTCTGAAACATTAGCTTTCTTAGCAGAAAAGTTGAGATCTCAATCCAGATAAAAGCAAAAAACAGTACTTAAAAAAGTTTACAGAATGATAATAGATTTCAAAAAAATTTGTTTTATAAGAAATATATATATTAACCCACTTCAAAACATCTGATGTTTTTTGTGGCTCTATGTGTGAAAAATAAGATGTAGGCACTGATTCCATTTGTGAAAAATGATTTTTTATTTTATATCTCTTCATATAAAGTTTTACAAATCATGGTAAATCTTTATGGTATTAACAATAGCCATTTGAAAGCATTTTGAACTTTAAGAAAGCACTTTCAAAGTTATTTTATTATAAGCTGTTGCTAGCAAAATAATTAATCAAATGTGCAACATTTTAGTCACAATGTCAGCAAGAAATAATTTTCTTAATTCTTATAAAATGCCAAACATTCTTATTTCAATTCCCCAACAGGTTCTCCTTTCTCTTAAGAAGCTATATTAACTTAATAGGGTTGTTTTCATTTTGTAAGTCGATAACTGCACAGGCATTCAGAATATCGCAGGTGAATAGATTTTCAGTTTTGTGTTTAAAAAAAAATATTAAGAAAAAGAAAACTGAGGTAATGAAGGCAGGAACAATAACATTAAGCATAACAGGACAAGTAAGAAATGATTGTAGTAGCAATAAGTTTAATAAAATTAATAGTAATTCCAATAACAATGCAAGTAAAATAAAATAAAATAAAAAATAAATAAAAAAACAATGATGGAAGAAGCAACTATTAATATCAAGTACATTTGAACCTCTAATGCTAAATACAAAATATAGATAAGACATTCAAATGTTTAGCACTGGTATAGAAGACTAATGTGCAGATTTTCTTAAAAGCTTAGCAGGCAAACATTCAACTTTTATTCTATACAACATTAATAAAGAGCATTTACTATAAATAGAAAACTATTTCAGCATTTTTTTTTTTTTAATAATTATTGCAAACTAATATTTTACAGGTCATTTTTAGTTCTTTTTAGACTAGTAACCTTTGGTAGCAACCAGTCTAAAAGGAAAAACTGAATTGAAACCATTGAGCAGGTAAGAGGAAGACAATAGATAATAAAGTAAAGGAATCTGAAGAGCCATGATCACCAACATTGTGAAAGGACATGGCATGTAAAAACAATATTATTTGTACATAAAGCTGTTTTTTTTAAAATTATTTTGATAAATTCTTTTGTCATTTTCATGAATAAAATACTAAAAATATTTAAAAAATATAAAATAAAAGTTAACCAATTCTGTTTTGTTTCATCTTGTTTTTTATGGCTTGTCAACCTGTTATATACAGCAAAGAAATATTTTTAGATTTTAAGAATTTTTTTTTTTTTTTGAGATAATGTCTTTTAGTGATACAAGTCTTACTAATTAACCCATAACTAGGAGAGTAGAGGTGAATTTATTTGTTTGCATGTCTGTGAATATAACTGAATGGGAATTGGAACTTGGCTCTATAATTAACAATTCCGGGCCATTATCAACATTGCTTAACTTTGGTAATAGTAGGGGAGCCAGTGTTTTAACATGATGTAGCCATAATACTAGAATACTGCATTATGCTTACAAAAACTAGAAATGGTGTTTTTTTTTCCATTTGCTAAGATGACATCCATTAAAATTGATTAACAAATAAACCAAGACTGATGTAAAACATTACTACTACTCATAATAATAATAACGCATTGTAAGAACAAAGATTATAAAAATGAAATGCTTTCAATATGCTCCAGAAGCCATCAACTATGTTGTGTATTTGCTTTTAAAAGGTCATCAGAATGCGGGCTAACAAAAAGCTTATAAATGGTAATGATGAAGACAGGAAAGATGCTAAGGTCATCCTAATAAATAATTAATGCATTATTCAGTGATTCAAAGTAAACCAACAAATACAGACAGTTGTGTTGGGTAAATAATACTGGAAATAAAATTGTAGGTGTTTCATTTGTTTCTGCATATCATTTTTTTTTTTTATATTAGTTTATTCAGTTATTTTGTGCCACACCAATTTTTATATTTTTGAGAAATATGGTTTATTTATCAATTGATCAAATTTAAGATCAACTTAGAATTCATGTAAAACAAAATATCAAAATACTGAAAAGATTCTAATAAAATTTTTTTTTAACATTTTAATATAAAAAACAAAAAATCTGCTTTGAAATATAAACAAAATTTACATATTGAAAAATGCTGCTCACATACTTAAATTTTTTCGCTTAGGTTAAAAAAGAATTTCTTATACAATTTGGAACATATAAGAGATAAATGTTAATTTATCAAGATTCCCAGTCTCATTGAGTGAAATTTCCTAATAATTCCTGGATTTCCTTGAAAAAGCTTGCATTAAAATTCCCTAATTTAGGGACATCACATAATACAGACAGTAATAAGTGTATAGAAGAGTTGAAACTCAGCTAGGAAGATGAATAGACAAAAGAAAAAAAAACTGTAAAATATAAAATTTCTCATAATATTCAATGCAACATGTCTACTTCAAATATGTTACAAATTTTATTATTTTGTAAGTTTTGCTTATGTTGCCATATAAAATTCCAGTTTTCCTGATGATTCCTTGATTTTTCTTTAAAAAAAAAGTTAACCCTATAACAGCAATGAATGCAACTAACAAAATAAAACTTAAATTTCAAATAATTTCACATCTCAAATTCATAAACAAAAATTATTTTTAGAAAAATGTCAGATTTATTAAGAGGTTCATATTGATACACTGCATCATTTATCTTCCCCTCTCTGCAATACAGTCATGAATTCCTGAATGTCAAAGCAAGTAAACAGAGTGAAAGAAAGAGGAAGAAAAAAACTCATACCTGCTTAGGATATGCAGGTAGTATAACTTATTGGCACAAAAAGTGGAATTAACATTGTCTGCTGCATTCAATTTCATGCTAATGCTTTTGAGAAAGGTATGAATCAATATCTCTTCTTCCTAGCTAGGGGTTAAATAGCAGAATAGACTGACTGGTCTCTTTAGACTTGAATGACTGCCAGTTTAAACAAATGACAACTCTGAACTGAAGATTGTGAGGAAAGCAATTGGAAACCAATCTAATAGCTTTTCCAAAAGGTCATGGCAAATCTCAGATAATAAAGAAAAGGAATCTGGAGAGTTATGGCACATCCTGAAGGGACATGGCATTTAGAAGAAATGAAAAAATACTTAGCACATCTCTAGCCCAAATGGAATGAAGATTAGAAATTAACAAATAATAACATTACTCCACTACACGATGGAAATAGGTAGGAATGGGAAAATTATGTCAATGGAAGGAGTAAAACTCTCTGAGATAAGGTCTAAAAAAATCAGATACAGAACAGTACAGATGCATCTAAGTATAACTGAGAGCATCTTTAATTTTGCATTTAATAAGATATTTTAATACAAGTAACAAAATACACATATTGTATACAAGTCAAAACAATAATTAAAACATCAAAAGCGAAAACAAAACTTTCTTCTTAGCAACAATACTTCAAATGCATGACCTTGAATTTTTATTCTTTGATCAAGGCATCAAGGTTTTCAAATATTTTGTCCAATTTTTAATGAACTGTATTCATTACAGTAAGCTTTGGTCCTTACCAAATAAAAAAAAAAATGATGGTTTGAACATTGGGTTTATGGTACGTGGTGATATTCCAAATAAAAAATATCTTAACTTTACATTTGTTATTTCACTGAATAATTTTCAGCAATTTCATGTCTTGTTAACAAAAGGGAAATTTTCTATTAAACTGTACAAACAAATCTAATAGGAAAACATAAGAAATAATTTTATAGAAACACATAATAGCTAAATGTAATAAAGCAATGAAAAGCCAATTTTGTTTGTGAATAGAATTTCAAGAAATATTTTTTTATTTCAATATATTTTCAAAGTTTTAAAAAGCCAATTACTTAAAATGTTCTCCTTTTGTCATTTAATATTTTACACACACATCTAGATATATATATATATATATTTTACGACAAATCTCATAATATATGAATTTAAAAAAAAAAAAACACGATTGCTCATGTTTACCCCTTTCAGCCACTTTTTCTATTATTCTCTGTTTTTAAAGTTAAGATTGCTAAAGACAATAGAAAATTTTTATTGATTCATAGAAGTAGAAAAAAGATATTTATTTGAATCTCAGTTTTATTTCATTCTATCTTGGAAATTATATTCTATTTCTTTTTCCAAAACTGAACCTATTTATATAGATAAGGTCAATATAGAAAAGTTCAAGGAAAAAAGGTTTCTGAAGGTTTAATTCATAAATAAAAATACTATATACATATGAAATCCTTTTTAGACTTTCTGAAAGAGCAAAAAGCAGATAAGACCAAGACAAGTGAAGGAAACGTGTCTCCTAAATAACCACCAATCTTATAATAGTATTATAATCAGTTACTTGTTACATCAAATAGTGACAGCTTAGGATCACAGAAAAGCACATGAAATCTAAACAGTACAAGTTGTATTGTTTAAAATTCAGATAAAGTGGAATAACCAAGATATACTCCAATGAAATCTCTTCCAAAAGTTAACAGGTTATTTAAAATGAAATATCTCAGGATTCAAAACCAAAATTGAGGATGAGGGAAACTAATAAAATGGATATAAAAAGGAAACAGGAAATACTATTTGTCACAGTTTTAGTTAACTAAAATGTCTTTATCTAAGATAGGAAGGTGATAGGGCAGGTGAAAGATCTTCTCCATTCATTTTAATCTGACCAGGAAATGATCTGGTCATGCTTGGGTGAATCAGAAGACTGTACAAAATGAGATTGACTGAAATCTTAAAAGGATATCTTCCTCACACACACACACACACGCACTTTATATTATAGAGGAAGCAAAAATATTACCTTACATTATACATGTCAAAGTATTCAATGTCCAGTAATAGCTGACAAAAGAAAAAAAGTTTGTTTTACACCAACGTGTCAAAAGTGAGTCAGGAGATAATAGCATGTAAATGTAATGGTTAGGGATGCCGGATTTTTATCAGTTATCAAACATCTGGTGAGCCAGAATGAACATTCACTAAGCTGCTCAAGAGAAAGCAATGTAAATTATTTGAATTTGAATTGGCCCGATCATGAGTGATAGGACATTCCATTTCTGAAGTTGTAGAGACATTTGACATCCCTCATTCTACACTTCATGCATATCAAGAAAGCCCAATTGAGATCATTTTCACCAATAGTAGACAGCACAGTGACCGAGTACAAGACTTTAATGATTGTGAACAGGACCATCTGGCTAGAATTATCTGTGGTAACAATAAAATCCCATTCAATGCAAGATCTACTGGATTCATATTCAGCAAGATAGTTCAATGTTCTTTAAGAGTAGTTTTTCAATCACTTATAGAATTGATGGCTATAATGAGCTGCTGCACCCCGGGAGATCATTAGAGCAGGTCAGTTTTGGAACTGTGGTATTGCATTCAATTTGAAAGTTGGGGTTTGACATGATAAATAGTGACAAAATATATTTTGCAAAATCATTACCATTTTTTGAGGAAATGAATTTGAAGATTAAGTTTAGGTTCAAAATGAGAGCATTGGAATTCGTTGTGAACCGTGAAAGCTTTATGGCATGATCTTATAAAACTTATAATTTTCTGAAGTTATAAAAATTATTTATGGACAAGATGCATGACACAAGCCCATTACAAAATCATTGTGTGATCAATTAAGAGCTTCATTTACTTCAAAGGCAAATTATACTGAAATTTGTTATACAGTACATTAATTGTAGAGTGTTTTTCAATAATGCAAATTTAAAACATTGTCTTAATTGGAGTAGATAGACTAAACTATCGCCCGGTTCACACTCCACCCACATCTATTGAACAGGTAAAGACGCTCATCCCTTGTTCCCTGTTTAGGATGTGGTTTCCGGTTTTCTCTTTTCCAATCTTTTCACTCTTATGTAGCCCCCTGCGCTTCAGTGGCATTATTGCCTTGCTTGGGGTGATATGATTTAAAAAAAAAAAAAAAAAAGTTGCGCCCTGTACTATTATGTTATATACTTATCTATTTTTTTTCTTAATTATTATCTAACAAATCACATTCATTGAGTAGCCTTTTTTGTAATCTAGGAAAAAAAAAAAGGTATAATTTGCTTGAGGTAATTCAAAACTAGAATTCAGGTTTTAATATATATACTATTCAATGTACCTAATACAAAAAAAATGTTAACTTTATTTGGATTTATTCTTGAAATAGTAGTCTTGAAGTCAATTTGTAAACAAAACTTATGGGAATTAGGTATTTCTGTACATGTTTTCAGATCTTTAAAATTAAATGCTCAGAAATTGATAAAAGCTATGAATTTAATTTTCGGTGACACTACTTATACCATCAAACCCCATCTTTTGCACTGTATGTGATGTTGATTTTTTTTTAAGTGAAAAATCAACCTGCTCTTGTGTTCATACTCAATACTAAGCACCTCACCCATAGCATTTTATTCCGTATCTTTTTTGCACAAAGCTTTACAAAAACATAATAAATCATTATGGTACTAACAATAACCATTTGGAAGCATTTTGAATTTTTCAGAAAGCCTTTTTGAAGAGTTATTCTACCACAAATATTTGCCAACAAAATAAGTAACCAAGAAATAATATAGAAAACAAAACAAAATCTTTTAAGTGTAATCTTAATGACGGTCAAATGCTATACATTTATCTTCAATCTTTTCCCCTGACTACTATGAGGGCTTTAAACAAAACATATACATATAAACCAGGCCTCCAGGTAACTTTAGAAGGCTTAATTATAATTCAAACATTATAGCTATATTCCTATAAATATAAACTTAAGCACCTGCTAATCATGTTAATCCAAGTTATGGTGAGAAAAAGAGAAAAATCAAACTTTGCATTAGATTCTCAACATTGTCTAAAAGAAATTCCTACTTAAACTAGTTTGTTGTGTTTATATATAGAGTGCATCCATTAATATCATTGGTGATAACCCTAAGGTTCTGTGGGAAACAGGATTGAAACGAGTTCACAATCCTCTACCTGAACTTCAGACATTTTGGCTATATAGCTAAAAAAGGATGCTATGAGACTGATCATAGATTATAAAAAAAAAAAAAAAGAACAACAATGGCCACAAAATATTAAATAAAAATTAACAGTAAAATGCACTATTAACCTAGTACTGGAAATAGAGCTTAAGTTTTATTGTAGTCATTTTATAGGATTCAGGTAAAAGCAGATATTATAAAGTCTCTTTCAGAATCAGTAGAAAATATGGTGAGATGTGATTATTAATAGCATTTTCTTTATTAGAAAAAAAATTGAGTATGGTTGTATATCATTATTTGCTCCTTTAAAAAATAATTCTCTTGTATTTTATTATTTTAGCATTCTGGTATTCCTTACCAGTTGAAAGCTTATGATATTTCTGGATGAATTATTGATCTGATTCAATCTTTCTTATCAAAATCACAAAATGAAAGTGATCTTCAATGGCAATTCTACTAGATCATTTTGCATTATGACAGATGTGCCCCAGGGCTCTATCCTTGAACCTACCTTGTTCTTAATTTTCATCAACAGCCTCCTCAATATCATCAGTTCTATGCTGATGACAACTATTTACTTTGTCTTAATGGTAGGTCAAATTGGCAGCCAATTTTTAAAAAAATTACCTAAAATCTGTTAACTGGAGTAAGAAATGGCTTGTTAATTTTTACACCTATGAAATGAAACCACTCTTTTAATCATCTCATTGAACCATTTTTGCCTTTCATCAGCATGACTGATGCTAACTTCCAAGAGAGTGACTTGTTGCACTTTTTTTGGAAAGCATTTTCCACTGATATAAAGTGAAAAGATTATATTAAATCAATTGTGAAGACTGCTGCTAGGAAAGTTGGATAACTGTGTCATACCAGACAATTTCATTCACCAGAATCTATTGTACACATGTATAAGTCTACCATTGATCCATATATGCATTAGATATTGTAGTCAATCTGGTCTGGTGTTTCTGCTATGTATTTACAGATTCTTGATAAAATACAAAAAAGAATGTACAATATCATCAGTCATGACCTGGCATCTCACTTTCAGTCACTTTCTCCCCATTACCTTAACATAGCTTCTCTATGCCTTTTCTATGAATATTTCCATTGTAATTGTTCTAATGAGCTTTCCTCTTTGGTATTTTGACTTCACAAATTTAAGTCCAGTACTAGATTGACAGCTAGGTCTCATTTTACAGTTGAAATGTCTAGATGTAAACTTAAGTTCTATGCTAACAGTTTCTTTTGCCAATTTCAATTGTGATACTCTTTTCGGACTTCTTGATTTCCAGTCAAAATTGATCTTCAAAAATTTTTCCGTCTCCTTAATTCTTGTTCTTTTATTGTCCTCTTTCTCAATGCTTTTCTTAGATTCTTTCACACTTAGTAACCCCTGATGTCTTAGTGGCAAAATGATTAAAAATAAAAATTATCGATTACAATAGCCATATTAGCAACAAATCTTTTATAACTGTATGTAAACTAAGTTTGACAGTTATAGTTCTAGCTAAATATCAACAGTATCACTGTATTGGTTTTCAGTGTAGAAAAAAATCTAATTGAAACATATACATAAATATTCGGATATTAAAAAGAAAAAAATTTAACTCAGAAAGTGTATGATAATATTAAATGCCAAGAATTTGATTTTATAAGCTCTAGATAGGACACTATAACAGTCTTTTCTTTGAGATTAATTTACAGTTGTTAAAGTCAGCATTTAGAACTAAAACTATCTCCTCTCTAATCTGAACCAAACCTATATTCATAACTAAAAAGCATTCCAAGTGGAAATAAAAGCAGTCAATTTGCTAAATACTTATTAAATTGTAACTGAAAACTTATCTTTATACTGAAGATAAATTGAGTCGAGTGATTTAACATTGTAAAGAAAAAAAAAAGGTTAGATAATGTTTTTTTGTTTCTGGAGAAGATATATTTCCAAACTTGTCCTAAGAAATAACAAAGGAACAATAATAAAATCTTTACACAACAAATTCTTAATGCAAAACAAAAGTCCAGATGACACATGCTTCAATGGTGGTTCTTATCTAACCAGTGACGTAAAGCAATATTGAATAGAACCAGAAAAGGCAGCCATCGAAGGATAACAAATCTGTTTACTTTTAGATATCCTCTTCAAAATAAAAAACATTAAGTCAAACAAAGAATCAATTTCTCACAGATAAAAAAAAATAAAAAAAATCAAAGAAAATAAGCAAAAATATAATATCACAAAACTTAAATAAACAGGTCTGAAAAAAAATGTACTATGGTTAGCTTATAAAGGATTTTAAGAGCATTTATTTCAGAAAATCTTTTGCTAAAATCAAATATAAGCAAAATAAGCTTTAAAATATTAGAAAATGGGGAAATCAATGTCAACTAAATTAGTTTTAGGGTTACATTAATAGCAAATAGTCTCTTGTATTTCAGTCTAAAAACAGATATGCTGAATCAGTAATTATTGGATTATCAATTGTACGACCATTTTTTTTTTCAAAACACATAACAATAATTTAAGTCAATTTAAAAGTAATTGTAAGACTTGACCTGAACAAAGAGCCTTAAATCTTACACTGTGGATATCATCAAAATATTTCATTAAAAATCAGCAGATGTTATCAATTGACAATAAACTTTTTTCAGCTATATAGACATTGTTGTTTAGATTTAAATCTCAAACAAATTAAGTGGAAACTAAGATTTATAAGGTTACTATTCACTGATATTCATGATGTGAATTATTTTCTGGAGTAAAGCTGGGAGAACAAGCCAAAAAACTGTCTGCAGGCATACTTCTCCAAGTGAAACGCAGTGAAAATGGTAACAACTTGGTGAAAGAAATTTATAATTTGATATGGTCAAAATATTTTTTTTATAGATTTCATATATAATTAACGTGAAAATGAGCATAAAATTAACCCTTTAAAAATGAATTTTTCTTTTTCCCCCCCTTTTGGCATATACATTTGTGCAACTTTTTTCCTACCAGTTAAAGGTTAATTGGTTAACTGATTATACAGACATTTTTTATCCCTTATTAATACATAGATGAACAGAACACACAAATTTTATTCTGCTGTTTTATTTCTGTAAATAAGCATCACTACAAACAAATATGATGTGAAGATTAAGTTCATAGGCCTTCCTAAAGGAGAGATAAGATTATGGGGTATCCTTTCATATTTTTGTGGCACAAGAAGAATTTTGAGGTAAAGGCAAAATTTAATAGCATCTCCTGCAAAACAGGAAAAAACAAATATTCATACATATACACAAAACAGTACTGACAATAAAGAAAACTATGAGCAAAAAAAAGGAAACAGTTTTATATAAAAAAAAAATACAAAATGTGGAGAAACATTTCAAAGTAATTTTAGGAAAATTGGTTCTATAAGAGCAAAGAGGAAAATAACTACAAGTACACAATGGATGCAAGCAAACATTTGGCATTTTTAGAGTACTTCCAAAGTGACGTGTGTTGAAAAGGATTGTAGGATTGGTCTTACGTCGCCCTAACACCAAGTATTTGTCAAGCTATGTTCATTTAAAATTAATCTAAACTGGCACATGTTTAATCATTTACTTTGAGATATTTAATCTTGGATAGTTGATTTTTCTAACTCTTTTGCTAGGAAATTCATTAGAATCTTGTTGATATGAATATTACAAGTGACAGGTTTAACTGGACGAGTTTTTTTTTTTTTTAAAACATATATCAAGTGGATTTGGGTATCCTACAATACTAAATTCAGTAGATGAACACAATTCTTTAACATATCTAGCCTTTTTTCCTCTCAGACACCTCTGTCAAGCTCTAAATAATGCTAACAAAAAATACTTGAGACAAATCTTTTTCTTCTTTTCAGTGTAAGTGCCCAATTATCAAAACAATTTAAATCTGCAAAATGTAAGAAAATTATGCTTGGAAAAGTATTTAAAACATTTTCAGTTCCTTTCATACATTAAACTGATCATTATCAGCTCTTAGCATCATATACAGCACAATAAATATCAGTTTAACATAACCACTTATTTATCAGAAAAACATGGCCTAGAGCTTTACCCCTATGTTCTTGAGGGGGTGGGTGGGAGATGAATACATTTTTAGTATAGAAATCCCCAAAAAGAAAGGTTAAATGTGGAACTTTGGCTCTTGATTGCAAACCAAAGTTTCTAAACATAAACCCCTATTGTTTTTAATTAGGAAAGTTTTGATTTAATCTTCCTCTTAAGTAAAACATTAATATAGCTAAGTTGAAAATCATCCGGTGGGGAGGGGGCTCAAAAACCAAATATCTGCTTGGCTCTATTGTGTGAACCAACTGTGAGAGACACAGACACACAAAAATAAAGAGCTAATATAATAAAATTAATTAATTCTAAGTAGTTAACTTAAAAAAAACAAAAATATTCAACCATTCATTATTTAATGAAATTTAAGCATTTAAGGAAAAGATACTTAAGCCTACTTAGGTACCTGTAGATGGCAAAAGAAAATATTGGTCTGAGGCCAAACATTGTGTATTTAACTTGACACAATTTGGAAAAGGTGAAAAACTAAACTTAAAGGAATCATGAAGATTGCCCCAATCTTGTCTGGCAAGACATCCACAAGGCGATGTTGTTCAGGACTATAAAAAGAAGAGTCAAACACTATATATATATCTCTCTCTCTCTTTCTACTCCAAAAGGTAAAAGTGAAAACAGCCAAACCTCTATCCACCGGGGTAGATCTTATTCTCTGGTAGGCCATCTTCATAATTTGAGTCAGCCATGTGACATGTGCATACATGCACACACAAACATTCTCTAATAGTAAAATGTTTTTCTTCCTTTTTCAACTGTGTACAGACAAGTATATTTTCTCTCTTCTTGAATTATGTTTTGCCATATGTGGTCTAGTGCTCCTATTGTGCATCTCAAGATTCTTGACAAAATCCAGAGAAGGGTTTGAAATACAATCAGTCCTTACCAGACATTTCATCTTCAATCACTTTCTCACCAACATTATGTAGTTTCTACCTGTTCTACAAATATTTCTGTGGTAACTGCTTGGGCAAGATTTTTTACCTCCTGCACCAATTACTACAGGAATTTAAATATGCTTATAGATTGGAAACTAAATCTCACTGTTTTACTGTTGACCTAGCAAGATGCAACCGTCATATCTACTCTCCCAAATAACTACAATCTTCAAACATTTAAATTTATCAATCGACATCTTTTGTCTTCCTGGACCCAGTTTTTTTTTTTTTTCACCATTTCATACATCCTCCACATTTCACTTCCTGCAGCCTCCTACAGTCTAGTGGCACTGTTACCTTGCTTGGGGTAAAATGATTAAAATATATAGTGTTAAATTGGAACATTGCTTAGTGTCAAAATAGCTGTTTTTGGGGTTTTTTTTTTTTTAGTAGTTTACTAGTAGAAAGTAGAAGCGGGTTTTTTGTCATAAAGTGCTTGATATCAAAGTAGAAACGATACCACTGAAGAGTGAAGACATCACAATAATGCCTCCACAAAACTTCAAAGTCAGCATAACTGAAATAACTCCACTCAGCTAAGTGACAAACTTCTCCACATTAATTATATAATTATGTGCACATGTGCATAAAAATGAATTCATTTCTTTTGAAAGTGTTCCAACTCAGCCATAACAAGTAGTATCTCCTCTTTGCTGCAGAATCATTGTATCTTAAGTTTAATGCTGGAAAATTTTCTAGGATACTCAATTTTAACATTAATTACTTTTTAGTAATTACTCTAACATGAAACTCATTAAAATGCTGAAATGGCAAATGTATCAGACATTGAATTTGAGAGATTCCCACAGAGAAAGTCAAGAATCAATCAAAAGGCAACAAGTATTGAAATTTGAACAAAAGCACAAAAGATTTATTGTGAGAATCAAAATTTTAATTTGCTCTTAATAATAACTGAATATAATAAACTCTTAATTTAGCATCCATGGAAAATTAAGGGGAAAAAAAATAGTGTTGGGAATACCTTATAATGACTCACTCATACAAAAGTGGATTATTTTTAAGATTCATGAAAAGTCAGTGGAGCAAATATTGATGTGCTCACTACTAATAAAAGCACAAATTCCTACATGAATTTAGAACACACATTTGACTAAGAACTTTTATATAGATTTTATTTCTGTAAATATGACTCAAGCAGTTTTAACCAATAATTTTTGAAAAACAATTTTGTACATTTTATATAAATTTTTAAAATGCAGCTGATAATTTATTAAATATTCATAAAATATTTATGTAGAAAACAGAAAAATTCTCCAAATATACTTTTACATAAAAATACATGGGAATTTAACAAAAACATTTACTTCTTATTGGTTAATTAAAGTTAATTTTTTTGCAAAGAGTTATAGAAGGAATACTGGAAATAATTACTCAGTTGGCTAAAAGTTTTTCTTGTTTTTGGTAGATTGTGTCAGAAGCATTTAGAAAGATTGCTTTGAATATATATTGTGAAAACTGTAATAATGCCAAGAGGATTTCTTTTGCTGTTGCTAAATAGTTCAAATTGATGTATTTTTGTTTACTGATTGTAACACTTGAAAATTTTTTATCATTTCACCCCAAGCAAGGCAATAAAGGAGAGGAAGAAAGAATATGAGGAACAAAAAACATTAAAGAGAGAGATAAGAGAACAGGAATTTTTGTCTTTTTATTGATCTTTTTAATAATGATTGATTAATGTTGCATTTAAATATTTTCAACACATTTAAGTAGCAACTCCACACCCATTTCCTTTTTTAACAAATGAAAATAGGGAGGAGTGGTTTTATACCTTTTGCCCAAATGTACTTCAAGTTTCACTTTTGTTTTGAATTCTTTCTTCTTCAAAAATGGTTACCAACTAAGACTAGAGAACCCAGTCAACTTTTCTATTCTCAGTTATGAGTAGAATAGCTAATAGAAAAACTTTCCAAAAGCATCTGTTCCAAAGGAACAGAAATTCAGTTAAAATTTTAACTATGTGCCAATTTAATTTACCATGCTGTCAACTGATCAGCTGCTATCTCTACTTTTATGGCAAGTTTTGCCCCTTTTTTTGGTTTAATTTCAAACCAAATACAAAAAAACAAAAATGACTGAACATGACAAACATGTCTAGAAAAGTTTAATTCTAGATATTTCTTGAGGAACACTATTCCACAAACAGGTAAATGAGTACCAGTTAAACAATTAAAATAGTTTACAGTAGTTTGGTTAAGTTGGTCATTATGTTTAAAAAATAAAAAAATAAAAAATTGTACAAGATCATTTTTAAATGTTCCAGTTTGGAAAACTGGGATAGATAATGAAATGTGGATACTTTACAACAATGTGGAATAAAAGACATTGTAAGGAAAGCAAAAATGAACCATCACTAACTATATTATCTTCATCCAAAAAAAGCGTTATTGCATCATCTATAGATAATGGGATCAGGAAGGTGTCCTCTACTACAAACTAGGTCTTGAAAACCAAATGATTTGATTCAAACAAGTATTCTTACATCAATTGAAGGCAGCAATTGATATATATGAAAAAAAAAAAAAATAAAAACACACACACACA
>JBBBDQ010029883.1:0-272228 GCA_037127315.1 Ascarosepion bandense
AAGGGAGTCAGAAAAATAAGTAGTTGGTTAAGTCAACTGAAAACTGAAAATACAGGTGTTTTAAATAATGTACAGGTGTCTGATATAATAACTATTCTAAGTAAAAGCTTTATTCAACTAATTCAGCATTAGCGCTGGAAACATTTTATTTTATAGTAATGGATCATTATATGTGAGATGAGAAATGAATGGATTTATTTTATTACTACAAGGTGGTAATTCCTCATCTGCAAATATATCAAAAAAGAAAAAAAGGACATGAATTTATGTTTTTATCATGCATACTGATAAAAAGTCTTCCAATGTTTTTAGGATAATAAGTTATGACATACACTATCAACCATAAGTTTGGGACCACTTTAATTTATTCTCTAAGAGAATGAAATAACAAATTTTATGTGTTAGAAGAATAAATATAGATATATTTCATTGTTGCTCACAATTGTACAATAATTAAAACCAAAATTAACATAGAGTAATTTCAAATTTAATTAAAGTTAATTCATATTTTCTTTTCATCAAAGAAACCACCACTTTATTACTGCAGAGCAAATCCTTGGCATTCTTTCTAATAACTTATAAAAGTAAGTTAGTGAAAGTGATTTCCAAGCATCTTGTAAGCATTTAAACAACATTTGTTCATTTTTAGGAAGTTAATTTTGAACTGTACGATCAATTTCATCCCTTATTCTCTTTCTTTAATAGTGGTTTCTTAACTGCTACACAACCTTTAAGCCAAGCAGAATGAAGATGTCTCTTAACAGTAGTAACAGATACTGGATGTTGCCGAGTAGAATTAATTTCAATTGTTAATTCCAGAGTGGGTTTTCTTCTATTCCTCTTGCTAGATATGATCAAGTGCCTATCTTCTACAATAGATGTTACTTTGGGCCTACCAGATCTTTTTCTGTCAATATTTAACTCAGTTTCAGGAAGTCGTTGAAGGCAATAATGCATGCCATTTTTTGATAGGCTTAATTTTTTAGCGATAACACATTCAGAATATCCTTCTTTCAAAAGAATTTCAACCTGAGTTCTGTTTTCAATGTTAATCTGTTTCTTCCTTGCCATTCATACCATAGTAATATGGTTTACAAAAATAAATTATACCGTAATTATAATATCTGAATAAATCTGAATTTTCGGCAAAAACTTGATCACAATGAGAGGAATCAAGTAGCAAACTGAGTAAATGTTTACTTTAAAGTTGAAAAGAATACTTTTTTACTTGACATCTGCATAAGAATAACAAAAAATACAAACTCGGCAAATTTCATTCTGTTAAAAATTTGGGTGGTCCCAAACTTATGGTTGGTAGTATACTTTCATTTGTTCTACTATAAAACAAAATAACCAAAATGGCCCAAAAATATTTGTAACTTTAAAAAGTAATAAAAAACAAACATCTTATAAAATGTTATAATTTCTTCTTTTTTTCTTGCATACATCAAGATAAAAAAAAAGGTTGTGTTGTGCATGGTTTTACAGACAGTGTCTCATAGTAGGTGATTCACATTAGAAATTACTAAAATTCAATGTCAGTAAGGAACCTTTATTCTAAGAAAAGTTGTATATAATGACCACAATATTTACAGAGGTCACTCTAAAAGATACTAAAGTATACTTTGCACTCAGTGTCACACCAAAGTATCAGAGATGCCAGGTGTGTCAGAACATTAAACTGGAAAGGGACCACATAGCCACCAGGTACAGATTCATGCCTCACAGGATGTCAGTGGCTGTAAACAGGATGTAAACAGATAGTTGACTCAGTTCTGTTTAGGAATAGCACATATGGGACAACGATATGATGAAAAGTTATAAAAGTGATTCACTCAAGACAGAAAGGCAAGAGTCTCTTACATTCTTGCAAAAAGAAGATCCACATTTGAAGAAACCCTTAAAAGTTACATACTCTTACATTGATACTAATTGATGAATCTGGTAAACAATAATTTTATGAATAAAAGATTTAGTCTCATATTTAAAATGATTGCAATATCACAACTGATTTCTTCTAGTTGGTATCTTGTTTTAATTTTTAAAATATTCTATATTTTATGAAACTGTTGAAACTAGGAAACTGAATTTACCGAACAAAATATTACTTTGTGAAGAGAATTGGTTCTAGGTCAATATATAGTAATCTACATTGCATATTTTCATGTACTTCTTAAAGAACTTTTTGCCTTCTGTTAGCATGGCTGATGCTAACCTCCAAGCAAGAAACTCACTGCACCTTCTTGGTCTCATATTTTATGACATGAATTGCTAAGTCTGCTGCTAGGAAAGTCAGTTCAATCTGTCATGCTAGACAATATTTCTTGCACAATTATGATTTTCCTATTCATCCATGCATTGCATAATACTTGTGCTTCTATTTTATATCTAACACATCACTCAATAAATCCTGGGCCTAACTAATAAAACAACAACTTTTAGGCAAAATTTGACTTTATTCATCAACATAGTCTCTTTCTACGGTGATACACTGATTCCAACACTTCTGTAACAATTCAATGCCATTTTTGTAGAACAATTTGCCTTCAAATATGCATCAATTTCCAATATCGCTTCTTCATTGGAGACAAATCTCTTTCCTTGGAGCATTCTTTTGAGGTTTGCAAACAGAGAATAGGGTGAATGCAGAAGCAATTTGAAGTGCTATTCATGTAGTTTTGCCATCATTGCAATCAACTTGTGACACAGTGTGTTGTCTTGGTGAAAGATCACTTTTTTCTTCTTCATTTGTGGCCATTTTTTTGGCAAATTATTCAAACACACTAATAATGCGATATAATATTCACTATTGATGGATCTTTCTTTCTCAAGGTCATTGTGCATCCCAAAAATACAGAGGACAAAACCTTGCCTGTTGATGTTTGTCTCTTTGGTCGCTTTGGACAGCTTTCATCTGCTACTGTCTACTCAGCTGACTGCCGATTTGACATTGGAGTAAAGTGATGGATCCATGTTTCATCCATTGTCACATATTTATGCAAAACCTCTTTCTTGTTGCATTGAAACAGTTACAAACAATGCTCTGACGCATTGTTATTTTTGATTGACTGTGAGCAAACTTGGCACCCACTTTGAACACAAGCTTTTTCATTGACAAATCTTCCTGTAAAATGGTAAATACACTACCTTTGATATGCTCAGCTCCTCTGCTATCTCACACAACTTCAATTTACAATCAGCCAAAACAAGTTGGTGGATTTTTTGGTGTTTTCTGGGAAAACTATTGATTTTGGACAGCCTGAGCATTCAGAGTCATTTGTGTCTGTATGACCGCATTTAAACTCAGCATATGACCTCTTAACCATTGTTTCTGATGAAGCAGAATCCAAATAACACTCATCAAGCCATTGCCTTGCTTGAACAGTATTTTTTCCCATCAGAAAGCAAAGTTCTATCAACACATGAAATTCACATTTTTCCATCATTTTGAAAACTTGCAACAATAGCTTTATTAAATAACTTTAATTTGTAAACTAATAATCCAATTGAACCCAAATTTTCTCACATGCCATTTGAAGGTTAGTACTTTATAAAAACCATATAGATTTTTTATTAGTGGTGCCATCTATATGTCAAGCCCGGGACATTGGGTGATGAGTTAGAAATTCTTGATAAAATTAAAAAAAAAAATCTGCAGTGTTAATGTAACTTTCGTTTGCCTTTTCTATAAATATTTTCATTTTCATTGTTATGATAAGCTTTCCTCTTTGGTATCTTGACTTTATAAATTTAACTGTAATACTAAATTTGCAGCTTGGTCTCATAATTTGACTGTGGAAATTACTAGTTGTAACTGCAAGTTTTATGTTCATTAGTTTTTTTCCTGTGCTTCTTGCTTGTGGAACTCTTTCAGTTTCCTACTATCAACTACTTCAAAAATTTAAATGTGATGTCAAGTGTTATCTTCAGTCTTAATTCCTCTTCTTTTATTGTCCTTTCTGTTTCTTTCACTCTCAGTAACCCCTTGCATCCTGATGAATTTTATTACCTTGTTTGGCGTGAAATGATTAAAAATAAATCCATTGCTATATTTAACTTTTTCTATTATTGTAACTCATAAAAATATTTTGATAACATTTTAAATGACATAAGCAAAGATAAATATGAAAATTACACATAATAATCAGTTGTCACTGTTGTGAGAGATTTCATATTTAATCTATTCAGTTATGGTTACATATGTTAAGTCATTATTGTATATAAAGATTTATCAAATTCTGAATTGGAATCATGTCAAAGAGTCATTCCTAAGGATCAGTGCTGTAACATATCAGTGGAACATCTTTTTTTTTTTGATAAGTGCAACATAAGAATCAATAAACCTTACCTCACGTCATAATCGATTGCAAAGGAAATATTCCCATTGATTGGATCAATGAAAAACCAGCTGCTATTTTCGGCATTCATAATAGAAAATCTATAAGAATCATTAACATCAGGATCAAAGATTTCAAATGGGACAGACATTGGCAGAACAGTTCCTCCCTGTTTAAAATGAAAAAATAAAACTATTAACATTAACAATATGATATCAGACAGGTTCTAGAAGCCTATATTTAATTTAAGAAGAAAACTATTTTAATAATTAAAAAGTTAATATGTTTTACTCAATATGTCAAACTGCAAATGATGAGCTCATGTGTTAAGAATTCATCAGTATTTTAATTTTTGTTTTTCACATATGTCCCACTGCCATGAAGTGAAGCCACCACAAATAACTCTCTAACCGGTTTGGGTTCACTTTAAAATATATTTTTATAAAAAAAATATTCTAATTTTCACTTATGCATCTTTATATACATCATTTCTTATATCTTTAAATACGTATATATATATGTGTGTGTGTGTGTGTGCATGGCTTCACTTCATGGCAATGGGATATATATATATATGTATGTATGTATTTTTTTTTTTTTGTAAACAACACAAGTAGAAAAGAATAATACATATTATAAACAGAAGGTATGCTCAAAAGTTAAAAAATAAATGTGACCTACACATTTTGAAAAATGTACCCCAATAATTTAAAATTTATTCTTCTTAAGTTTACACTTTGTTGTACTCAAAAAGATATATTCTTAAATTTGTTTCACACCAAAACTTTATTTGTTTTTTAGTAATTGTAGATCAGGAATAGGCACTTGTAAATATCAACATTTCTATTATCATACTTATTGTTTAATTGAACTTGAAAAAATAGTTTATACAGTCAAAGATAAAAAAAAAAAAGTGGGCAAAAAAAAGTGAAAGCCTCATTGACAAATATAACCAGTGCTGATTGACTAAAATAGCTCCATAGTTTGGATTTTAAAATGCAGAAAGGGACATAAATTTTTTTTTAAGAGTAATTTATCAAGGATTAAAACTTTAATTAGTGATTATTTTTCTTCAAATAAGGCATTTGAAAAAGTATTTAGGCAAAATATGAACCAGGATTTTGTTTTTATTTTTTATAGATTTGTTTTCATAAATTATTAAATTATTTTTTATAAAAATATTTTAGACAGTTGATTTACATTATTAAAATATAAATGACGTGATTTACTTTATTGAATATATTAAAAACAGCTTCATTTTGTTTTGCATTTTTCAATTAATTTTATTAAAAAATAAAAACAAGTGTGTTTTATTGAATTATTTTTTATATGTCAATTTGCTTTATTAAAAAATATATTTCTTTACAATTTACTTCATTAAAAATATCAAAAACAAAAAAATGATTCATATTTTACATAATGTTTTTTTAAATAATTTATTTAAAGAAAAATATTCACAAATTAAGCTTTTAAAATTATTTTAATTCACTTATAAAACAGCTATGTTTTTTAGGGGCTGAGTTGTCTCCGTGTTGAGTTGTCCTGCACCCCCTAAGCTAAAAGTAAATGATTTTTTTTAGGTACTACCAAAATCTGAGCTCAAAGAAACTTTAAGTCGCTTACAAAAAATTTAATGTCTACTTAATATAATTTTGGTTCTCTTTGAAAGCTAAACCTTAAAAAAAAGAAAAACATTTTTTGTTTAAATAACCTGTAGTGGTAGCAAACTGACTGCATATGGACAGGAAATGAGTTCAGCAGATACACAAAGATAGAAAGGGTGTAAGACAAGGATGTGTAATCTCACCGATTTGTTCAACCTATACTGTGAAGCAATTCTGAGAGATCTAAAAGTCCTGGCAGTATTTGTCATTAGTAGTCACAATCTGACCAATATAAGATATGCAGATGATGCAGTCCTTATAGCAGATACAGAAAGGAAACTGCAAGACCTCCTACAGAAGGTAGCTAAAGAAAACGGAAAGAAAGGACTACATATAAGCTAGAAGAAAATTGAATGCATGGTCATCAGTAAAAAAGGAGCCCAAAATGCCAACTGCAGGCTGGAGATACTAAAATCAAGCAAGTGCAGAAATTTAAATACCTGGGAAGTGTTCTAACAGAGGATGGAAAATGTGACACCGAGATCCAAAGGCGTATTGTCATGGCCAAGGATGCATTCCAAAAGCTGAGTAGAGTATTGAGAGATATGAAAATTTTCTTGGAAATAAAAAACAGAGTACTAGATTGTTATGTGATGTCTGTCCTTCAATATGGCAGTGAATGCTGTACAATCTCATCAAAGATGAAGGAAAGACTTCAAGCAACTGAGATGTGGTTCTACAGAAAGATACTGAGGATACCATAGACAGAGCATGTGAGCAACAACAAGGTTTAAAGAGAGGATGGACAATTAACATCAGGAAAAGACAGCTGAAGTTTTTGGAACATGTAATGAGAAAGGAGGGCTTGGAGAACCTGATACTCACAGGACAAAGGGGAAGAGAGACAAGGGAAATCAACGCATGACATACTTGATGAACTAGAGCAGAGGTTGAGTGAGATAACAGGAGAAGGGGTATTAATAGAGACAAGCTAAGAACTAATTATGTAGCAATTGTTGGGGTATATATTGAACCAAATTGTTCGGTCCATTTTTATTAGCAGGTTTAACAAACCTCCTGCAGCCTGTTGGAATCTACGGAGTTGAAGAAAAGATTAGTTAACTAGAGCACAATATTCAAATCACTGCTAAGGCAGTTGATACTCATTATCACAACTTTATGCATTTCAATAAAGCTTTAAGATATTTTAGAGATATTTTTAATATACTGCCATGATCAATTTATTATCAATCTGCCATTTTAATTAAAAAATGATAACACAAAATGTAAAAATAAGATGTTTTAAAAAATCTCTTAAAAATCAAATATCTATCTTAGATACCAGTTTCAAAGAAAATTAGAATAATTAATGATTAATTAACAGAATTTTGGAAAAATATTACTTACTGTAAGGGGGGTTATGTTTAAATGAAATATAGTCAAAAGCACTTTTGAACACATTCCACCTGTTAACAAGTTCAGTGATAAAACAATAGCAGTTACCTGCACCAACCCCCATTTTTATCAATGTCATAAAATATTGTAGACACCTGCAGGCATCATACATAATTATTTTAACTTTATATAACCAAAAGGGATGTAATTCAGAATTGCTAAATTATTTCCTATTTGATCTTCTATACAAAAGTATTTTTGCAAAATAAAAAACTGAAATTCTTTTCAAAGTATTTCTAATGCCAAAATGTCATTTAAAATGTACATTTTTCGATTCTTCAAACATCTTCAATTTAATAAAAAAATCTCCTGGTCATCAGCAACCAAAAGAATTTTAAAATCATGCTGAAAAATTACACAAGTAGTTTTCAAAAATAAATATTCATTGTAGATGTTTTTTCTCTGACAAATCTGAAAGAAAATAACATCTCAAAAACTATTTTTGTAAAGTTTCAGAGCAAATTTTCAAGATGTTTTGATTCAATATATAGTGGTTGCTATGTGTTTTCTTACCCACATTCGACCTATGTAATTTACTCGTCTGCGATTGGCTTATAAATAACTACTGTTATTGTATAGGACAATTTAACAATCGCAGTCGCTTTAACCTTTCACCTCAGAAGCAACTTTCATGTGTTTTGTTGATTGATTAATTTTTTAACCAATCACAGATTTTTCTTGGATAAACAAAGTTTCTCCTGTGCTTGCTCGTGAAGTTACTTTCTGCACATAAATAGACTGGTTTTCGCAAAACTTAATCAGTAGAGACCCACAGGCTGCCTAAGACTACTACATCACATGTAAGTCTCTCTCTACTCACCTCTACCTAACGCACACACAGACACAGAACTTTGTCTTCTGTCTGGCTTTCTTGCCTAACGCACACACAGACACAGAACCTTGTTTTCTGTCTGATAGATTTCATCAAGGACTTTTTATCTTTGAACTCTTGACGATAATCTTAACAACTGTTACAAACCTTTCTTTCAGCTAAAAAAAACTTCATACATCTTACTTTGTTCTACGAACAGACAAAGGGGAATAACTCTTTCCTTTTTACTTTAATTTACCTTGCTGTGTATGTACTGCTATTATATGTATTGTTGTTTGTTCAATATATTTTAATTTGTTGATTACAAATTGGAGTTGTTGTTTTTATTATATCTTGTTGGACGAATCATAATATAAATCATTAGAGGACCCAAAATCCTCTAAAAATATGGCAAAACGCTTTTACTGGAGTAAAAATTAAATTTGTAAATTAAAAAAAAAACTAATTTTTTTTTATTATTTCATTTTCATTAAAAAAAAAATGTGCATTTTGGTAATGTTTTCTACAAAAAAAGTGTTTATTTTTTGTTAAATAATGCTTTGTGCATAAAACAATTTGCCACTAAAAACTAAAGAGCTAAAAGAGACATCTTCCCAGTCAGGTTGTAAATCAACAAATGACTAAAAATAAGCATTAACTTCACTGATGTTTATTAGCCTTCATACATGCTAAATTAAAAAAAATCCTCTGTCTCTAATTAACCACAGATATCTATGGAAATTAGTATATTGAACATTTTCTTTTCCCATTTGAAAAAATACTGAACATTATTATTAAGTAAATTTCATTCCAGATTAGAAATAAAGAATAAAACAAAAATTGGATTTTCAAATTATTCGGAATTTGAGATTAGTAAACATAGATTGTGCGTTGTAGTGTTTCAAAACTAAAAACCAGAGAGCCAAGTTCAAATTTCAGTTGAATTTGTTGAATTCACATATGCCCAAATACCCTTGGGAAAGGTATGAATTTGTTGCTTCTCCCTCAAGGTATAGATTGAATAGCAAGACAGATTGGGTTCTATAGCCTTGGCTGGCAACCAGTCTACCACAGAAAGTAATGGCAACCTACTGCAGGAAAATCTTCTGCCCAGTCAGTCATTTCTCTTTCAAGACATGATTGCCCAAGCGTTTATTATGTATGGCACTTAACTGACTGAAACAAAGGAATATTTTATTTACTTTTAAATTTTTATATTCACAATCAGACATCAGAATGAATTGATTTCTTTATTTTTGTTTTAATTTGTAAATTTAAGATACAAGTGCTGAAAAGTTTTCAGCCTACCAAAAAAAGGAATGACCTAGAGCCATGAAACACATAATATTACTCTGCTAGTATTTCACAAAAAGTAAAACAAAGTTGAATCAGTAATAACCAAATCATAATAGTCATTTTGTTGTTGTATGACTTTGAATGATGTGTGGTCATCAATTCATGGTAAACTTAAATGGAATTAAAAATGTGTTCTTTTTACCTTGCCTTCCATGACATCAATAAAATAAAGTCGAGATGAAAAATGTGGTGCTTCATTAATATCAATGAGTTGAAGAGTAAGAGTGACTGGATCGGAACTTGCTTGGCCATCATTTACTGATATGATCAGTGTATATACAAATGTGCTGATGGCTTCGTAATTGATCTCTTGTTGATTTCCTATCAACAATTCTCCCTCTACAAAAGAAACAAACAGACTTTGTATTTTAATAAAAAGAATAATTTTTAAAATGTTCATGAACTTATGAAAGTAATTGAAATCAACCATTCATGCTCACTACTCAGAAAGCATGTACCTCATAATTTAATAAGAACAACTTTCATCTTTACATCAAAGAACTAATTAAAATGAAATAAACTTGTAGTGAGTATATTAGGTAAAACTTAAGCAGTAATGATGTATACTCTTTTCTTTTCCTATAGAGTGACAGAGTTAATCTCTCTCTCTCTCTCTCTCTCTCTCTCTCTCTCTCTCTCTCTCTCTCTCTCTCTCTCTCTCTCTCACACACATACTTTCTTTTTCCTTTTTCTTTTTTCCTTCACCCGTTTTTTTTTCTTTCAGTCTGAAACCAATGATATGATCCAGACAGTAACTTGTCCAGATCATATGACCCGGACAGTAGCTTATAAAAATGTCATCAATGGTAGGTCATGCCATGTAAAAAAAAATAAGGTGATCTGAAATTAGCCAGTTATTGTCTTAAATTCAAATCAGTAGGTGTGATCATTGAAAAAACATAAAAGAAGATGGTCAACACATGTAAGGAGAGTAGAAGAATAAACCTTGGAAGAGACAGACATGTGTGTGTTGCTCATCACCCTGAAAGAAGACTTTCTTTAAATTGCGAAGATGAAAGACAGACTTGCTAATTATTCACACAGTTACAACTCAATCATCAGAAAGCACAAAATCATCTGATAAACACAAACATTCAATTCTTATACCGCACAAATATAAATACAATGAAGGACATTAATCTTCTATCCACAAAAACATTTGAATACTTCTTACATGATAATACACTCACACACACACACACACACACACACACACACACACACACACACACACACACAAGACTGTGTTATTTAAAACATTAACTGATATGTGGAACTTGAAACCAGAAAAAGAATAATAATTATTCTAATACCACATAGAAAAAATATTTTGGAGTAAAAATAGATAACATTGGCATTAATGTGGCATTCATATTTATTCATTATATTGTTCTTGCATTTTTATCACCAGTAACTGTATTTACAAGGCCCCATGTGCATTATAATGCCTAACTTAGAACTCTTCATACTATATACTACATAAATTATCCTAAGAAGTGTTATGCAAATTTAAAATTGTTTTGCATTTTGCCACAGATTAGTAACTTCTACTAGAAAAAACTTTTACATATCGGTGAATATTTAAAGAAAATCAAAAATTGTATTTTTTCAATGTCATGTGCCTTTAGAATGTAGGAAATCATGGCTCTTTACAGACTCCTTTTCTTTATTATCTGTGAATTGCCATGACTTCTTAAAAAATATAGTGATATAGTGGAGTCATTTCCTGTTGCATTCTCCACTGTTTTAGAATTTAGTCTTTCCTAGACTGGTTGCCATCCAAGTTTAGAAAGCCCAGTCTACTCTGTCATTGTTAAATAGCAAGGAGGAAAAGAGATGGACTCATTACTTTCCAAAGGAGATTGGTGCGAAAGTGAATGAATGCAACAGAGTAAGCAGAAATTTAAACTCTGCTCACCAATTTCACAGTTAGCATGAATAACTGTTACATGGTCCACATATGCCAAAGAGTCAGTTAAGAATGTATAAACATTTTATTAATAAAAAATTAAGACTCTTTTTTCAACATATGCCCAGTGTTATTGACAATTTAATAGCAGAGTGGGGGGAGTAAAGTAGAAAAAAGAGATAGGTATTTCTATTAATAAATTTAATCTCTCAGAGGCATAATTAGTGATAACAGGTGAAGACATGTTTTTTTGTTTGGCTGTTAGTAGATAAAAGCTGTAAGTATCAATCAGCAGTCAAATTTTGTCTTTATTGTTATTTTTACTTATAAAATATGATGTTACCTAGAAAATGAATTCTCTTTAGAATTAGTAAACTAAATGCAAGAATAATTTCTTTGAAAATGGTTGCATTGTCATTTTCTATAAATCCACATTTTATATTAAATATCATTGAAAACAATTCCAATAACATTCAAATCGTTTATCTAATGTGCTTGTTTTTTCCACTTTCTAAATCTATATGACTAGATATTTATCAAACATTCAACTTGAGTTTGAGTTTTGTTTAACAGCATATCAACCTCTATGGGTTATTTAATGCCAAAAAGGTGGGGTTTTAAGGTATTTTTTTTTTAATGTCCAGTTATAGTGAGAAGGTTGATTTAGTTAGATTTTAATGAAAATTTTTTGTTTTTATTCTTTTTTATTTTAGAAAACTGAAAATGTCTTCTAGTTTTGTATTCAAAAATGTTTTACTGAGAATATTTTTTTTTTAAAAATTTAAAGAAAAAAATTTTTTTTTCTTCAAAAATATATTGTTGATAATATTTTCCTTCAAAAATGCATATTTTTCTATATAAGTCTATTTTTAAGTATATATTTCTATAAAAGTCTATTTTTATACATAGTGTTTTGACCCCAGTTTGGGGGTTAACTATTTGTGCATAGCTGGGACCCTAACAGGTGCTACCACTCCGGGTCAGAGTGGACCTGGGAACAACAGTAATTAAGAGGTGGTTCCATCCTCCTCACAAACTCCCAATCAGTGGTCTTGCTGGGACATCAAAGTGTTAATACATTGCTTTTTATCCCAATTGTTTAATTGCAAATTTGTTTAGATATTCATATATTTAATGATTTAAAAACAAAATAATTCTTTACATGGGATAATATAATTATAATTGTGTAGAAAATATAATAATTTTGCAATTGCAAAATTATTAAACTTGTCTTTTTTTGATGGTCTGTATAAACGTGCTTAAATAATTTCTTTTTTTTATTTTAATGGATAAAAATGTTTTCTACGATTCAAGTACCTCAATTATTACAATAAACAAAATTTAAGCTTTAAAAATTGCTCCCATTTCATCAGCAAAATAAAATCAGTTTACTACTTTCAGGGTGAGGGTAACTTATTTGAAAATAAGCTGTTAGTAAAAATTGTATTTTCCATATCCTTTGGTCAATATAAATTAGCATCTCTTTCCATGACATTCTATATAAAGTATTTTTACATGCCTGTATTTCTCTTATTACCAAGCTGGAGTAACATAATATGTAAGAAGAGATTTAATCAACTAAATTTCATCTCTACTATTCACATACAAAAGGTAATATAATCATGTAATAATAATAATAATAATAATAATAATAATAATAATAATAATTGAACTACTCAATTATTAATTTACCAGGAACTAGAAAAACATTTCTAAAGTCTACTTTAACTCTATACTTGTAACATCTCTGTCTGAACTCTGAAATCTTATTTACTAATTATTATTATTTGTTCTCCTTAATAGGATTAGATAGGTTCCCCTGTTATCTGGTTCACACTCTATTGTTGCCTTGCTTGGGACAAACTGATTAAAAAAACAAATAATTATCTCAGAATGCCTGGAATGGATTCAATCAAGCAAAAGAAAACAAAAGCAAAAGGTCAATAAAGAATAAAAATATTGGAAACTTGATTCAGTAGCAGAATCATTATCAAAGAAATAACAATTTGGGTAGTATCCATTTTTAGATATCTGAAAGCTTTCTAAATTTAGACAAGGACTAACAAATTTGGATAAAAGACAAGGACGTTGATGACAAACCATTCAAATGATAACATCAACAGGCAATATGCAACCCATAACTTTGCAGGAAGAGCAGGCATCAGTCTAGAGGACTGCATCAAATCTCTTATCAAAGAATGTGCAGACTACACAAAGAAAAGTAATAAAAGATAGATTGGGAAAAGCAGAAGTAAAAAAAACAAAACATCTCCATGGACATTTCAAGAAACAAAAAGAAGATATATCAGATGACAGATATGAATGCTAAAATGAAATTTACAAGATAAAACAGTAAATATAAACTATGCATTGATAGAGATGAGATTGTTGAACATACAATAAAGAAATGCCAGATATTGCCTCAGAAGAAATTCAAAGAAAGAAAATGAATTCCTACTAATGGCAGTTCATATTAATTCTGTAAGAATAAACTGTATTAAAGTCAAGATAGGACAAAACAAAACATTAAATGTAGATGATGTATTGATAGAAATAAGACCATCAACCATACAATAAGTGAATGCCTGAAGTTGGCTGAAAAAGTATACAAAATTTACTATGAATGAATCAGATAGGTTGATCCAGAGTTTCCCATCTATACAAATTGTATATGCACTAGCCAGAATATAACTTAATGAATAAATAATGTAAATAAATGGGATTCATTGGGATTTTGAAATTGAAAAGGATTATCCAATTTAACACTGGACCTAATCATTGTGAACCTGTAAAAGGTAATTTGACAGATAGTAGATGTTGCTGTTCTAGTAAACCATAAATTAACATTGAAAGAAAATGAATAACTGAAAAAAATATCTACTGAAATTTGTTGTTATTATTGGTTCACTTGGAAGATTACCAAAGTGTGTTGCAAAAAGGTTAGAAGAATTTGGATCTAGAGGAAAATCAGAGACATCCAGAAAAAGCACTATTAAAAATAGATTTAATACTGAGGAGATTCACTGATATTTGACCTTATATGATCATTATCTGTTACTATTAGTGTGGATGCTTAAGGATAATAATAATAATAATAATAATAATAATAATAATAATAATGGTTATAAAATAGGCCAAAAGAAAATAAGCCATCTATTTTACATGGATGACTTAAAGTTATATGCTAAGAATGATAATGAGCTGGAAGGTCTTCTGCAAACTGTAAAATGCTTCAGCGAAGACATTGGAATGAAATTTAATTTGAATAAATGTGCTAAAGCTACAGTTTTACGTGGATCAATACAAGAAACATCCTCAATTAGCCTAGACCCTGCTGTAACAATAAAAGAATTGAAACCAGAAGAAGCTTATAAATACCTAGGTGTAAATGAGAGCGAAAACATTCACCATAAAAAAATGAAAGAAATAGTGCGTAAAGAGTACTATAGAAGGCTACGAATGATATTAAAAACTGAATTAAATTCACAGAATAGAGTTATGGCCATTAATAGCCTTGCAATCCCAGTTGTCCAATATAGCTTCAACATCTTAAACTGGACTCTAAACGACATCAGGCGAATGGATGCTAAAACAAGAAAGCTTCTTTCTAAGCATAGGATGCATCACCCAAAGGCTGATGTAGACCGTCTATACATACCCCGTAAAGAAGGTGGAAGGGGTCTTATTCAGCTGGAATTGTCATACAAGACAACAACTATTGGCTTACTAACATACATAGAAACAACAAAGGATTGGATGATACAATTAGTAAGGCAACATGAAGAAAGAAAGAAAAAATATTCAATAATAAAAGAAGGCAGTAAATACAAACAAGAATTACAGTTAGTAGATTCTGTAGAAAAGCAAAACAGTAGCCAAGAACCAACTATTGCGGCAAAAAATATGAAAATGAAAGCCAAAGATAAAGCTCTTGAAAAGATGAAACAGCGCTGGCAAGACAAACCTCTGCATGGCCAATATCCAGTACGTGCCAATAAATCCAATGTTGACAAAGTTAATACTCATCGATGGTTACGTGCATCTGGATTAAAGTCTGAAACTGAAGGATTTATACTTGCAGCACAAGACCAAAGTCTTTTCACGAGAAACTTTCAGGCAAATATTATGCATAATAATATGGATCCAAAATGCAGGTTTTGTGATAAACACCAAGAAACAATAGACCACCTAATCTCAGGCTGTTCTGTGCTTGCCCCAAACGAATATAAAAATCGCCACGATAGAGTTGGGCAATATTTACATTGGGCAATGTGCAAACATTATGGAAAAGCTGTAAACAAACACTGGTATGAACATCATCCAGCACCGGTTACAGAAATAGAAGATGTAACCATTCTATGGGATTACACCATCTACACAGACAGAAAAATTGAAGCAAACAGGCCAGACATTATTGTTAAAAACCAGAAGGAGAAAACTTGTCTATTAATTGATATGGCTTGTCCAGCGGATTGTAACATAGCAATCAAGGAATTTGAAAAACTGTCAAAATATAAAGACCTGGAAATTGAAATAGAAAAAATGTGGAAATTGAAAACAAGAGTTGTGCCAGTGATAGTAGGTGCACTTGGAATGATAAAAAATGGAACAAAACAACACATTGAAAGAATCCCTGGAAACCCCAGCTTAAGAGATATACAAAAAATTGTATTATTAAGTACAGCCCACACACTAAGGAAAACGTTATCTATGTAATGCTGGGGATGATAGGGAGGATAGAAAAACATGAAATGGAGTCATAACAACACGCCACTACCTGCCTTAGGTCTCCCCGCAGACTTGGTTGGTAGTGAGACCAATGCAGAAATCTAAATATGATGAAAAATGACATAATAATAATAATAATAATAATCTAATTTTCTAGTGTTTTTTTATTTTTGATAATTTTGTATTTTTATTTACTTACTTTTGTCATCAAATGTGAAAAGAGCTGCTCCTTGTGGTGGATCGTATTTTACTTTGAATATCTTTGGGTCCATAGTGTCCTCATCAAAGACAGCAACTGAATACACTTTGGATCCAGGTGCTAACCCTTCTGGTATATAAATAGTCAATGGCATATTGATAATTTGGGGTATGTTGTTAACTGGTTGAATTATAATTTCTACCTGCGTTGTATCATTGAGGCCAGCAATATCAAATACTGCAACATCAATAATTATTTGACGAGGCATTGTTGATAAAGTGTAGTTTACAGCAAAGTGCAGTTGTCCAGTGATTGAATTAATGCCAAACAAACTGTGGTTCACTCCACCAATTATTTTGTAGTGACATAAATCTCCTTGGTCTGGTTCAAACACTTCAAAAAATGCCTTATTTGTCAGCATTACTCCATTCTGAAACAGTTAAAACACATAAGTGAAATTTATATTACTTTATATTATTTTCTAGTGAAATTCAATATTGCTCTAGAATTTTCATGTTTCAATTTCAGATTCTCAAAAAGGCAAAGAACAATGTAATTTATTATGCAATATCATAATGAAAGTTACCAAAAATGAATATTGCATCAAATTATAAAACATAATTTGTGCTTGTGGGAAATAAATGTGTTGTCAGCTTAGGTTTTGAGTAACTCCATTGATGACATTGTTCAATTAATTTCAGATACAAGAACACAGTGGAAAGGAATTTTGACACTGAAAAGTAGCAGCTTTCTATTATAAAATAATATAAAACCTTCAGTACTTTTTTATATAAAAAATATTAAAGTTTTTATATTATTTTTGTAATTTCAATATTTATGCTGTATGAAAGTTATGGATCATGAGAAAGGATAATTTACTCCTATTTTGAATGTTGTTGTCAGAATAAAAATGCACTTGATATTCATTTTATACATGTAGTAATCTTTTTTTTTTTTTGAATCAGTGAGGCATTAAAATAGAAAAGCTTTGTTGTTCTTTTTATAATTTTGCAATAGCTTTTCTGAACATTGGGAAATGCTTTTATTATGTTAAAATATGATCTAGTCTTAATTATTACCTATTGTTACTAAGATTCAAATTTCAGTGCATATACAATAATGTATTATACGATAAATCATTTGATGTCTACCTGAGCTTCAAAAGTTTTCACATGGTAAATCGGGGCATCAAACTGCGGTGGTTCATTGGAATCTGTCACATTCATAGTCAAGTCATATTGGTTGGATGACAACTGACCATCATTAACACTCACTTGGATTGTGAATTCTTTCATAGACATCAGTTCATAATCCAGTTTCCCAAGTAAAGTTATTTCACCATCTTAAAAAAAAAAGAAACAAATCAATAAAATCAAACAAAATAATTGTCTAATTTACAAGACAAGAAATTATATTCTGAATTTAACATTAAACTATTTTTATTAGAAATTGCTACAATTTATGTCATTATGAAAAATGATAAATAACAAATGGTTAAGAAATTGGCATTTTATTTCATCATTGATGCACAGAATAACAGAACAAAAGAGAAAGCATTGTTTTATTATAAAATCTTGTTTCCGCTTGTATTGACCAACTATCTCTATTTTTGTACTAAATTTGAATCTAAATTTACAACTCTCTGCTAAGAGAAAATACACTGAAAGCCAGTTTCAAAAGTATAAAGACTTTATTAACATTAAATTTTTTTGTTTCATCCTTGTGAGATCCAGTTAAAGCTGTAGAGTTGATCATTTGTTACTCATGCTAATCAAGTCAGTTTATTTCTTGTCTTATTCTTTTATCTTCACAATAGTCTATTTTTTAATGGTAGAAATGAGAGTATCAAAAATTAATAGGGACCATGTAATGTGTAGTTAAAAATAATTGGAAGGTTACTGAATGTTTCATGTTTTATGTCACTGCCACATGGGTGTTATGTTATGTTGCTGTAATAAACCATTACTACTGAGAAACATGATGAATATAAAAAAGTGCAAATGATCTTCAAGAAGACCTATGTCACTCCTTTCAAGACAGTCATCAGTTTTACTAGTAGTCCTTGTGAACTTGAATAAAATACAAGCCACACCATGAAAGAGCCATCAGCTGCCTACATAACAGCTTTGATGACAGTTTGAACCCATAGCCTCACAGAGTTTCCTCCATTATGAAACTCCTTTGTCTGCCCAAAATAGTTGTAAATACAATTAATCTAACTAGTCAATATGACACTACTCTTTTAATGATCCAATAGCAAATTTTCTCCTGCTCAAATGAGAGTAATAGCTGATACCATTAGTACAACTATATTATCCCTTTATGTTATATGGCTAAGTCATTTTCTACTACTTGAAGATAGTAAAAACATTTAATTTACTTTTTCTCTTATTCTTAGGCACTGATTTTTCTAGCAACCATTAGCCCTGCTGGAGAATACCTGAACTTGCATTTATGTTTGGCATTATTCAGTATACGGATAATAAAATTTGTAGTTCTTCATTCATGGTTCCTATCCTGCTTGCCATTTTTATTGCTTTTTTGAATACAACGATAAACCTTTCTACCTGTTCATTTGACCTTAGGTGGTAAGGTGGGGATGTTAGATGAGTAACTGAATGAAGTTTACAGAAATTTGCAAATTCTTTTGATGAAAATTGAGTCCTGTTATCAGACACAATAGTGTCAAGTATTCCAAATCTCACAAATAGTTCATGCAAAAAGTCTAACGTGACTTATGTAGTTGGCATCTTGCATCTGAAAACTTCAGGCCACTTTAAGAAACTGTCCACCACAATAAAGTAGTAAATCCTCTTTATTGGTCCAGCATAGTCAATATGAAATTTATGGTTTGTCAATTTTAGACCAGGGATTAAATCTCACAGATGGTGCCTTTGCAGATAGCATGCAATTTTTACATGTTTTAACAAGATTTTCTATATCCTTGTTCATACCATGCCAATATATAGAGCTTATCATGGACATTTTCATACACAATATACCTAGGTGTCCAGCATGAAAATTTCTGAATATTTCCTTTGATAAAACTACTGGGATGACTACCCGGTTTTGGTATAATAGTATGCTATTGCATATTGAAAAAAATTTTTTTTATTTTCCTTATGTTCCATTAACTCTTTCTTTTTCTGAGTAATAAATTTGTTGAATGTAGATTTGGCTCTGATTTCATCCAATGTAACAGGTAATTTTTTTACTGTATTATATACAAGACCTGTTTCATTTCCAATTTGCAATTTAATGAAGCAATTACCAAAAAAAAACAGGACACTCTACATGGATATTAGGCACATAAACCCTAGTGAAATGAAAAGCCTTATCCTTTATGATAAAGCTGTCTGTCAGATCCACAAAGAAAACAGACATGCCACCTTTAGAGACTCGTTCACTACTCAGGAAACACCACTAGAGTGACCATCAAAACATGCTGAATAGAGGTCAAACCCCCTAGATAAAATGCTGTCTTAGTCACCAGTTAAAAACCAGGTTTCCTGCAAACAACATACATCCACTCCGAGGTGCTGAAGATTGTGAGTGAGCCTTACCCTTCGAGATTCTGATCTCAGCCCCAGGCATTCAGAATAGCTAATCAATGAGCCATTGTCAGTTCTTTGGGCCTTGGGGAAGTTTAATGGGTTTTCTATGTCTTTTTCACCCCGCTTTTTTATTGCTAACAAAGATTTCAGTGATTTGATTCTGTTTCCATAACTCTTGGCCCTTTCCACCTGGGCCAGAGAAATATGACAGATATCCTCCTCTAACTTATAAGGTAATTTTGTTGGCTTTTTCCTCAATTCTTTGTCTTTGGTTGTAGGACTTCTCTGTCTTTTCAATGGTGGTGGCATTTGTTTTTTGTAGAGGGACTGAGAGAAGGATGTGTAGCTTTTTTAAAAAGGGCTTGGGTCTCTACTGAGAGGGGTATATTTTCTGGGAGAGGACTGAGAGGAATGAGATTTAGGTTGCAGTGAATTTTTCTTTTCTGTTTCTTCATACTCTGGGTTGAACTTTTTAAGCAATTCCTCAAATCAAGTAGCTTTCCAAGCCGGGGGCATCACCCTTCACACTGGTAGAGGGAATAGAGTTGTATGTGTCTTTAGTTCTGGGAGTTTCAGGAGATCAGGGCCCCACTGCTTGACGCTTTCCTCTGACCTTTCCAACAACCAGCCATTCCTCCTTCTCCTTCTCTGAGGCTGTACCAGCAGTTGGCAAAGGCTTTTTGAAGAATGTGGGCTGAGCTTTTGTTTTAACTGCAAATATGTCCACATCAGTCCCGGATGGTAGCATGCCCACTACAGGCAAAAGGAATTTTAAGGACACAGCCAGAGGGGAGTTTTGGTTGACTTCCAGAGGCCTTCTTTTCTGGGCAGGAGGCAGAGAAGTGACCAGTCTCTCCACACCTCCAGCATTTTGGTTTCTGACAGGACACAATGACCAACAAGCTCAGACCCTCTATGTCAAGACAGTTGGGGATGGTGAGAAAAGCTTCCCGGTATATCATTATCTCAAACAAGCATGCCCCAGTCAGGTCACCGCAGGAGGCATCGAGAATTTGGACATACTGCGAAAAATACACAGGCAGATGCTCCCCGATAACCTGCGATGGGACCTTATTTTAATCCTCAGCCATTATATTCTGTTCGTATTATTAAATCTTTGGTGATGCAATCTTGTAGTGTGGTAACAGTACATCCCACATAAAGAAGCCCACTCCCTTGACTATTCTTAGGGGCTTCACCCTCATGGACTCTAGTGATTTTATCACTGTCTTTTGTGGAGCAACAAATTTTGTGCGAACGCTTGTCTACCACAAAAACTAACACTATTCTTTTATCAGTTTTCTTTAATTCTTGGATATCTTCTAAGAGTCCGCCATTATTCACAATGTGTGCGTAACTCTTGGCTCACTCCAAGATCTCCACTATATTGATTTTGCATTTCATGGGTGGGACATCTAGTAACAAAGCGATTCCCTGACCTCAGCATCTTTCATTTTTGGGTTTGTTTTTTTCTTGAATTTTTTTTTCTGTATTCAGCTTCCAAATCTCTGGTGTTTTCTTTTAATCTATGTTGACCATTATCAGCCTCCATGGCTTCCTCTTGGCATTGTTGTTTGGGTTCTGTGTATTTTGCCCATTTTCAGCCACTGTATTCTTTTTCATATTTTGATTTTTTGGGCCATTTTTGACCTCCATAGTTGGGTTAAGACTCTCTTTGATAAAAGGGAGATAGGATTCATCTTCCTTATCTGCAGGGTCTTTTGAATGAATTACTAATTTTTTCCTGGATGACCGACTTTTGTCATCCATCTTGTACTATTTATGATCCCACCTCTATCTTCCTTGTTTAAAATTAAAATTTAATTGTAAGAGGAGGGTGGGAAAAAAGAAAAATAATAAGCAACACAAAAAAAACATAGAAAATAAAAATAAATTCAAAAAACAAATACATAGAATTAATCTTGAATGGTTACAAAAAAATAGGTTACAAATTAATTCTACAGTTTCAGTGACAGTAAAATAAATAAATAAAAGAAAAAGATGTCTCTGGTAAACAGAAAATTTAAACTAAATTATACATAAAAAAGAAAACCCTACCAAGCTATAAATCTAAACATTAGATAAAGCAAGACGGTTTTTTTTAAAGAAACATTTGAAAAAAAAATTTCAAAAATGAAAAGATAAAAGTAGCCAAAAAAGTTACTACTAGTGAAAAGAAAATTTTAATCTAAGTTGATTACAAAAATATAACCCCACAGGTTAAAAGGAAAATAAAATGAAAAATAAAGATTATTAAAATTAAGATATTATGAAAAGAAAGATTTAATAAATAGGGGAAAAATCCCAGAGAACTTTAAAACAAATAAAAAAATTAACCCCAAAAGGTTAAAAGAAAAACGTTTAAAGAAAAAAATTACACTCGGGTAAAAAAAAAATAAATCAAATAACATGAATAAAGTTACTTCCACTGAAAGAAAAAAACTATGGGGAGGGTAAAAAGAGAAATTGACAAGGAAAAACTTACAAAAATTACAAATAAAACAGTAATTGTACTTGGTCTAAAAAGCTGAAATAAAAGTTAGCTAATGAAAGAAAATAAAAAAGTCTTATAAGACTTTAAAAAAAAATAAACGAAATATGGTGGCCAAAGAATTATTTCTACCTTAATAAGACTTATCAATATTTCTTTCTTTTAAACACAGACACAAAATTAGGTGCATTTTGCTATACTGATTACTTTTTAATTATAGAAATAAAAATATTCAAATAGTTAAATTAAATTAGAACTTTTTAAAATGAGTTTAGTAAAATAATTGATGCACATTTAATATCAAAGAAAAACTTCAAAGATTTTTACCCTTTTTTTGCTTGCATTTAAATACTATACTTGATGGTTGACTAACTTACTTGTTTGATTGAAGAAGAATTTCAATGGGGTGTGTGGGTTCAGAAATCTGGCTTTATAAACTATAATATCTCCAGGGTCAGGATCAAATGCATCAACTGTGAATATAAGAGTGTTGACTGAGGTAATTTCAGGTAGGAGTAGAAATTGTGGCAGGTTTTTTATCACTGGGGCTTTATTTATGGGTTGTATATTAATTTTAACCATTGTAGTGCCAGAGAGTCCACCTTGATCAGTGACACGAATGACCAAAGTCACATAATTTGACATTTTTCGTGGGTCATAGTCAACAGCAAAAATCAAGTCATTAGAGGTCAAGTTAAAGGCAAAAAAACTGCTGTTTGGTCCTTCATCCAATGAATAACTGTGTTTATCACCAATATCTGGATCTGTGATCTTGAAATTAGTTAAGCTCCATAATGCTTTTCCTCTCTGAAATTAAAAAAATATATGTAAAAGAATTTATGTTAACTACTGCTACTACAACTACAAAATGGTCATGTTTTAAAATTAATGTGACAATATAATATGAAATGGTTCTGAAAAAGTTCTTAGTCCAACTGTGATGAGGCTCTCAGGTTGCTTGTCATGATGGCTTTGACACAGTAGCTGGTCTTCAAGTCGTCTATTACAACAGTGTTCCTCCTTGCCCACACTGTGAATTTTGATCCCAAGGAAGGCATGTTAAAATCTTGCTAGTTGTATCTTTATCATGTCGAACCAGGCCTGATGCATGTACACATTTGGGTTAATAAAAAAAAAATCGGCAACAAAAAAAAAAAAGTAAATTTGATGACACCTGGATAAGTTGCAGAAAAGTTTTTATATACAAAAAAAAACAAAAAAAACAGCAAACAGAAATAGAATATAACAGTCGTCGAATTTCTATTTTTACAACGGAGTGAAAGATTTAGTTTGAGATTAATGTTTGTTCACTCCAATTGGGGATTTCAAGTTTTCTTTTTTTTTTTTTTCATGTTTTGACAGATCAAAAAGTTTTATCAGGGATTTTCACAAAAGCCTTAGAGAGACAGCTGAAGATAGGTCTTTGTGACGATGGTGGTAAATTGTCTTGTCTGCCCCTGGCGTGGCAGCAACAACTGAACTTGGCTCTTTAGGCTCTTGCTTTTTATGCCTGTCCCAAAATTCTCTTGTGGGGAGGGTGATGGACACTGGGTGTCCATGCAAATCAATTCTTTAACCAATGAGATCACTCCCAGCTTGCATCATGAGGCAGAGTCATTTTCTCTACTTGAAAATAGCAATATTTCTGTTGACATCATTTCTTTCATCTTCTTCTGATTCAATTGACTAAGTCAACAATCCAACTTTTATGTTGGAAATTTTAATTCAACTTATCTCCCACAGTCAGAATTTAACCTTTTTGCACTTATCAAAAATTTGTGACACTCTACCGCCATTGTTTAAGGAATTACAAATTTTCATTTCTTTTCACTCACTTCTAGCTGGTTACCAGCTGCGTTGCATGAGAACTTCTGCTTGTCAATAATGTAATGACCTTCTTCTGACCCCAGCTGGCTATACTTTGTGCAACAATGCATCTGCACACATGCAAATGTTTTAATTCATATTTATTCTCGGCTTCGTCGTAAAATAATCTGCACAATTAATAATGCAACTAATAATAATTTCTTTCGTTCTGTTGTACTAACATAGTATCAGGTTTTTTCACATGCAATATTATAGTATTATATGCCAAAAATAGTGTTATACAACCTACTTCTCATAGTCTGATCAAATAAACAAACATTAGAATTTTCCTGGAAGGGCTTTGTAGTCAGACCAAAATCTTTTCAGCATTCCTTGTATGTTTATCAAAAATGGTACAACTCTCCTCACTTCCCAAATTCTGTCAAAAATCTTAATAACAAAAATGACTGGCAACTAAAAGTTCATTTTTCTATTAATTCTCATAATATTTACCCTTATTTTTGTGAAACTTCTATGACACTGCAAACTCATTTATTTTTTGGATATTTTACAATTTTGTTCTCGTTATGAAGTATGATTTCCTTTGTATTTTATCAGTCCAGTGGTTGCCATCTCACATACTGAGAGCTACTCTACCCTTACTGCTTGTGTATTTATATAGTCTGTGGCTTAGTTATGCTAATTGGACAATCATTTACATATCACTACTTTCTTCTCCATAACAATTTTGAGCAAAATACATAAAATGACTAAACATTATCTTCTTAAAAGTAAATATGTTTACATGCTGGATATTTCATGTTATTAATCATGTTCAAATGAAAGTAAAATAAACCCATCAGTAGATTTTTGTAATACCAATGTAATTGTTTCTGTTGGAGGAGCCATTTTATTGTTCATTATTGTAAAATGTAAATTTAAATGCATATCACCCAAGGCAATAAAAGACCTGACAGTCATGTGGCTAGGGTCCATGAGTGGGACAGACATGTAGAATACTAGATTATAATTTCATCTTTTTAAAAAGAAATCATTTTTATCCTCTGGTTAACATAATTTTACTATTTAAGACACTGAAGTAGGTATAAATGTTCCACTGGGCTTAGGGTGGAAATATATATTACATGAGACTAAAAAGTCAAAGCAACACAAAGATGACACAATACATGGTAAACTTAACAACTCATTTATATAAACTCCCTGTTAGATTCATCTTGATCCCAGCACTCCTTAGTGGGACCAGAAGTCCTTACAATCAACATCATCATTAATGATGTTGTTATAACACCCCTCTCCTAAGGTAGTTTGTTTTCTTTATTAATTTACTTTTTCAAATAACAAAATCAATAATTACAAATAAATTTGTTTCAGTTACATCCAAGGGCGATAACTCATTCACTTTGTGAAATCAAACATATTTTGGAGTTTTTATATTCCATACCGCTTGCATACGGACAGGTAATGAATTGAGTAGATATACAAAGATAGAAAGGGGCATAAGACAGGGATGTGTCTTTTCAGCAGATCTGTTCAATTTGTACAGCAAGAATATTTTGAGGACCCTAAAAATTATGCCTGGATACATAATTGGAGGCCACAATTTAAACAACCTAAGGTATGCAGATGATACAGTGCTGATAGCAGACACAGAAAGGAAACTACAAGACCTCCTACAGAAGGTAGCAGAAGAAAGTAGCAAGAAAGGACTAGAAATAAACTGCACGAAAACCGAATGCATGGTCATCAGTAAAAAGGGCAGCCCAAAATGCCAAATAGTGGTCGGGGATACCAGAATCAAGTAGGTACAAAAATTTAAATACCTGGGAAGCATTATAACAGAAGACGGAAAGTGTGACACAGAGATCCAAAGGTGAATTGGCATGGTGAAGGAAACATTTCAGAAGTTGAGTAAAGTATTAAGAAACAGGACAACTTTGCTAGAAACTATGAACTTCTGGATTGCTACGTGCTGTCTGTCCTTCAATATGGCAGTGAATGCTGGACAATACCTTCAAAGATGAAGGAAAAACTTGAAGAAACTGAAATGTGGTTCTACAGAAGGATTCTGCGAATATCATGGATCGAGCATGTGAGCAATGATGAGGCCTTGGAAATGATGGAAACAAAAAGGAAATTAATACTGAGCATCAGGAAGAGACAGCTGAAGTTCCTGGGACACGCAATGAGGAAGGAGGGCTTGGAGAATCTGATACCAACAGGCCAGATAGAGGGAAAAAGAGACAAGGGGAAGCAACGGATAACATATTTGAAGGACCTAATCAGGTAGATAACGGAACGAGGATTGCATGGTGTAACAGGAGAAGGCGTGCTCAGAGCCACCAGAGATAGGGAAAAGTGGAAGGCCATGATCGCCTACGTTCTGAAGGGACAAGGCACATAGATGAAGAATATTCCATCCTCACTTTGTTTTTCTAGTACATTCTTTTGTATTATTATTTCTTTGAAGATTCTTGTAATGATCACTAATTGGTTTCTTTCTTAAAAGTTTATTTTCAAAACCTGAAGATGAGATATATTTCCTATTTCTTTGGAAATCCCTTCAATTAATTGTCACAATATACAACCTGTTGTCAGTGTCTCCTTGACTTAAGTGTTTCATTAGTATTCCAATATTTCTCTGTATCTAATTTTATCCTAAACCTCTCTCCTCTTTTTAGAGTTGTGTTACGTGTTAATTGTAACATAAGAAAAAATAAAAATGATTGAGCACAATTCAGAGTTAAAATACTGACAAATATTTAATTCACAAAACATTAGATAAAAAATATTTACAAATATATACAGTTTGGCATTCAAATCAAGAGACATAGAAAATGTATAGTTTACTACTGTCCAGCGAGCTGTTACAAGGAGAGAAAGAAAAGGTAAGGTGAAGTGTTACGAGGAGAGGAGGGTAAGTAAGTTGTTAGATATCTTTCCTGTTAAGTTGGCGGGGGGGGGGGGGGGGTTAAGTGCTATAGTTTTTGGAAATCCTTAAATGCATATATAAAGACTAATTATTGGCTTGGTCAATGAAAAAGGCAAAAATATGTATTTACCCAGATAGTTCCATGAAGTTTTCTTTCAGGTTTTAGTTGTTCGGATTTTGTCTGTGGAATTCTTTTGGCTGGATCTCGATCCTAGAATATTTACTGGAGTTGATATAACAGCAAAGTCCTTTTAACAACTCTTTCAAGTTTTTATTTGTCATTGACTAGAAAGATTCTTTCAGCTGGAATATATCTTTGAATTGAAACCAGTGCTGATGAGGTCAGCACATCCTTTTATCAACTGTTTCAAGTTTTATTTTTTTGTTGTCGACTTAGGGATTCTTACGGCTGGATATACATCCTGAATCTACTGGAGCTGTAGAGGTCAACCCATCCTCCTATCAACTGACAATTCTGTGCCCAAAACCTATTTTTATAGGGGCTAACATTTAATTTGCATACTTCTAGAACCTTTTAGAACTCTTTGGAACATTCTACAAACTTCCAAACTTTCTATTTTTAATTTCCTTATTTTTATGACTACTTTCTGAATTAAAACTTTTTTTGTAACAACAAGAAGGATTCAATAGAGTCCTTTACTACAACTTTTTAAACATTATTATTATTTTTATATATAAATGCATCCTTGTAACAGTTGGTAAATTTCTGGATCTATGAAATGTTAAAATTCTTTCCCATTCTGGTTTTTGCCAGTTAGTCTCTCTCCCTAATTCATGTTAAATTGGGCAATTTTGGTAATAACTTTTGGGATGCAAAGGTAATATGGTTCTTATTTTTTTCTATAATTAATTCAGTAAGACTGACATGTGTGGCTTGTATTGGCATGCCCTGGTATGCCATTAATGCTTAAAACATATCTGATTATTCCAATATACATTTAGATATTTTAACAGCATTTCTGCTTTTAATGATGATGATGATGATGATGATTGTAAGGAATTCCAGTTCCAGTAGAGACTGATGAGATCAAGTCAGGTTCAGCAGGGAGTTTAAATAAATGAATTTGTGTTGCTTTGACTTTTCAGCAGCCAGTCTCATATATCTTTCCTTCTTAAACCCAGTGGAACATGGTGTCAGAAGTGGGATATTATATAAGACTGGCCACTGATAAGTCAAAGCAAAACAAAGACAACATGACATATGGTAAACTTAACAATTAATTTATTTAAACATTTCACTTCGCCTTGATTCCAGCATTCCATCATTAATTTTCTTTGAACTAGAAATATTTCAATTTTAACTTTATTGTAAAAAAAAAAATTATGGATGCAAAATTGACAAAAAGTTGTGAATAAGAATTTTATCACATAGTTAAAACAAATTATTCATCAAAATAAATTTTATAATCAATGCATTCATTGTTATTATTATATTGTTAAACAAACACCCATACTGACCACAAGAATGATAAGTCTCCACTAGGGCTACAAGACTATGCACAGGGACTGGGAACAACACAAGAAATACAATGAATGACATGTAAATAAAGTTCCCAGTGAAGACTGAATAAATGAGTTGTCATGCCGTATTTGTGTTGCTTTGACTTTTCAGCAGCCAGTCTTATATAATATATTAAAAGGAAATTAAGTATTTATTATTATTAACAGATATATAACACAAAGCATAGCATGTTGGCAGCAGTAACTAACAGATCCTAAGATAAAAGGAGAAACAACAGTCATATCAGAAAAGTAAAAAGAAAGACAAAGAAATTTGTGCAGATGAGAAGAGAAAGAAGGAAACATGGACATCACTATGATAATGACTCATTATTACACACTATTATGAACTGGGATGCCATTGAAAAATTTTCAAAAAATTCAAACAAAAATGTAACCTGGCATTTAAAAGTGTTATGTTGTTTATCTACATTGGAATGAACTCTTCCTCTTTCATAAATACCTACCTGTGAGACTTCCGAGACGAGGCAGTCGAGATGCAGCATAACTTGACAGTTCAGATGGACACTTAATAACACTCTTATTTTGTATATATGTTCTGTTATTTCAATGCACTGGTTCAACCTACCTTCTTCTTTTTGTGTCTTTCTTCCTGGCCCCAACAGGCCACAAGACACAACAAAAGTTTTTAAAAGAATACAATAGATGAAGAGAAAGTCAGCTGCATACTCTTTTTAATGAGAAAAAAATGACTAGACTTATTCAATAGATACAAATTTAGTGAAGAGGACAGCAACAGACCAGTCAAGGTATTTGAGAAGTTTAGAACTCATCTTGAACTGCAGTCCAATCAGCATATTCACAGGTATAAATTTCAATATTTAAAATGAAACCTTTATGAAACAGTTGATAATATTCTGACTAAAATGAAAACTATAACAGGAAAATGTAAATTCAAAGACCTAAAAGAAAGACTAGTAGACTAATTAATATTAGGATATGCACATTCTGATGTATAGAAATCACTTGGGTAGGATACATTTAAACTAACTGAAACAATAGATACCGGAAGAGCATTTGAAGCCACTAGGAAACAAATGGAATCACTGAGTATATAAACAACTGGTACACAACAGAAAGATGATAGAAATGATGTCATAAAAAAAAACAAGGCACTATACAACAAATCAAATTCATGTAAATGCTGAGGTAGAATACATAAATTAAATGACTGAAAGAAATGTTCACCATTTAGATCACAGTATAGAGATCATTGGAAGAAAATGTGCAGAAACAAAAGAATATCATATGAAGCCAAGGGAAAACATTATTATAAACAAAAGACCCCCTTTTTGTTGATGATGATGGTGATGATGAAACAAAGACAATACAACTACATCAAATGTCAAAAGATAAATCCATAAATAACAGTGAGTTACAAATAACAATAGAGATAAGGAAACAGCTGAATAGCAAACACACAACCATTAATCTCAAGGATAAAACTGGACACCAGATCACAAAGCAATATACTCCCACTAAGGATATATCAACAGATATTTCCAAAAAAATTGAAAACTGTTACTCTAAAGCTGAAATCTGCTACCCTAAAGTATGTATACTGAAAGCTATAAATACTACATTAACATCATATAGTACAATGGAAATTAAACAGCTTGGAAAAAAGAAAATACTTGGATCTTAGGAGGGAATGTGCATCATATGCACATTCTATATAATTGTTTAAGAGGAACCTGCAATTTTTGTATTGAACATGTATGAGAAACTAAATCTGATATCAGTGAACCAAATCTAAGAGAATAAACAGAATGAATAATAGCATCACATCAATAACAAAGCATAATTAATAGAAATTTATCCAGAATGCTTTAATGACACATTAGGCTGCTTTAAAGACTTTGAGTATTACAGTCAAATCTGTAATCCATGAAAAATATCAACAGAACTCAAGTGAAAACTAGAAAGAGAATTTAAAGAAATGGAGGAAAAAAAATTGGAAAATTGAGTGAACTTGCAGGGATAAGAAATTAAGAACTAAAAGCATTGTGGAAAAACCCAACTAAGAAAAATTCACAAGTCAGTGCAAAAAGCTAATTCTGAATGCTGATTGGATTAAAAACATCAAATTCACCGACGCCTAGATGTATCATGAGAAGTTTAACTATTTAAACTTTGATGCTAACCTGTCAAAAGTCAGTCAATATGTGTGCGGGTAGCTGGGACCTCGTGGCAGTGTAATGAAAGAAAATTCAAGAAGCCAACCCAGGCGCAGGCATGTCACAGTTCGGCCTTTTCGGCCTTTTCTTCAAATTCTCTTTTCTTCTTTTTCACTCTATGTCGAGAACAAATGAACATGTTAAGTACAACTTCTTTATTTGTTTTGCCTTCTCTTTCTCTCAACCTGTCATGACCTACTAAAAAGAGGAAGGAACAAAGACTTTAAATTCTCCTACTACACAACCATGAACTCTAAACTTCGGTGGACATTTTAAATACTTACATTCCTCTACGAACAATTTTAACTACAAAACTGCATGCATTTTCTCAGTTAACACTTTTCTTCTCACTAATATATTACAGTGTTCAGTTAACAAAATTTCACTTATATTTTTCTTCTTACAATGTTGTCATTCTCTTAATAAATCTTTACTTTAATGTAGAATCAAAATATTTTATCCTTTCACATTTCAACAACCTTCTGATAATGATGAAAACCTTCTGATAATTCTGATGATGAGAATTCTACATCAATCCTGTAAGTTGTAGGGAGTTCAGTTATGTTTGACACAAGGCTGAATCAAAGAAACATTAACCATCTTTCTACGCTACAAACCAACAGACTTGATAAATTCTGTTGTTTTCAGAGAAAAACCCAATGGACATCTGAGGATTTGCCTGAACCCAAAGGACTTAAACCAAGCAATCAAAAGCAAACACTACCCAATGGCAACAGTAGAAGACGTCCTACTAGAGCTAGCAGGATTTAAAATATTTAACACCCCATTTGGCTGATTTCCTGTGATTGTGTTTTGACGTTAAAGTCAGTCAAAACATTTTCCTACAGAAAATGTAGAGGTGCTGTGGGAATTGCAGATAACATACAAATCCACAGAAATTACTGCATAGTTTACTTGGCATGATCCAGTATATGTGCTCATCTGTTATAGGTCTAGGGAGAGTATTGGTACAAGAAAGAAAACCAATAGCATTTGCATCAAAAGCACCAATGCCAGCTGAAACTATAAATGATGAGAGAGAGAGAGAGAGAGAGAGAGAGAGAGAGAGAGAGAGAGAGAGAGATTGGTATATGGATGTGAAAAGTTCCATAATTTCCTATATGCCAAAATATTTACAGTAGGCAGTGACCACCAGACATTAGAACAAATCTATGCAAAGAATCTACACAAAGCACCAACCAGAGTACAATGTTTACTCCTCAGGTTACAGGAGTATGACTTCACTCTGATATTCAAACCAAAAAAAGATATATTGCTAGCTAATGTCCTGTCAGGCTTGTTTGCAAATGACAAATTTCAAATAAAAGATATGGGTATCAAAACACACCACCTCATCAGTGTGACCAGCAACAAATGAGAGCAGATTGGAAACCAGATCAGTAAAGACTAAGAGCTACAGATACTCTTGCAGCAGGTTATACAAGGGTGGCCAGGAAAATGACAACTTGCAATAAGACAGTACCAATCTAGCAGAAATGACATCTCATTAGAGAATGGCGCTTTACTAACAAGATCCCACCTGTTAATACCCAAAACATTACAACCAGAAGTCCTTCAGAAAACCCACTACAGTCACATGGGAATAAAAAAATGCAAACTGAGGACAAAATCTGCAGTGTACTGAATAGGCACATCCAAAGACATTGAGAAGATGGTTTCAGAATATCACATTTGCCAAAAATATGAAAATTTGCAATCAAAAGAAGACATGATATCCCATGAAATACCAATGAGATCTTGGCACACATTAGGAGCAGACCTATTTGTTATAAACCAAGAATAGCACCTAATTGTGGTCTGTTACTATTCCAAGTTTCTATTTGTCTGGAAACTGAGAAACTTGAGAGTTGTAAATCCAGCCAGGAGGAAACCAGAAACATCTAGCTGATGTCCTGAGAAAAGGGAAATGATATTACAATATAGATACACACATTTTACCAAAACTATTCAGAGGGTATATGTGCACATCCTGGAAAAGACTGAGACACCAAAATTTTAAATCCTCATGACAGAATCTGGCAAAGAAATGAGACAAACAGAATCCACATTCATCCAACTCCAGAAGAGACAAGAAAATGAAACATGTTCACAGATGTGAACAAAAGCCAACATCAACAAATAAAGAAGTTAAGACCAGACCACAAGATCCAGTCAACCAACAATAAATTACAGTTAACCTGTATGGTGCACACAACAAACAACATCACAAGTTGTATCTCCAGAAACATACTCAGTGAGATCTACAAGGTGGAGAAGTCACCTTGTGTAATTTTGATAAGAAGAAAAAAAAATATTTCAGAGAAAGAGGGATGCTATATTATGAAACAAACACCTATTCTAACCATAAGAATAGTCTTTACTAGGACCACAAGTGCATGTGCAAGGACCGGAAAAAAACAGAGGACATTTAATGACTATGCAGATGGTAAATAAAATTCCAAGCAAAGATATAATGAAAAGTAAATTAAGTATCTGTCATTATTAACAAATATAAGAAAATATAATTTACCACTCAACACAGTAAGTGAACTCACAAAATTTCCAGCCAACTAGCTAGAAACCAACTTTAAATAGAGATGTCACACCTATTGACTGAAATAAGATCATCCAATGGAGATCTATAAAATCAGTGGTTTTTCTCTCTAGTTTGATTTTGTTTGTTGCTTGGAAAAACTTTGTCACACTTTTAATCTTGGCATCCTTTGTAAATGGACAAAGTATGCAACATTTTTTGTTGGAATTGTATAATCAGCACTGTGATCAGGAATAATTTTTGCATATTATTATATAAATTATTAAAGTAAACACTCCAAATCACAAATATTTTTTTTAATTATTAATCAGTAATATAAAATTAATTTTTTATAATAATACAAAATGTTGCTGAAAAATTCCACATTGAGAAAACTAAATTAATTCAATTAAATGTTGATACTTTTTATTTATAAAATGTTTATACATTTACATACATAAAATGACATTCATTCAGAGAAACAGGTATTTTTTTATTTTTCCCCTTTTTACATATAATGAATAGGTTAATTCATCAAATTATCTTGTTAACTTTGTGTTCCTATTAATATAAATCGATTTTAATTATTAAAACTATGTATACTTGTGATATCTGTTACTGTATTGTAGTGATACTGTATTTTCATCTTCTGTAAAACATTGGTAGACACTTGTAGATGTGACAAAAATCACAGAAGAAAATTCTAAAAAATCCTCACAAACATCAGATCCATTATTTGTTTCTTCAAGTATTTTCAGACTTTGTTGATAAACAAGTTCATTAAATGTTGAACTCGCTTTTTGATTATATTATACAATTATATTTTCTATAGTTTTAATGAATTAAGAATAAACAGACATAATATCATTTAAAAATGTTCCAAATTTAAAAATGTTCCAAATTTGTGGTGAATGTGATTTTTTGTGCATTTAGTCACCAATTCTTATAGTTGTAAGGTGCAACCTAATAATAATTATAGATGCCAATTCACTAACTACTGGATATTACTGACAAGTTCTTTGTTAAAAATGTTCTTTGTAATTGTCATTTAGTAGTGCTTTAGGTATCTACATGTGTGCCCTGACAACTTAAGCTGTATGGCTGCCTGGCTTGTTATAGACATCGCTTTCTTGATGCCACCATTTTTTCTTGGGTATATCATTTACTGCATTCATGAAATAAAATGACTGCTTGCTGTGACTTTTGCTGGTGATTGACATCGGCTGAAGATTTGTTTGAATTTTTATAAACCTGGTTAACCATAAAATTAGCTAACCAGAGCCTATTCATAGCTTTACTCTTACACACATCAATTAAGCTGGATTACTAAAACCATCCAATGACCATAATTATAAATCATTGACCATTTCAGAAAATGGTCAGTGGCAGTGAGTCTTATAGAAACAACAGATGAAGTACTATCATAAAATTAATTCAGTTCAATACTAGTCTGCACTTTTCAATAATGTAACAGTATTCAAATAACATCTCATCACCTTTTTGATAATGACTCAAGACATTAATAACTGTAACTTCTAATCTATCAAACTGCAGTAGAAATTTACTGGGCTATAAAATCTTCCATCAAAAATGATTTACAATGTACTACATCTAAGCTGGCTTTGAGGGGCATATTTTTCATTAACCCTCCTAACACACTACTAATTTTGTGCAAACTTTTAGAGAGGCAATGCATAAATTAGCCTATTTATCAACAAGGAGAGCTGGTCAAACGATGGTAATCAAACAAAAACTCAGTCTCTAATCCCAAAACTGGACAAAATCCCAGTGTCAAATTGAGGCAATAATAATAATTGTATCTAATAATATACACTCACGTAAAAAAAGTTATTTTGTGAATAAAAACTTTTTTAAGCCTTTAATTCAGGATTTGTATATGATCTATGTGGTTTATTATGCTTTCACACAAACTTAGAAAAAGCACCCTTAAAGGCTTTCTTTGTATAAAGGGTCTTATGAGATACTAGAATCCCTATAGGTGAGTATAGGATAGTTAGAAAACGTTTTTTAGTGGTTGAGATTGATATAATAAATTACTATAGCAAACAGCAAACCCATAAACTGATGAAGTATTTAACAAAAATAGATCTTTCTATAACATAAGTGTATTGATATTATTAATGTCTTAATTTGATATTAAATTTTGAATTACAAAGTTTCTTGAATTTGAATTTGTGTCCCTTTTTTATGAGGCTGGGATTATGTTCACATTTTGAATAATAAGAGGTTTGTTTTTTGTTTTGGATTCCCAAATGACTTGCCAAAGGATATTTTCACCCCCATTACTGTTATGGGGACTCACCCATATGACACATGAACTTGTCCAAGCTATATATAAGTAGCAGTTCTGCTTTGGAGAGAGTAAGATATAGAGAGAGGCAGAGTGAAAATGGAATCTATTCCAGCATAACTCTGACAGCCATGATAATAATCATTCATTGGTATATATTTGTACTACTGCTTTTGTAATACATTTGTTTAACACTATTCTGTCTTTATTTCTGGCTCCAACAAACCACAATAACTTGGTGACAAGGTCACAAAAATGACTGACTATTATTAGGCTCCAATTAGTTGAAAAGAGTCTTCCTGGTCATCTTTAACAACTGGGATATTTCACTCAGTCAAAATTTAATTCAATAACAAACCTAAAATATATTTCTACAAAATTTAAGAAGAAAATTTTAAATAATTTATTTATTCATGAATAATTTCCAAATAGTTCAATAAAACTTATAATTATCTGACTTTTTTAAGGTAAAAAAAAACTTGTTTAATGGAGTTTGCCCACCCTCTGCTTTTTTTCTAATAATTTCACCCCAAGCAAGAGAATAATGTCACTAAAATGAAAGGAGTTACTAGGACTGAAAAGAAATTGACAAAACTTTATTGAAGAGTAAGGACAATAAAGGAACAGGAATTAGGAAGACAAAAAAATGGCAATTGGCATTTAGATTTTTATTGTTTATGCATTGAATGTTACTGCAAGAAGAGCTTGTAATGTAATTGGTCCTGACCTGGTATCTCAACTTCAGTCAATTACCCACTGACGTGATGTGGTTTCCCTCTGTTTTTTCTACAAATATTTTCATGGCAATTGTTCTGATGAGCTTTTCTCCTTAGTGCCTTAGCAGCACGGATTTAAGCATGCTACTAGGTAGGATGTGTGTTGTGGTGCAGTGGATATCGGCTTGGAGAGAGAAATCAGGGAGCCAAGTTTGAATTCCAGCTGAATCCATTGCATTCACTTACGTGCAAATACCCTTGGGAAAGGTATTAATCCATCTCTTCCTTCCAGTTATGGGTTAAATAACAGGACAGATTGGGTTCTATAGCCTTGGCTGGCAACCAGTCTACCGCAGAAAGCAATGGTAACCTACTGCGAGATAATCTTCTGCCCAATCAGTCATGTCTCTTTCGAGACATGATCACCCAAGCGTGTTTCACGTATGGCACTTAACTGTCTGACTAGATTAGCAACTAGGTTTTATCATTTTACTGTTGAAATAGCTTAGATGCAACTATCAGTTATATTCTAATAGTTTCTTTTCTTGCATTTGTCACCTGTAGAATTCTTTTCTGATTTCTATTTTTTCCTTACATTCTACTTGTGATGTATTCATGCAAGGTTACAATTTGTGGCCATTAATTGTTTAAAAAAAGTTTAAACTAAATTCACTTTATCATCATAATTAATAAATTGGACATTTATTTTATTACTGTCAGGTTCTAGGTACCAATATAAATAAGTATGAATAGATTAATACTGATATATGATGGATATAGGCTGATATAGATATATAGTAATATATCTGTATTAATTTGTTTCACATTCCTCACTGCCACGTCTTTCTCCTTGAATCTCACAGCTGGTTTATTCAAAGTAATTCTCATAATCCTGGCTGTCCATAATCCTTGCCTCTGAAAAAAAAACATCTGCCAGCTTTTATGTGTTTCAGTCAGTTATGCAGATTTTGTCGCACCCACCTACAGGCATTTAATTAGTTCTAAGGCACAAGGTTATTTACATGACAGTGTATGGCACAGGCAGTTTTATACCTCTTTCATTGAGAAGATAGGTCATGATCATTACATTAGCCCCTGATCTTATGATCACATAGATAGCAACCATTAAGGAGGCCCCTTGTATCTGCTGATACAACAGGTTCACTTGCCTCTTCAATAATTTCTGTTATGACCTGCCAATTCTCTTCATCATCACCTTCACTCAAGTGATCAGAGTTACCATCAGTAGAACAGTTGTTTTCATTATCTAGCATTCCATTATCAATTGATATGGCAAACTCAACCTCAACAAGATTGGCTGCTACTTGAGGGAGAAAGCAAAAGTCTCTTACATGGTGTGGTATTCCTTCTATGTAGACTGCTTGAAGACTCAAGATTCCTGTCACTATTTCTTTTCTTTATTTACTTGTGTAACTATTTTACCAGCATGACATCTTCTTCATGTATTTTCTGTTTAGGTTCAGCTTCCAGTGGCACAATGTTATCAGCATCTTTCCTGCTGTTGAAGGCTGTGCTGTTGTCTGTCAGGATCTCCTTAGGTGGGACCCTTTTGAAGAAAGATTGCCGTGATGCTGGATTAAAGCAGTAAGCTTGACAAATGGCAAACTGGGAAGGTCCACAGTCTATTAGGGTCAGGTAATGGGCACCTCTATAATTGGTGATGTCCATCCCCAGTCTTTGTCATACACCTGTGCTCCCCTGTTTCTTTCTCTGCCATTGAATTGGTGCTAGATCAATCGATTGACATTTCAAACAGGATCTAACAGCCTCTTTCATCATAGATGGGGTGGTCTTCCTAATGAAGTTGTTCATCTAACACCAAGACGTCCACAGTGTAGGTGTATTTTCTTAATCTGGCTGAACTCCATTCCACTCCCGGTTGCAGCACATACTTGTAAAACAGGTTCAGCTTCATTTTTAATCTCCAGCCACCTCTGAGGGATTCTGGTAGTCATGTCTGTCTTGGTCTGGTATTACTTGTAGTAATGTAGCTGTATTAATCTGTTTCACATTCCTCACTGTCATATCTTTGTTCTTGAACCTCACACCTGGGTCAATCAAACAAATTTCTTCACTGTCCATAATTCTTGTTAATATTTACCCATGCCCCCCCCTCCAAGTGGGATGCAACACAAGGTCAAGTTTAATTTGGGGAACCTGAACACAAACACTCAGACCACTCATCAAAATTTATTGTTCTGTGTAAAGTAGGATTGTCCAGACTGAATGGGAGGGAACGGATTATTCCAGTGTCATATTTCAAACAGTCACATTGTACTTATCTATTCTTGTATGTACATTAAACTGGAAAAACAATGACATACTGTTTATACATTTCAATTACATATATACAGGCAAATTCACATGCAGACAGTGTATAACAGAGACTCAGCTCTCAGCTCTTAATATAAATTTATATCACAAGCTGGAATAATCTGATTAACTTTTTATTCATATTCTAAGGCCACACAAATCAATTATGTCAACTTCACACTCAATATGACACCAAGATTAATAATATCACAGTGATGCAGTGCTAATTTAGCCCAATGAAATAGAAATTCACATAGTTTATGTATTGCAATATTAACAAACTATTTTTTCATAAAAATCATAAGTAAATGTTGACTGCTTACCGTCATTTCTATTGTGTTCACATAGTAGACAGATTGGCTAAATTTTGGAGGTTCATTCACATCAGTTATTTGAAGTGTAAGGTTAGCTGGATTTGAATCAATTGTTCCATCATTAACCACAACTATCAAAACATATTCATGCGGCTCTGTTTCAAAATCCAGAATTTCATGTTCAGCAACTGACACTTCACCAGCTAATAAAAGAGGAAAAAAGTTGATTAATAGACTTTTTCTTTTAAATTAGATTGTTAAATTATCATACATTTGAAATAGCAATAATCTTTTATTTCTCTCAGAAGTGGTTTTAGATAATACAAAGGAAATATTTGCATTGTGTGTTGTAGCATCAGTGGCCATAATGTAGATATAGTAGCGCACTCCCTCTCCAAATCCATCCCATACTGAACCCTCCCATCCAGCAGATGTATTTTAAGAAATTACTAATATAATTAAATGCCAATATACTTCATTTTATTTATAATTGACTAGTTTTAATTTGTGCAAATGTTTCAATAACAGTTTTGAAAACCAGATTAAAATCTCTCCCACTCGACTCAGTCTTTCTTGGCTCGTATACCTTCTCTGATACATTTAGACTAATGTTCCTCCAGCCTTACTTTTTGCTTTGTATTTTTATTGCCACAACTGCAAGGGATGGAATATGCAGTTTTTTATCATGTTCTTCTCTGTGTTAAGTTGGCAGAGATTTTTCTGTAATATTGAGCTGTTTTTGAATGTTGTCCTGATGTTGTATGAATTACAGATCTTTATGACAAGTCTTTGATATAAGGAAGATGAGCCATGATAATTTTCCTCGACATCTCTGTTTTTGTCTGCAGAATCTTGCAGACATTTGATGTTGACCATGTGTTGCATGGGTCATCACTAATGATTTTTGCACAGTGATGTAGGTATTGGACGATACCTTTTTTATGCTGTATCGATGGTGGGGATTGAAAGTTGGCATGTGATATACACATAACTTGAACCTATTCTTTGTGTGAGTTATTAATCCATCCAGTAAGGCTAGCTGATTTTTGTTTTCTTCTTCCATTGTGAACTGGATCAAAGACCTTTCCAAATTCGCATAATCCAGCAGCTTCCTGGAGAGGCTAGAGTATGAAAGTATTATTTATGTATTATCTACTGTTTAGTAGTACTGTTCCTAAAATATTTTATGTATATATCATGGGTGACAATGAAAACTCATAAGCAAGCCTTTCTAACTTCCTAATCAAACACTAGGTGGAAGAATCTTGTTTGTAGACAGGATGTCAGCATTTCCATCAGGTTATCTATTCAGATGCTATGTTCTTCAAGGGAATTGTCAAAATTCAAATCTGTTTTGAACCTTTGTGCTGGAACCCTTATGAACAGGTTCACTATATCCAAGCTTGTTGTGGATGGGAGTCTGTTGGAATGATCCTACAAAATATAACAAAAACTACTTTGTTAGTGGGTAGATGATATTTACCAGGAATCTACTCACTGACTATAGGTTAAAAAAAATACCAAGTTTTGAATGTTTGGAAGATCAAAATATATATGGCAGCTTAGTGTAATACTGAATCAGCTGTCTATACTTACTCAATGTTAGTAGTCCTTGTTTCATTTAGGATCTATAACAGCTTTCTCACAGTTTTTAGGGTCAGATACTTTTTCTCTTTGCTATAGCTATAATCCCCAACTTGCCTATAACTTTGGTAGCAGTGACCTTGCTGGCAGTATGACAGCTCTGGTTTCACTAGGGCAGGACTTGATAGACAAATGTCATTCTCTATAGAGATGTTGGGACCTAAAGATAGTTATAAATAAAAGTACAGTTTTCCTGGCATAGAAAAGAATAAAAGTATATCTCATACGAGATTTATTAATAAATATATAAATAGAAATGACAGCAAAACTGTAGCAGCTACAGAAGAAAAGAGAAGCTGAGGTGAATGCAGCCAAACATGACAGCAGAAGAAGGAGCAGCAACATCAGCAGCAAGCAGGAAATAAGAACATTAGGTTTAATCCTTCAAATTCCATGTCCAGGATTGTCCCACAAAGCAATAACTTAGTGGATTAGAGAGTATGCTTGTGAATTTGGTGACATAGTAATTGTGAGTTGAATATAAATATATAAGTAGTGACAGTCTTTTAATGCCTTGAATGCAATCTTCAGGCCATGTGTTTTTGTTTTGTTCTGGATTGACTATATATTCTGGTCAATGGTGCACTATAGGTAACAAGGTATATTATATTATCCTACTAAATATTAAATAGGCAGTAAGGGTTGCATTTCAAACTATTCTAGAGGCTATTGAGAAGAAATAATTGTAAATCTGAATGTGGTTATTTGTAGCTATTTTATATTATTGTTTTTTCAACTTTTTACTCATTATTTATTATTGATTACTTCATTATTTATTGGTGATTATTATTATTACATTTACTTGTGTTTATGTGTGCATTCCTAGTTAATTTATTCATTAATTAATTTGTTTATTTAAATTTTTTGTTTATATTTTTTCTTCATGGGTTAGTTATCTTATTTGTTTGTTTAAAATATTGGATTGTCTCAAGTATGATACATTATCTGAGTTATATAGAGTTTATATATTTGCATTTTTCATGGTAGTATTTTACAAGGTATTCATTTTAATTTTTATTAGGTAACATAGTAAAAATTTGTTTTTCCTGTTTCTGAAAAGTTCTGATCATTTATTTAGTAATTTGTGTTAGCCTGGGAAGGTGATTATAGTTATTTTATTTTCCAGACAGAATTTAATGATTTTGGATTTATTATTGTAGGCTGATGCTGTTTTTCTTATTTTCCACCATAGTTTTGGTGTTTTTTAAAATTTCCTATATATGTTTAGAGAGCATTATGCTGTTTGTGTATGGATATTTTGCATATGTAGTTTCTCTGCTTCCAGGGTCCTGGTAGTGTAGCTAAGGGTGGGTGGAGATTGTGCTTTACCCAGGGTGGCTGTTTTTGGGGGACACCATTTTTAGTCTGTCATATAATTGACAATTGATGTTAATCAGTCTCTCCCAGTTGTCAGTTTTATGTTATTAGGCCTGTGCATGCTGTTGATAATTAGGCCTCAGCCAAGGTAATCCAGATGAAATAAATTTTGACAATGTTATTAATGATTTTGCTAACAGAAAAGCAAGAAAATGTTTTTCTTCAGAAAGAGTTGATAATTTTAAACTGATTAAAATTATTAAAAAAATAATTTATGAATAATCATTAAATTTTTCCTTTTAAAGAATTTAATTCAATTTTCAATCAATAAAAAAAACAGTTAATTTTTTCCTTTAAGGAATATTCATTCTTTGCTCTGCAATGACAAGTGGGTTCGATTTGTGCAAGTGATTCATTGGTTATTTTCTGTTATGCTTTTTTATTATTTAGATTATATTCTCAGTGCAACTGTAGCTGATTTTTATAGTGTTTCTGTTAAATATCTTGTTTGATGTATGGTCGAGAAGTGTTTGTGTATGAATTTAATGATTATTTTTTCTATATATTTTTTGCACTTTTGTTGTATGAGAGATTAAACCAAGTGTTGTTTCTTTTTCTGTCATTTTTTTGTACTATACAGTGTGTATGTGACTTGCTGTTTCATAATATTTTTTGACTTCATTGGTTTCATTAGTAAAATTGTCAGATAACCTGTTGTTAACTAAATGCAGAATCTACTTGATCATTGTTGGTGGGATGTTCAAAAATGTGTGTATATAAAGTGGTTTGTGATTAGGTTTTCTGTAATGTTGATATGTTTCTTTTGTTAGGTTGAGTGTGATATTCAGGAATTCTATTTCTTTTAAGTTTGTTTTTTTATGTCTATCTCAAATCCCACAATTTTAAAATTTTTATGATTATTTTTCTGGTTTTGTCTGTTTTTGTTTTTTAAGATTATGAGATTGATGTCCCAGCAGAGATTTATATCATTTTTATTGATTATTTTACTTAATTTGCGCAATAAATAAGATTGCAGATTTCAGCACAATCAAAACTTCTGTTATAATATTGAAGGTTCTTTTTTTCTTTAGCCACACATCAGAAGATCCACAATTATCCCTATTTAGTATCATTAAAGATGACTGATAAGGTACTGTGATTAAGCTTTTTATTAAATTTTTCTTATATTCATATAAGTGTTTGTAAGAAAACACTTATACAAACACAAAAAACTTAAATCTAGAAAATAAAATAATTAATGACAACAATAAACCCTCTATATATGTAAGATACATAGATGACATCTTTGTTTTAGCTAAGAATATCGATCAAATTAAATATCTTAAAAACAAATTTGAAAGTCACTCCGTCCTCAAATTTACATTAGAACTTAATGTTAATAACAAACTCCCATTCCTTGATGTATTCATTGATTCTAGCACACATAAATTTACTACTTCTCTATATAGGAAACCAACTAGCATAAATTTGTGTCTTCTTAATTATAATAGTGAATGCCCCCAACAATATAAGTTAGCTGTTATAAAAAACTTACTTCAATGCACACAAATGATATCTTCTTCCAAATCTATATTTTATAAAGAATTACACAACATTAAGCAAACACTAGTCAATAATGGATTTCCTAACTCTGTTATTGATCAACAAATTAAAATGTATCTCAACAAAATTAACAATAGCTCTAACAATAATGATAATATTAATAATAATGGTTTACATCAAAATAAACATAACACTATTAACTTATACTATTGCAACCAAATACATAATAATTATAAACAAGATGAAAAAACTCTCAAAAACATAATACGTAGAAATGTTAAACCAGTTGAAAGTAATAATCAAATTAAACTCATTATATATTATAAAAAGTTTAAAACAATTGACCTCATAGTCTATAATAATCCAACAAGCACTAAACTAAATTCTTTACAAAAAACCAATGTAGTGTACCAATTTACATGCCCATTCAGAGATTGCATCTCTGATACTAATCAAAAACCTAGTACATATATTGGTTTTACTATAACCACGCTCTCCCGTAGACTTACATGTCATCTTTCTGATCAGAGTACTATTAAACAACATTTCTCTGAAAAACATAAACATGTAGGTCATATCAGACAGATTTTGGTCAACAATACGGTGATCCTTACTCATACACACAGTAAGAGGAACCTGCAGATATTGGAGGCCATGTACATCAAATCAAAACAACCAACACTCAATAAAATCAACTTTAAAACAGGAAATAACATATTACATTGCATTTGACTACATGGTTTTGTTGTCATTTCGCGCTATCATGCGGTGTGACGTCATAAAACCGCATCGCAAACTTAAGAATTGTGTTTATTATTTTTGGTAACTATTGCCGTTGCCAAGCGGAGTTTTATGTCAACACAAAATAAAATCGTCGGTGATGGTGGATTTTATAATATTTCAGTTTAAACAACCTCTCTGAAGATGGCTCATGTGAGCTGAAAGCTTAGAAGAAAACCAATAAATAATTATCCAAATGTTGGAGAATTTTTGTCTTTATTTTCAACTGAAATTAAAGCAAAAATACGACGTTTAGAACGGCTCATGATTAAACATAATAGACATTCATTGTCTCTTATATTTAATAGCATGTTTAGAAAACACATATATATATACACATATATATACACACACACATATACACACACATATATACACACACACATATATACACACACACATATATACACACACATATATACACACACACATATATACACACACATATATACACACACATATAGATACTTTTGAAGGTACAGAACTTGATAATGGATTAGAAAGTGTAAAGCTGAATACTATTAGGCATGTTAAAAATGAAGCAACCAGTTTTACTCCTGCTCTTCATGCTTCATCAGGAGATTAATTTAGATTAAAATAAATTATGGAATGAATGAAGGGAAGGGAAGAGAGAGGAAAAAATATAATTTGAAAGAGAAACAAGTACTAGTGGTTAATGATAGCAAGTCCCAGCAAACATTCGCGCTATTTACAGAGAGGTTTGCAAGACCTGATATACAAAGACCCTAGCACTCTTAAATAAAATATAGTGTGACCAGGATACAACCGGGAACCAGTCAACACTAAACTCAATAGCACACCTATTATTTTAAAGGTGCTCACATATGGAGAAACCATAAATATTTGGGACAGGTTCATTAGAACCCAAGGTATAATTCCTAATTTTACTTAGGACATGCTGTTTAATCCACATATCTAGACACTGAGTAGTTCTCCCTATGTAGTTGGTACCTCAACCACAATTATATTAATAAATTACAGAATTAACTTGATGCAGTGGGAGAACATCTTTGTAACTAGAACAGAAAATAGCCCAGGTATGAAACACCACTCAAATCTCAACTGAGAAATATCTGTTTAATTAAGCTTTCACAGTCAGCTTCAATCCAGGGAATTCTCAGATAAACAGGACATTTTTTAACTATCATTGGTTTGACCTTTCTGAACTCAGCAATCTTCTTGCAGGTAACAGAATGAACAATATTGAGGGAGGATACCCCACACTGCATAAGGTTTCCACAACAAAATTAATTTCATCGTCCAGAAAAGCCTCCGAACAGATCATTAATGCCCAGTGAATTAGGGTTTTAATAAGGTTTATTTTATGCTTCCAAGAACAAAAGCATCCTAATGCATATATAACCCTGCAAATGTACGTTTCCTTTATACAATAGTGAGAAAAGTTGCTGGTGTTCGATGCCTGAAGAGCAGGAGCAAAACCAGTTGCTTTGTTTTTAACAATCCTTAATAGTATTTAGCTTCACACTTTTATATATATATATATATATATATATATATATATATATATATATAGTGATGTAAATAAACAAATATACACATGAGGAGGGTGTACATATATATAGTATTATTATTCATGTGTTAATAAAACAATGCTCAATGTATGAACAGAGCTGTATTATATATATATATATATATATATATATACTAATAAATATACATATTATCCTATGTCTATGGCACGACTTGGAGTTTCATGCGTTATACAATCATCAGGTGCATATTTCTGACTGACAGTTTAATACATTTGAACTGAAGTTCCCTTGATGTTTATGGGAATTAAATCTTATAAAGTTAAGTTATTGCTTTCTAAATAACAAGATTAAAATTTTAAATATTCTACGGTTAGATGTGGAAAAATATTTAAAATTTAAATTCAAAATTTAAAATGAAAATAAAAAATAAGGGAAAAGGTATCAGAGGGATATAAATCATGAGTCTTAAAAATTTAAATATTCAAATATTACATGTGCATAAAAATGTAGGGAAAATTAAAATTTTAAATAAAAATAAAAAGATAAAATAAAATAAAATAAAAATGAAAAATATAAGAGGTAAAATTTAGAATTAAGAATTAAAAATGTAAGGAACAAAAATAAAAGGGGTTTAATTCATAATTGTTAAAAGTAATATTGCAGGAATGGGGGAGAAAGAAAGAAAGAAATAGGCAAACATAAAAGTAGAATCTTTATCAATCTGGGTCTAAGAATTTAAGTAAGTTTTTTTTTCTATGACGGAATGTGGTCATTAAATCACTTCTTTTATTAAGCAATTTTGAATTCTTGATATGGTTTAAGATGACAAGATTGTATAAAAGGCATAGATTACATTAATCTCCTTTTCTATTGTAATGTTTGGATTTAGCTATGATATTCCAGGTAATAATTTGGTTCTTACTGTTGTTTTTTAATTTCCATTAATGTATGAATAAAAAGTAGTACTCTATTGTTTAAAGACAACATGTGGTTGTTAAATCTTATCTTCCTCCTACTAGAAGTACTTCGAAAGTAAAATTTAACATCATTATCATCCAAATGAATTCAAACTCTAAAAACAATACTTTCAGACATATATTGGCCCTTCAATGAGCAGGTTTATTTTTTTGGCAATTATTTTTAGAAGGGTTATTGTTGCTATTAGTTGGGTGACAGATGTTTATGTGGATCAAATATTTATTTGATATCATAGCATCATGTTGTGAAATATATTTATCTATGTTTTTAACGCAACTATAACTAACTTTGACATTGTTTACGTTGAAGATTTTTTTAGTGTGGATAAAAACTTTATGAATTAAGTTAAGGAATAGTTTACCAATGTTAGTTTGGACATGATGACTGAAGTTAAACTAAATGCTGTTACATTTATGTGGTTTCTGCTTATTGCTACTTACCTTGTTTTTAATGGAGTATTCTAAATTAGTGTTGAGCTTACTGTTTTCTAAAGCATTAATGTATATATGTAGGATAATATGTACATTTATTAATATATATATATATATATATATATATATATATATATATATATATATATATATACACATCAACCCATATCAGCAGAAAAGCAAAGTCTAAGTTATATTTAAATTGATTGAAAATAATTCAGTATTTTGTGTATGTTGTGGAAATTAATTTTACAGGTGGAAATAAGAGAATAATTGTAACTCCTTTTTGCTCATTGATCTAATCTTGATTATCATGTTCTTATGTTTTAAAATTTTACAATGATTGATGTTTGAAAGTGTAAACGCCTATTCTGAAACTGAATAAATAATTGCTTATTTTGTGTTTACTTAATTTCTTTTTATTTACCCTCATTCTCTCTCTCTCTCTCTCTCTCTCTCTCTCTCTCTCTCTCTCTCTCTCTCTCTCTCCATTTTGTCTAATCTCACACAGTTTTTGTGTTGATCCATCTGTTCCTTCTTTTGCTTATCTAAATGCATGAGAGTTCTGTGTATTGGTTGCCATTGCTGTATAATATTCATGTTACAATACCTATTTCTTTACATTTTAATTATACAAACATTTAACATATGATGTAACATTATCAATTCCTAATAACCACTTACAAAATGAGTTGAAATCATAAATTCTGGTAATTTGTTTTAATCCAATCAGTTGTTTATTTCCAAATTTTTCATAAATATTCTTAAAGTATGATTATAAAATATTAAAAGGAAAATCATGATATTCCCACTTTTCTTTAATTGTCATCAAATAAAAATAATGAAATATTTAAAGATATAGTATATTAGGAAAATAATGAATAAGTTATGGCAAAATATGTTACAAAAGAACGTACTTAAAGGATTTAAACGAAATTTAGTTGCTCCATCTGCTGGGAAGAATGTAACACGAAAATATTTTGTGTCATTTGCATCAGGATCATATGCACCTATTGTGTAGAGAGCTGGTAATGTATGATGGGCATTTTCTGGAACCATCTGTTTCCAAGGAAGGTTATTTAAGTGTGGTTTCCAGTTTAATGCTTTGATTTTAATAGTCACTGTAGTAAAACACTCTAGGCCTCCAGAATCTCTGGCTGTGACATTCAATAAGGCAATAGTTGGCATGATGCGGATGTCATAGATAACCGCAAACTTGATTTGTCCTGAATAACTATCAATGAAGAAATTCATCGCATTTTCTCCACCGCTAATGTAAAAGGTGATGTTGTCAGTTTTGTCAGCATCTTGAATTTGAAGCATTGTTTTAGGTGTCACAACTGATCCAACCTGAAATTAGAACCAAGAAAGCTTTGGGGAAAAATGGAATGTACACAAACTATTTGATAGAAATACATTGAAGTGTTATTATCAAAAAAACAGTTTCTGTTGTAACCTAAAAAGGTTCCTGAATGAGAAATAACCAAAATAGAGGTTGGAAAATGAAATAGTAATCTTTATAGCATCAACAAAATACAATACTCACCAGCTGCGTGAACCTTATAACCACTGCTAATGGTGAACTGCTAAACAGCAATATTTATCCCACCATGCAGCAGATGTGACACAAGGTCAGTTTAAGGTGGGTTTATCAGCAGTACTGTGGAAAAATTCTCAAACCCCTTTGGCACTTCCCCTTTTGGGGATGCCTGAGGTGCTGGGCAATAAACTCAGCCCCTTTCCAAGGGAGAAGTAAATATAAATCCCAGCCAAAGGCAAATGGATTTTTATATCACTAGACAGCAAAATAACTCCTGTCACAATTGTGTCTAACATATTCATGAGGAGTGAGACATACCCATTAATGTTCATAAGTACATATATAACAGTTTTCAAACTAAATTCTTTTTTCCATCATTCTTTGTATTGGAAAATGTTTTTAAAGTTTACTTAGTTTTCTGGTAAGTTGTGAATTTATTTATTCATTTCAACTATGATAAAAATGGCTTATAATTTTTAGGCATCCAGACATAAAAAGAATGCAACATTTTGATCATTTTGTAAAAGTTTGTATTGCATCATTTATGAATAAGTTCTATGCACTCAGCCTCCCATTTTTTGTAACAATAAGTAGCACAGCTTTCAATTTTTGACCTCCAAAAAGGATATTTAATTTCCCAATAAAATATAAGATTTATTATTTTGAAATTGTAGTGCTTGCATTATCAGCAACTTTGTTTATTCATGCGGAAAAATACTTGTTGGCATTTAAGCGTACTTGCAGACTGATGGCTGCATTTATGTTAAGAGAGAGGATGAAAAGCAGTTTATTCTGTTCAGTTGTAAACAAAAAAATTCATTTGTATAAAATGTATTAGGCTTGCTCCACTTGTCTGCCAATAGTCTTCTACTAATGGTCACTAGATAGAGTTACCAAAGCAATAAATAAGACAAAAGTCCCATTCTCTTCTCCTTTCCTTACATAATACCTTAGAAATAAGGCATGTTTAGTTCCATCCCAAAAAATCTTTTGATCCCCAGAACACTTCATGTTGCAATGAACACAACACAGAATAATGCACAACATACAATGCCCTTATGCTCTTTTGGCTACACACAAGCATATTTAATGATTCTACTAAATCAGCAAATAAAGAACACTTCTCAAATGTAAGTTTCTCACAATCTTTCATAGAAACTTCACACAAGATAAAGACATCTCTACATACACCTACTTCACTCACTCTTCTTCTATTCTTTTCATTTAATTAGCTCATTTAATTAGGCCAATTGTTTTTATTAAATGGAGGTAATTATTGGTATATTCATTTTTAATTTCTTGTTTGAGGAAATTCCAGTGCATCTACTAACAAATATTCCTTAACAAATGTCCCAAATTTTCAAGTCTTAAATGCGTAAGGCTGATTTAATGGATAAGAAGAATGATTAATAACTTTGAAAAAAGTAAAAGAACAATATAATACTTTTAATAAGGGTTTGACCTATACCACCAAAATATTAAGAAGTTCATTGAAGATTTAGAATGACTCTAATGCAGGTTTAGTAAGAGCCAGTTGAGGATTTTATCTCGTCAATCTGTGTCCATGTATCAATAGGTCAGATAGATGTAACACAGGAGAGTGGTTACTGGTGGAATCTGCCTTCACTAGTCAAGATCCAGAAGACTGGGGTGGGATCATAAATGGTGAAATCATGGCACGTTCCAGAGTGTATTAATATGATAACTCAGGCAAGCATTGTTTTTTAAAAGCATACATTTTAAAAACCTGGTTCAAGAAGTAAAACACTTCCAGAAAGTAAACACCTAATAATGTGAGATGCAATGTACATGATAATATTGATTTAATTGTGATATTTGAATGAAAGGATAATATGTAACTGAATCTAGTTATGAACAGGGGTGAGAATCAATTTATCTCTAGGTATAAAATTACATTTGTTGTTAATAAAAATCTAACTTGGTCTGATTTTGAGAGATTATGTTATTAATGATCTTGATGATAATAGTTATTTCTGTTCTTCACATTTGGGTTTTTGAGAAAATCTAGTTTATTCTCTGGGACTTTATTTATTTATTTATTTCTCACTCCTATGTGTCTGTCCCTCACCCTTTCTCTCTCTTTAAGATGTTAAAAACACTTAAACTTATTGCAATTTACACCTCTTATAAAAAGACTTATCTTTTTCTATTTCTAGATACACTATTATATCAAATGCCAAAGAATGGATTGTTAAGGTACATAAAGATACAACATAATTTCTTTAACAATCTGTAATCTTTAAAAATGAATTTTTAATCTAAATATCAATTCTATTTAGTGATAAAATTTGTTTTAGTTGATAACTTGCCAAAATGTACTAATGTTCAAAGTTGAAATCAATTTCTAAGAATAGAAAATAAAAACTTACCGAACCTTCATAAGTGAAAACCGTGTAATTTTTTGAAGAGAACTGTGGTGGTTCATTTGCATCCACAACTAATATGGTGATATTTAGTGACTCTGATACAGATATTCCATCGTTTACAGTAACAGAAAAGGTGAAGATGTTCGAATTCATAGACTCAAAATCCAGATTGCTGCCTACAATCAAGTCTCCAGCTGTGTGAGAAAATGTCTAAAATATTAGATTTTATTCAAAAGTTTCAAGTGTTCTTAAATTTGTTGCAATAATTTTGGGGATGAAATCAATAGTTCTGTATGTTTCCTTATAGAATTGAACATTAAAATCTATCAAGGAATGAATAAAAAAATTCCTTTCACATCAAGAAATGAATTTGAACTTGACCATAACCAAAATTCAAAGAGAATATATTTCATGTGTATCTGAATATATATATAATTAGTGAAGTTCTTTTGGAAAAAGAAGGAAAATACCAACTATAGCAAAAAATTCCATCTTATTTGGTTATAAGATGCAATAATAAAATCTTTACTACTCAAGTGGAATAAATATTTGTTTAACTGAAAATTATTTGGGGAACTATTAATGTTACTAATTTATAAAGTCAGTGAATTTAAGATACAAAGCTACTTATATTAAAATATAAATGTAAACACATTGTAGAGTTTCCTTATAATAAACATGTAAATGAAAGCCATCACAATTGGCAACTTTTGGTGTGTGAACAATTTAATGCAGAAAATAATTTTATCAAAATCAGTATTACTTATAATGTAAGAATTGTTAGATTTGATTTTAATCAAATTGCTGAATGAAAAATAAAATGTATGAAAACTTACAAACATTGAGGTTGAAATAAGAAAAGCCAATTGTTGGATAGCAAAATGCCTCAAAAATTAAGTTATCACCGTCCAGGTCCAAAGCCTTAAATGTGTAAATTATTGCTCCAATTGGTGTGTTTTCAGAGATAGAAATAGCATTCTTAGCTGGATGAAGAATAGGAGGATTGTTCATATCTAAAGTAAGAGAAGGATACTTGTAATTAAACAGAAAATATTTTGTTAGAGTAAGTGATGTGGCATAACTTTTTCTGTGAACATAAATTTAAGTTCTTTGATTTATGATATTTATTTAAAAATATAAAACAAGTATAAAAATAATGGATATGCAATAAGATATAGTATTAAATGTTCAGTTGGATATTGAATAAATGCTATACAGTAATTAAAATTTTGAAACATGTCAATGCTATTCCTTCAATTGGTGAAAATTTGACTTGAAACATTTTGAACATTGAACAGGTTTAAGAAGTAAATATCTAAATCACTTGTAAGAAATACTACTTTATTTTTTTTGTTTTTTTTTACAATGATTCTTAGTTGTTTCAAAGGAGTTTTTAAGATTTTCATCATATATTCAGCATTAGACTGTGTCAGCCTTAGATCTTTGATGACAGGCATAAATGTCGTAATAGCTGATGAATGCTCTCACATAAAATAAAGGCTAAAGGAATGCAATTTTGGATTTATAATTTCCCTCAGGTATATTTCTCCTACTATCATCTTCAAAACATCCTTACAATGACATCTCAAGATGATGTTTCTCAATCTCACATAGCACTTTAATAATGCATTTAATGACCTCATGGTATTCAGTACAATCTCCAGTGCAAATGAACCAAAACACTATATCTTGATTTAATTTGATCTGGCTCAAACCTACAGTTGTGAGTCTTTAATTCATTAACAGTCCATACAATTTTCAACTCAAGCTGATATATGTATGAGAAGATATACAATAGTGAGGTAACTGAAAATTTGAAATTGTTAACAGGAAAATGTTGGCTTCAAAATGTTATTTTTTTTTTTACAACACCTATAATTTATAGTGTGACTTGAAAGATAAAAATTGTATGAAAAATTTATTTCCAGTTTACTGAAAATATCAACTAACTTGACAGAAATGACATTAGTAAAATTTAAGAAAATAATTAATAACAGCCTATAAAAATGTTTTACCGAAAACTAACCTGTGAGAACAATTGATAATGACAAAGGTCCAACTTTGTTTCGATGATCAGATACAAATACATTCAAGTCAAATGCTGGTTTTTTTTCACTTAACATCACCCGTTTGCACACCAGAAAACCGGCTAAAAAGAAATTAAATTGAATAGTAAAAATAGGTTTCTCAACCTGTAATTCTTATGTCACAAATTCAAGTAATTGACTGGCTTGTCAAAATGCAATAAAAATTCAAATAAGACATTTATATTTAATTGAAAAATTATTCAAGTAGTGATATTCTTTTTAAAAACACTCCAATATTGTTTTTAAAAAATCAATTAGTTAAAATGTTAAGAAAATATTCCATTTAATTTATATATGAAAATAAAAATTCTACTGCATTCTGTTTTCCTTTTTGTTGGATAAGAGTCTATGTTGGACTCTTCCACCTACTATAAGATTAGTAGGAGAGGAGGCCTTGGGGAACCAAGTGAATTGATTGAACGCTAGACAATGGATACATGCACTAGTTATGTCATACTCTTCTGTTGTATTTTCTGTTAAATATAACAGATTTTTATAATACATGTTTTGTTATTTCTTAAACCTTTCACTTGGTTACATCTTGGCAACAAAGGATTCGAAAAAACGAACTTCACATGAAGTCATAAAAAATATTTTTTTTGGCCAGTGTCTATAACAGTGGTCAAAGAAGAAATTTTAATCAGACTATATGACAAAAGGGTATCCAGTGTAATTACAAGACTGACAGTGAAAATAAAAGAAACTCTTCAAAACAATAGGATTTCTGCATGTTCAATTCAGTCATTAGAAAGAAGGTTGGTGGACCTTGTTATTTGTTTTCTATTCCAACAAGTCACTAAAAGAACTGTACAAGTCAAATAGACTTATTGTTTTTTGCTGATAGGGTAAAGTAAAAATTTATCCCCTCTCCCACTTTTAAATTTTTCAGTAAAAGAATCATACAAGTCAAACAGACTTATTTTTGGTTAAGAGGGTAAGGAGAAAAAAATTCTTCCTCTCATTCCTCATTTTATGCATCACTGCAGTTAAATAGACTAATTTAAAAGTGAAAAGAAACAACAACTACTGTTGGAACAGAAATATTTGGAAAGACAAGAGGAATTCCAATGAAAAAAAGCAGAATACCAGAGGAAATTTGAGGAATTGTACCTTGGAATTCGGGTTAGACAACTGAAACTTGAAGAAATGCTGCTTCAAACACAGAATGAGCAAAGGTAACATATTTATCAAAAGCCAAAATGAGGACAACGAAAACATGTTCTCTCAAAATGCTATATAGAGGGCTATTGAAAATTTCACATTTGAACTTGAAGAAGAAATTACATTTGCTTCGTACTTTAAACATTACAAGGACTTATATAATACAGATTGTGCAAGTTGGGCTGACCATAAAAAGGTTCGCCTACTCCTCAGGAAATTAATCACAGCAGAATATACTAAGTTTGTTAACTATATTTTGCCTAAGAAAACCAGCGATTTGAAATTTAAAGAGGTGGTTCAATCATTGACAGAACTTTTCAGTTCTAAAATATCACTGTTCCACAAGCATTGGAAATGCATGAATCCCACCTGCAAAGAAGATGAAAATTATACTACTTTCGTGAGTGTAATCAATAAACACTATGATGACTTCAAATTGGCAGAGCGCATTTGAATGCATAATCTTTGTCCAGGGTTTGATTTCAGCAAAAGACGTCGAAATACATTGTAGGGTACTCAACAAGATTGAAAACAAGCCCAACGTTACTTTAAAGCAAGTTGCCAAAAATTAGCAGCATTTGATGTGCATCAGAGAGTATTCAGAAAACATTGAACAGAGTGGCATGGCTCACATTAAAAAAAAATCAAGCAAAAAATAATAAAGTTACTTTGCCGTCAAACAATGTTTCGGGTGTGGTCAATTACATTGGTATAGAGATTGCCTTTTTAAAGATAAAAAATGTTTTAATAGTGATAAATTGGGATGCAAAAGTTCCCACGGCAGGATTAAGAACAAGACAAAAACAAATTTTGTAAAAATTACCAAGTAATCTGAACTAGAAAGCCGTAATTTCAGGAAATATATTGAAGTAGAAATATCTAACAAAAATATAAGGCTACAGCTTAATTCAGGTTCAGACTTATCCATAATTAATTATCAAACATGGAAAAAACTGCGTAAGCCAACTTCATTAAGAACCAGCCGAATAACTAAAAGTGTAACTGGCGACCCTATTAAGTTTATGTAAGAACTTATAACAAACATGTTATTCAAAAGTAAAGCTTTAAAAGTAAAGACGTATATTATGAAGAATACGGATAATTTGTTCGGGACTGATTGGTTAGAACAGTTTCAACTTTGGGATCTGCCTATTAACTCATTATGTCAAAAAGTCGAAAATTTGACTGACAAAGCAGAAAAGTTAAATAATGAACTTAAAAAAAAATTTTCTGACATTTTCAGTGGAGGACTAGGACAATGCACAAAAATATCCGCTAAAGCCAGACGTAAACCCAATTTCCAAGTAAAAACATAACGTTCCATTTGCCTCGTTAAATCAAATTGACAAAGAGTTGAATAGACTTAAGGAAATAGGAGTTCTAGAAAAGCCTGAATATATTGAATGTATAACTCCTACAGTTTATATTTAAAAAGAGAGTAAAGAAATTTATGTATGTGCTGACTACTCTATGGGGTTAAACAGCACCCTGAAGGATCACCATTATCCCTTTCAATTCCAGAGGAGATATTCGCTAAGCTCAGTGGAGAAAAATATTTTTATAAGATTAAATTAAGCAATGCATATCTGCAAATACATGTGGACGAGGAATGCTCGAAGCTCATTTGTATAAACACACACAAGTGTTTATACAAATTTTTGAGATTTCCGTTCAGGGTTAAGGTCACCCCTTCCATTTTTTCAACAGGTCATGGAGACGATGTCAAAAGGTCTGAATTTTGCGGTGGCCTATCTTGATGACATTCTAATGAAAAGCGAGAGCATCGAGGAACACAAATTGTAAGTAGGGCAGGTGCTCATGAGAATCCAGGATTACTGGTTCAAATCAAAAGATGGGAAATGTAAGTTTTTCTTAGGATTAAGTACTTGGGGCAAATAATTGACAAAAACGGAAGATGTCCCGACCCAGATCGGGCAACGCAATAAAGAATATGCCAGCACCAGAAAATGTGTTGGCTCTCCAAAGTTTTTTAGGTCTTGCCAATTATTACAGCGTTTTTGTCCCAAGAATGCGCAGTTTGAGAGCTCCACTTAATGAATTATTGAGAAAAGATAAAGAGTGGGAATGGACAACCAAATGCCAGGAAGCATTTGAGAAAATAAAAGAGGTCCTTATATCAGATCTGTTTCTAACACATTTTGATGCAAACCTTGACATCATCGTAGGCAGCAATGCTCGCTCCTATGACATCAGGGTATGCATTTTACACAAGTTAAAGGATTGATCGGTAAAGCCAATTGCCCATGCATCTAGGACGCTATTACCAGCTGAAAGGGTTACTCGCAAATAGAAAAGGAAACCTTAGGAATCATTTTTGTGTTGATTAAATTTCATAGATTTATTCATGAAAGGTATTTTTGTTGCAGACAGATCATTGTCCACTCCTTACTATCTTTGGATAAAAAAGTGTCTGCCAACACATACTGCTAATAAACTGCAAGGATGGGGAACCATTCTCCTCAGTTATAAATACAAAATGGAGTTTCTCCCATTCATGAAAATCCGTCACGCTTAGATTGATACCTAAGTATGCTGAACCCCTGGAAGACAGTCATTGCTGCCATAAGAACAGGGGTTAAAATTTTAAAAAAACTTTGTGCAATACTGTCATGGAACTTCCTATAACAATTGACGAGATGATAGACAAAGCATCCGATAATGAGTTCATAAAGAAAGAAAAGGACAAGCGAAATAGTAAGACCAGAATATCTCACTCTGTGAGTTTACTCACTCTGTAACAACATTCTAATGTACGGAGATTAAGTAGTAATCCCATCTACACTACAGAAAAGAACATTAAAGGAATTCCATGTTGGCCATTAGGGAACTTCAAGAATGAAGGGTCTGATGAGGAGTTACATCTGCTGGACCAACATGGACAAAGATATTGAAAACACTATAAGATCGTGCATAGGGTATGCTTTGGCTGCTAAGGCACCCCCGATAGAATTCAGTCCCTGGCCTAAAACCGACTACTCGTGGTAGTGGATACACATTGATTTTGCTGGTCCACTTGATGGTTTTTACTGTTTTGTAGTAGTCGACAGTTATTCCAAGTGATCAGAGATACTGAAATGTAAGAAGTCGACCGCGGAGGAGATAATAAAGTTTTGCATGAGCTATTTTTCCGTTTTGGGGTTGTTGACTGTATCGTAACTGACAATGCCACACAGTTTACATCCTGTGAATTTAAAGATTTTTGTCAGTCATTCCTGATCGAAAACATTACCATGGTGGCATATCACCCAAGAAGTAATGGACAGGTAGAGCATTTTTGGACACTTTCAAGAGAGCACTGAGGAAAGCGAGAAGTACTCCCACCGATACGGCTATACAGCAGTTTTTGCAGGTCTATCGTGTAATCCCTAATATCAGTGCTCCGTCTACCAAGACACCAGCGGAGGTCATGTTTGCCAGGAAAATAAAATCAGCATTTGACAAATTCCTTTCGAGTGAAATGAAAGCGGGAAAAAGATATAAAGTGCTTAAAAAGAGCTTTAAGATCAGTGAAAAGGTTTTCTTTTTGTGTATTTAGAAATAATAAAGCTTACTGGGAGTTAGGAACAATAGACAAATTGGTAACATGATTTACATAGTTCAGGGACTGAAGTTTGTACACAAACGTCATGTAAACCAAATTAGAAAATGGTATGAAAGCGTAGTCGAAAAGGATCCCATAAAAGATGACACTGTGGACATCATCTTTGACACGTTTGAGGTTCCAATACCGCAATCAGTGCCAGAGCTCAGAAGACTCAAAAGAAAAAGAAACCTTAATGAATGGGACTGTTGTTCTGTTTCCTGCCTGTTGGAAATCTTCCTCTGTAGTTCCTATATTTAAAAACACTGGAGAACCCTCGGACCCCGCAAATTACCACCCTATCAGCCTTCTTCCAATATTTGGCAAAGTGTTCGAAGCCATTATCAACGCCGAGGTGGTTCAGCATTTCACAGCACACAGGCTCCTCTCGGACAAGCAGTATGGTTCCTACTTCACCAGGTCTACTGCTGATATGCTAACGACCATCACCGAATATATATACCAGGCTCTTGACAAGAATGGCGAAGCCCGAACCGTTGCCTTGGATATATCTAAAGCGTTCGACAGAGTTTGGCATGATGGCCTTCTACGCAAACTGCGGAGCTATGGTATAACTGGACATTTGTTTGCCCTAATCCAGTCTTTCCTCTCTAACCGCATATTGAAGGTGGTATTAAACGGTCATGCCTCCCAGAACTACCATATGAACGCGAGTGTCCCTCATGGCTCTATCCTAGGTCCTACGCTCTTTCTGATCTACATTAATGATCTCCCTGATACCATAAGATCCCAAGTAGGTATGTACGCCGATGACACCACAGTTTACTCTCGCCTTGATAAAAAATCTGGTGTGGGCGTCAAAGCTAACCTTGTAGCTGAGCTTGAAAAGGACCTCCAATCCGTAGTGGCCTGGGTAAGAAATGGCTCGTAAATTTTAATCCTTCTAAAACGAAGCTGCTATCAATTAACCATCATAGACAATCGCACCTACCTCCCATCAGCATGGAACAGGCTTGCCTCCCAGAAAGTAAAACACTACGCCTCCTTGGTCTCACACTTTCAGCGGACCTCAAGTGGAATGACTATATCGAATCCATTGCTAAATCTGCTGCTATAAAAGTCGGTTCCCTGTGCAGTGCCCGGAAGTTTTTTTCCGTCTGAATCTATCCTGCACATATATAAATCTAACTACCATCCGGCCGTACATTGAATACTGCTGCCAAATCTGGTCAGGTGCCCCTGCTATTCTCCTCGGGGTTCTTGACAAAATACAACGGAGAGTCTGTAATGTGATCGATACTGACTTGGCAGACCGGCTGCAGTCTCTCTCTCTCACCGGCGTGACGTGGCTTCCCTGTGTCTCTTCTATAAATACTTTCACGGCTTCTGCTCCGATGAACTTAGATCACTGATGCTCCCTAGGTACGAATTTGCACAAGATACTAGATTAGCAACTAGGTCCCACCATTTTACAGTGAAACTCCATCAGCTTCTTTTCTCGCACTTCCCGATTGTGGAATTCCCTTCCACATGATTGCTTCCCCGACAGCTACAATCTCCAGGAGCTTAAATGTAAGGTCAATAGACACCTCCTAACATACTAACTCGCATCCATTCTCTCAAACACTCTTCCCATCTACCCAACCCTCAGCATCCTTACCCGTCTATCACCCTCCTTCTGACATTTCCTATATCTTTTTTTTTAATCGTTTCACCCCGAGCAAGGCGGAAATGCCACTATGTGCAGGGGGCTACATAAGTGTAAAAAGATTAATTAGAAGAGAGTGAAGAGGAAGACGAACCAGTTAGAAAGGAGCAATAGAAAGCTGAGAATGCAGGTGTGATGACAGTTTCAAAGGTGGAGAGAAAGGAAAGGATATATGGGGTGAGGAAAGGGCTAGAGTCAAGTGGTTAATAGATGAGTATTGACATTGCATTTAAATTTCTGGAGGTTGTAGCTGTCAGGAAAGCAAGAATATGGGAGCGAGTTCCACAGGCGGGAAGTGCGAGAGAAGAAGCTGCAGGAGTAGAATTGTCGTCTGCATTTGGCTAACCTAACTGTGAATTGGTGGGATCCAGTTGCCAATCTGGTTGTACGAGTAAACACCTGTTGAGGAGGCACCAGTGACTTAAGTTCGTTCGAGCAGAAGCCATGAAAGTATTTATAGAACAGACAAAGGGAGGCCACATCTCGTCGGTGGAGGAGTGGCTGGAGTCGAGCCGTCAAGTCAGTACCCATCACATTACTGATTCTCCTTTGGATCCTGTCGAGAACACTGAGGTGAACGGCAGGGGCGCCTGACCATATATGGCAGCAGTACTCCATGCACGGACGAATGGTTTACTTGAATATATGCAGGATGGATTCAGGCGGAAAAAACATCCTGGCCTGACACAGTGATCCAACCTTCTTAGCAGTGGATTTAGCTATGGACTTGATGTAGTGGTTCCATTTGAGATCAGAAGAGAAGGTAAGGCCGAGGAGGCGCAGTGTATTGCTCTCAGGGAGAATCGCTTGGTCCATGCTTATGGGAGACAGGAGAGGTTGCTTGTGATGATTGACAGACAACAGCTTGGTCTTAGACGCATTGAAATTAACAAGCCACTTCTTGTCCCAATTCACCACAGAGTGTAGATCCCATTCAAGGTCAGTAGCGAGATTATGTTTGTCCGCTACGACGGGTTTTTTACTGATGCGAGAGTAAATTGTGGTGTCATCTTCGTAGATGCCTACTTGGCACTTGATCTCATCTGGGAGGTCGTTGATGAAAATAAGGAAGAGCGTCGGGCCCAGGATAGAGCCCTGTGGAACACCGGCATTTGTGCTGTAGGATGAAGAGGTATGTCCATTCAAGGCGACCCTCATTTTGCGGTTATTTAAAAAGGATTGGATTAGATCAAGCAAGCGTCCGGTAATACCGTAAACCCATATCTTGCATAGAAGGCCAGAGCGCCAAACCCTGTCAAAAGCCTTGGAGATGTCCAGGGCAACAGCACGAGCCTCGCCTGACTCATCAAGAGTCTGGAGCAGTTGTTAGCATGTCGGCCGTGGACCTGGCAAAGCGGAAGCCATATTGCCTGTCAGAGAAGAGTTTATGAGCAGTAAGATGTTGAACTACTTCAGCATTGATTATGGCCTCGAACACTTTCCTGAATATCTAACCACTCTTTCTCTTTACCTTCCCCTATATAACCCCTTGCGCAATAGTGGCAGTGGAATGCCTTGCTTGGGGTGAAATGATTAAAAAAATAAAATAAATAAAATAAAATATTTGTCGTAAAACTAAAGAAAAAATTGTGAACATAATTCCTGTAATTAGCTTTTACACAGTGGTTATTTCTGACTTTTTTTGTTGAATAAAAACTATTGTGTGGTAATTATAAAAAACAAAAAAGACCCCATACGGAGTCAGGCTGAAAAGGGGGGTGTTGTAGTGTCCTCCCTCTAAAGAGTCTATGTTGGACTCTTAGATTAGTAGGAGAGTAGGCTTATTTCTTAAACCTCTCACTTGGTCGCATCACTTTTCTTCAATGAATTTCATATCCAAATTTTAATTAAACTAATTATTACCAGAAAATAATCATCAAATTTATGAATGCAATACAATTCAAAGAAAAATTTAAACATTTTTGTTTTGTTTCAGCCATGATCAGTTCACAAAGGGAAGTAAAAATAAATGAATAAAAGTTTCATCTAATATTTTTTAATTCAAAATATTTATATACACATATACTTACATGATATCATTTGAAATGGACAGTTCTTAGATGTGCAATTGATTGATATGTTGATTGGGTCTTTCTCATAATCTGTAGCATTAACTTTGTATACAACACTTCCAATTTTTGCCGACTTTGTAGAAAGAAACACTGAAGCTAAAGCAAATATAGACCAAAGAATAATTTTAAAAAAGTGTTTGTGAGTGAATGAAAATCTCTGTAGTTTTATGCAAGAGAGTGGGAGTTGAAAAATTCCCATCCCATCTATGAAATTTTAACAAATTACCAAACATATTTTAAATTCCTCCTTAATCAGGCCCTTTTTCAGCACCTCCTGCATACATACATGTGTGTGTGCGTGTGTGCGTGTGTGTGTGTGTGTGTTATTTAAATAGGATATTGAAATCGTGACAAAGTTTCAAATTTGATAAGTAGAAATGTTGCATGAAAAGTAAAGAGAGATTTGATCAAATAAATAATGCATTTCGCCATTTAATGCTTCATTAAATCTAAAGAGATAAAAGCATATGTGTGTTTGTGTTTGTTTAAATAAATAATGAAAATTATTACTTTTACCCTATGCTGGCATCTCGGGAAAAAAGAATGAAAAAGAAAAAGAGTGACTTTTGAAAAAAGTAATTAATATATTTCTACTTAGTTCAAATTGAAACGTTTTAAATTTTTCGAGCTCTTTTTTTTATTATTGGAATGGCTCAAAGTCAAAAGTAAGAAAACATTTGGCCATTCTCAAGGGTGTTTAAAATATTTCCAGAGAAGTATAGGATACAAGTCCTATATCATCTAATTAACTCAAACAAAAATAATAAAATTTCACACCTGCAGAATTGGATCAAAACGACTAAAAACATTTTTGAAAAACCCAGACCAAGACAGATTTCACAAATCAGTGTGAAAAGTAAGATTCTAGAGATTCTGATTGGATAGGAAATAGCAAATTAATCTGGTCAATTTTTCTTAAGACCTAGAAAATGGGTATGTGGTTTCAATCCAGTCACGTCTCAATGTAACTAAAGAAAATTAAATTTTCTTTAGTTACATTCTTTAAGGGCGCGTGACACATTCGTTTTTCCTCTCCTTCCAATTTTCCTTTCTTCATCTTCGCCCACACACCGTCAAAGAAAACAACAACAAGATACTTCAATGGACTTCGATAAGTACAATTTCCTTTAGTGCCTGACTTTCCTTTTTTCTCCGGCCATAAAAAGGAAAAGGACACACTTTTATTGGTAACTTTTTTAATCTTTCTACACATTCCGCTACTATAGAAAATAAATCAAAGGGGTGTAAATCATAAAACAAAGATTTAAATATTCGAATATGACATGTAAATAAAAAAACAAAAATTTTAACATTTTAAATAGAAATAAAAATAAAATAAAATAAAATGAAAATAAAAATAAAAATTAAAATTAAGAAGTAAAATTAAAAATTAACAATGTATGGAACAAAAATTAAAGCGGTTTAATACATAATTGCTAAAAGTAATATTGGCGGGAAAAGAAAGAAAGAAAGGAGAAGTAATGAAAAAAGAAAAAAGAAAGGGGCAAACGTATAGAGGAATCTATATCAATCTGGGTCTAAGAATTTAAGTATGTATTTTTTCTATGACAGATGGTGGTCATTAAATCACTTTTTATATTAAGCAAATTAGAATTATTGATATGGTTTAAGATGAGAAGTTTTTTTTAAAGGCAGACATCTACTTTTCTGTTGTAAGTTTCGGATTTAGCTACAGTATTTCTGGTAATAGTTGGGTTGTTGTTTTTTATTTTCCAATAATGTATGGGTAAAGTAGTCGTTTTGCCATATTTACTTTTTTGTTTAAAGACAATACGTGGTTGTTAAATCTTATCTTCCACTTGTTAGAAGTTCTTCCAAAGTAAACATCATTATCATCCGAATGAATTTGAGTTCTATAAACAATAAATACTTCCGGACATACGTTAGCCATTCAATGGGCAGGTTGAAGGTAACATCTAAGAAATTTACGACTTTAGCATTAGTTATGATGGTAACGTTAAGATCGTGTTCTTTGAAAAAAATTATTATATCCTTTCTGAGTTTATTCGTTTTTTGTGAATTAATTTTGCCGAGGATTATCAATCCACTGTCTTGGTAAAATTCGGTGCTACATAAATTGAAAATGTGCCATAGATTGCAGAGAAAAAAAAGAGTCCTCCCAAGTTGCAAACCTCTGCAGAATCATACGCCCCCATAGAGATGCAGAAATCAGGGTTGTTTTTTCTAGTTCACAGGCATTCATCGTAAAATAAAATAGATTTTTGAATGTGTTTGATTATGTTGATGTCTTAGTCACTGATGTGGCAGTCATTTCTAGCCAAAGGCTGAGGTTAAACTTTTTCAGGTATAGATGGGTAGAAGTTACAAATATTAAACTGGAAGAAAGTGCAATCCATTTAATTTTTTTATTTTTGTGAACCAATCAATTGCCTATACACTATTTTTCCATTGATTCATGCCTAAGAAAGTTTTACTGAATGTGGAAGCGTTTTCAAAAATAATTTAGCTAATTCTACCTATGTAGTTTTTTGAAGGGTTTAATATCTGTATTGTGGGTTGATTATGAAATTGTGTTTGTGGTCTTTGATTGTAATGAATGCTTGTTGCTTGTGTAAAATTGATACCCTATCATCTGTTTTTAGTTTCTTAGTTATTTTCTTGGCTTCCTTATTTATGTTAGTTTCCCAGTTACTAGACGTATTTTTATATTTTTTGTTGATTTCACAGAGAATGGCTTTGTGGTATGACTCCGAGTTAATAAAATAATGCTGGCTTGTCTTATCCAATTTAATAATCATGTGACTGTTTGGTTCATCTGTCAGAGCTATCTGCCAGAATAGACTACTGCTGCACCCACCATGCAACGGATGCAATTCAAGGTCAGTTTTTTAGGCGGGTTTATCAGCAGTACCGAAGAAAAATTCCCAAACCCCCTTGGCACTTCCCCTTTTGAAAACGCCTCAGGCGCCAGGCAATAACCTCAGCCCCCTCCCGAGGGAGAGGTAAAACCTGGGAAATGACTCCCTATGGTTTGGCATCCACAGTGTAATTTTTATCAGCTGCATTTCTGTCCTCAGACAGACATACAACCAAGCTGCACTCTGTCCGAGGTCAGAGACGCAACTGAGAGGCGAGTTGTATCCCAGTCTCAGCTGGAATAGCCTTCCTGCCACAAAGCAGAAACTGCTGCTTATTTATAGTTTGGAAAAGTTCATGTGTGCATGGGTAAATTATCATAACACCTACCTCCTAAGTATGAACCCCACAAGAGTCTTGATATTTTTTTCTCTTTGGATTAACGACGATAACTTGTCATTTATTTTCTCCTTAAACGGCGATGTTTCGGGGCTGCTTGCGGTATTGGCATGTCAAAAATATCGTAAATGACACCCATAACTTCTTCCTCTTCAGGAGGACCGCGGTCAGCATTGTCTGGCAGACGTTTCCTGATTTGGTTTAAATGTCTTTTGTGAGTAAACTGGATACCTTTAATTATGTAGATCATATTTCCTACTCTTTTCTCAATTGCAGCCACTTCCTAGAAAGATTAAATATCCCGAAACATCCGGAAGAAAACCTTCTCTCTGGGTTGGTAGCGTTTTGTAGGTACCGCGTTTCTTCATCCGGGTTTTGTTTGTTTGAGAAGTAGCTTGTCGAACACAGACCTGATTTTACGCACAAACATTACATCAGCTGGGAGTAATGGTGATGGTGTGCTGCCGTTGGGCGTGATTCTATGCACCTGAAGGAACTGTTGTAGAGCTTTTTCTGCGGATGTGCCCCTAGCATTCTTCAGGGCTCTTTCCAGCGTGTCAACGAAGCGCTCAGCCTGTCCATTGGACCTTGGGTGATATGGAGCAACTGTGATATGACTGATCTGGAAGGTCTCAAAAAATCCTTAAAATCGCCGAATGTAAATTGGGTCTCATTATCTGACATTAAACAATCGACTACCCAAAATCTAGCAAACAGTTTACGCAACTCGTTCCAACACAGCTACAATTCAAGCATTTTTATTCTGGTAAGAGTAGTTCTTATACCAATGAAGTGACCCACAATCGGAACACGAGTTAGGGGACAAGTTGTCTTGTTTCTTTTTTGATTGGTTTGATTTAGAGGGAGAATTAAATCCTTTTTCTTCTTTTGGAGCACTTTTCTTATGTCAGCTGTGTCAGATTCCTCGACATTTTTCGAATCTTGGCGTATGCTTATGAATCTCTGATAGTCTTCCGCTATTTGTTGGAGAGTAAGGTTTGGCTCATTTATCAATTTATTGAATTCCACGTCTAATTTCAGCGTCTTTAGCTGAAACAAGCCTCTGAACAAATATCAGACACTTGAAATTATTTGCACCCAATTCTGACAGTTTGAAACCGTCACAATGCTTGTTCAGGATCGACACGAATGTAGTGTAATCTTCACTATACTTTCTGATTAAATTCATAAACTTCCATCTCTTAAAGTTCTGTAAGAAGTTTAACTGCTTCAGTAAATGTCAGTTCGCTTGTTTTACAGGGTAAAATATAGTTCACAAATTTGGTATGCTTTGTGGTGTCCAGTTTTTGAAGAAGATGAACTTTCTTAGAGTCCGACCAATTTATGCAATCTGTGGCGTATAAATCCTCGAATCTTCTAAAATAGGAGGTGAAAGTTATATCCTTGTTCAGAGAATATGTAAGAATGTCCATTGCACCCCCGATCATGTTTTGAGAGAATGCATTTTCGTTTTCACTAATCTATCTGCTGTTTGCCAGTTCAAGCAAGTTTCTTTGCTGTTGTTGAGTTTGAAGTAGAATTTCTTCGAGGTTTTGATGTCTGATTTTTGTTTTTGAAATTCAAGCTGTTCTTTTTCAGCTTGCTTTTGAATTTCAAGTCGTTCTTTTTGTATATCCAGTTAGTTTCTCTATTCTTTTTGCTGCTTAAGTTGCTTCTCTTGCTATTTAAGTTCCCGTTAGTTTTGCTGTTCAAGCTGGAACTTAACAAAATCGAGCATGGCGGATTTAAATTTGTCCCTGTTTGTTCGTGTCTTTCCTTAAGGTTAAACTGAATACAATTAAATTCAAATAAAAACTTTTCTTTCCTTTGAAATAACAAAAGAAATTTTAGTAAACCGAAATAAAAATTAATTAACTTTAATTAATAACTTTAATTTCTTATTCACTCAGGGATTCCTGGGTGCTATTTTTTCTCTCAAACAAACAAACAAATATGAATTCTCCTAGTTTAGCGGGCCATGTTTAAGTTTAGTGTAAGTTAGTTACCCTTTTTTTTTTTGTTCAATTTCCTTTTCTGGATGACCAAGTACTGTTGAATAGAACAGTGTAACGAAAATAGGATTTTTTTCTCGTTCAGTTTCCTTTTCTGGATTGCCAAGTACTGTTGAATAGAGCAAAGTGTGATGAAAAATAGAATTCCGTGTGTGTACAATGCTGAACCAATATTGAAAATTTCCATGCAGGCTTTTTGGGGTCCTTAAGAGTACTCACGCCAAGTTATTGTGGTCTTGTTAGGGGCCAGAAATAAAGACACGAAGAAAAAATAGAGTTAAACAAATATATTAACAAAGAACAGTAGTACAATCATATACAAAATGAGAAGGTCACCAGCGTGACTGTTTAGTCCGGCTGTCAGAGCTATCTGATGGAACAGACTACTGCACAAAGCAGAAACTGTTGCTTATTTATAGTTTGGAAGAATACATGTGTGCATTGGTAAATTTCCATAACAATATCATAGCTAAATCCGAACCTTACAACAGAAAAGGAGATAGACGTAATCTATACCTTTTAGAAAAATTTCCCATCTAAAACCATATCAATACTCCTAATTTGCGTAATAAAAAAGTGATTTAATGACCCCATGCTATCGTAGAAAAAATACTTAAATCCTTAGATTCAGATTGATATAGATTCCTCTATATGTTTGCCCGTTTCTTTATTTATTTACCCCATTTTAACAATTATGAATTAAACCTGTTTAATTTTTGCTCCCTACGTTGTTTAATATTTAATTTTAATTCTAAATTTTCTTTTTAAATTTTTATTTTATTTTATTCTTATTTAAAATTAAAATTTTTTATTTACATGTAACATTTGAATATTTAAATATTTATATTTTATGACTTACGTCCCTTTAATTTCTTCTCCCTGCATTTTATTACTTTTAGTGTTTTTTAGTTTAAAATATAAACTAAAAAATACTAACGGTAATAAAATGTAATTTTATTTTTGAATTTTGAATTTAAATTTTTATCTACATGTAACCATAGAATATTTAAATTGTTAATCTTGTCATTAAAAAAAATCTATATAAGATTTAATTCCCATAAACATCAAATGAACTTCAATTCAAATCTATTAAACTGTCAGTTTAAAATATGCACCTGATGATTGCATAATGCATGAAACTCCAAGTTGTTCCATAGATGCAGGATAATATGTATATTTATTAATATATACATAATACAGCTCTGTTCATACATTGAACACTGTTTTGTTAACACCTGAATAATTGTACTATACATATGTGCACTCTTATATGTATATTTATTAATTCACATCACTATATATATATAGTCATCCGCAGACAGCTCATCAGTACGGTTAGACTCTGATTGCTTTTTTACCCAGGATTGAAACCCGACTGAAATGGCGTCAGTCAGAGACTCTACCCCTGGGCTATTAAAGAAACAACTTCTTATATATATATATATATATATATATATATATATATATATAAGAAGTTGGTTCTTTAATAGAGCAGATTCATGCTGACTTTGAAATTATGTGAGGACACCATTATGATGTTCTCATTCGTCAGGGTTGTTTGCCGTTAAGTCACATTTTTTTCCCTGTTTATATAGAATGTGGTGTTTTTGTGAGAGTGGTCTTGTTTGCAATTGGTTTGTTATTCTTATTTTTCTTTTTGATTGGTTAAATTTTCATTAACGCATAAAATAAAAATAAATCAATCAACTACACAATAAAAAAGAAAAAGAAGGAAAAAGTATATATATATATATATATATATATATATATATATATATGGGCAGATAATCAATTTAGCCAACAAATTCAACTGGAATTCGAACTTGCCTTCTCAATTTGTCATTCCAAGTCAATATTCACTGCACCACATACTTTATGCAAAACCATTTTTTTTTTACTATGATGTTCATCTTGTCCTGAAAGTCACTCAAGATAGAGGGTTACAGAGTAAGAGTCACAGTTTATGCAGATATGTGGGGAAGATAACCAGGTTGTAGTAATTGGGGAAACATCCTCTTGGGCATTGGTTCCACAAAGTAGTGGTTTATGGTCCTTTATACAAACTTGAATTTTTCCTTACAAGTAATCATGCAATACAAGATGGATCAATTTCATATTGCTAAACATGATGATTGTAGACCTCTATAAATTGTGCTCCTTATTCATTTCAAATGCATCCTATTTATCAAGTGTTTCTCCTTTGCCATTGCTCTTAAAATCTCTGAAATTGTTCCTATCAATATATTAAAGTTTGCTGTGAATTTCATGAATGAAGTCAGTTTTAGCCACTGCTTTAAATCTTGATTAAAATTTGATTAATGTTACCCAACATCATTATTTGCACAATGTTGATGAAATCTAAGAAGTGTTTTTCAAGTTTATTCAGTTCTTTATTGTGCAGTCAACCAACTGTAATTTATAAGACTTGGGAAAATTTCAGAACTTAGAAACTCAGGTTCCACATGAAAGGAACCTCTGTTAGAATTTAAATGTTGAAGTCAGTCACATACAAAATTTATGATATTTAATATCTATGAGATATGTGTAAAGTTTCCAGCAATGTTTTATTGAGAAAAAAAAATAAGTTTCTACCATGTATTCAGTTTTTAGTTTCGCCACCCAAAAAGAAATAAAATGAGAGCACCAGAAAAAACTGTTTTATTGTCAACAAGGAAGAATTAGCACTTATTTGTTTACAAAAAAAAGTAATCCTTTTCATCTTTAATATTCAATAGCAGAAGAATGAATACCATTTTAGAGAGAAGTTCTAAGATTATTTAATGCTATGTCCATTCAGAATGTAGGCAATCATGATTATCCCCAAATTCCTTTTCTTTATTATCTGTGAATTGCCATACATTCTTGAGAATGAGAGTGGAATGTTTTCTGATTGCCTTCTTGCTGGTTTAGAATTCAGAGTTTTTCTTTTCTTAGACTGGTTATCACCCAAGGGTAGAGAACCCATTCTACCTTGTTATTTGACCTATATCTAGCAGAGGGAACACAGATTCATGGCTTTCCTATGGGCATTAGTGCAAAAGTAAGTACAACAGACCAGCCCAGAATTTGAACTAAGCTTGTCAGTCCCACTTTCTGTGATGATACATTATCCTACTCACATATCCTTATTCTAGGATATGCATAGTTACATCTACATAACATAGGGTTAAAATCTGAACTTTCACATGAAGGAGTGTGAAGATTTGCATTTCAGTATACAGATCAATCTTTAAAACATTTTTATCACAGCCTTCTTAAAATTTCACATTTTCAAGAAATCATTTTAAATTTTTGTTTGATAGTCTATATTACTAAAAGAATTTGATTTTACTTACCTGGTAAATTTTGAACAAATGGAGGTGTGTTTCGGATTAAATTAATGGTAAGGGTTGATATATCTGCTTGGTTTTCTGAGCTGCATTTTATGAGAAGCATGTAAGAAGGTGTAACATCATATGATAATTTGGCATTAGCACGAAGATAGATGCCATATGAATCTGAAAGAAATATACCTATACAATTTGGGATTTTGAGAATAAATGTAAGTTTAGATTTTTTTCTGTTTTCACCTAATATAGATTTTGAAAGACATTTTTAACACAGATTTCACAGTCTCTGTGAATTTATAACTTTTTTTTATATTTAATCCTAGCATAGTCTTCTAAGAGAATGGTATCATAAATATAAATTTTGTCCAATTTTAGCTTAACAGAAAAAAATCTCTCAATGGAATGGTGTTCCAATATAATGGAGTGACAATTGAATGGCATTTTAGAAATGTATTTAAGATTCATCTCAGTTAATCTGGCAAAATAGTTAATTCTACAGTTTTATGACCACAAAATGCTGAATTTCAAATTAAAATTTTATAAGTGCAAAAAGATGCAGTAATTTACAAGCAAATGAATGAATAAACAAAATAACCATAGGCAGATAATTAGAAATTAACCAGTTAACAAATTGTCTTTCATTTGGTGCTCTTGTTGTGCCAAAGTAAATGACACGGAGAGCTGTGCTACAACTAATGTCTTGCATTTCTTTGTGCATAGTAATAGTTGTAGCACAGCTCTCCATGTCTTTTGTGACAACAGTATTTTCTCCTCCCCTTACTTCTCCAGTTATTCTCTATTCAGACTGTTTTACTAATTTGCATACAATGCACAAAATGTACATTAGTTTATATTTTCACACACAGTAATGAAGTAATTGCAGACATCAATTCTTCAAAGTAGCAAAATTCATGTTTTCAAATGCCACAGCCACTCAGTGAATTTAGAAATGCAGCTTCTTTTAATTTGATGGTAAAAAGATTTAGAAGATATTTAACAAGATCTGTTATAAAATTGATTTTTTTTTTATCTAGTAATTTGGCAGAACTATTGAAACCTAATAATCAGATGAAAACACCAGTTGCATTTACTTTATGTGTAAGATTGCTTAAGAGGACAAATAACATTTTCACAAGAATATCATTCTAACAAATAGAAAATATAAAGAATATTTACATTTTACAACAAAATTTAGTTAAGTTTTATTTGAGTAGTTTAAAAAATCTCACCACTTTTGGGTATTGTTGATTTCATGAGAAAAGGGCATTGTGGGGTTGTCCTATTCAACAAAAGGCAGGTGAGATCTGATTGTCCAGACACATCAGTGACATTGATTTCAAGAAGAAGATGTTCATTATTTGTATCTTCATGAATTTCAATTTGAGTTGGTAAATTATGGAATACCAAATTCTACAACAAAATCATTCACTATTAATAGACTGAGCTGAATAAAATATATTAAAAGCATGTCGATTTAATTATTTATATTTGGTTACATAAACAAAAATAGTTTTCATACCCAAAATTATGAAAATTTATACCAAAATTCTTAAGTTTTCTCCTCATTACTTCAGAAAGGAAATCCTTAATTGAGTCTTGTAGCATCAATTATTTTAATTAGAAGTTCAAGTCACATCTGATTGTTTAAAAATATAATTAAGACCAGTAGTGAAAATACTAGCTTGTCAGAAAGTTTGACATAAGTAATTAATAAATGACAATAAAAACATCAGATGAAAGAATTCTTAAAAATGAAGGAACAAAAATACAGACTGTTGGTTAAAACTTTTATATTTACCTGTTGCTGAATAAGTACACCATGGTCCTGTGTCTCTTTGACAAAGATATCTAACGTTGTGTCAGCATACATCCCACATAAGTCAGACACTCGAATAGCTAAATTGTAAATTCCAGCAATGGACAAGTTTGAAGAAATACGAATTTCTCCTGAAATGCAAAATAAACTCGTTCTTCATAGTTTATGTACATTTTCTCCTTTTCTTTCAATATCTTTCTGATTTGAAGATAGATTTTATGTTTTATTTTTTAAAGTTTATAATAAATATGCAAACAAACAAGACCTACAATATCTGCAGAAAATAATTTCATATTATCTAAAACAAACTATTTACTAGGTTTTTAAATTTTCATCCAAAATAAATCATCATTTAAATTCTATTTTATTTAATCTGGTCTGACAAGAACAGATTTGTTTCACTGCTCATCCAAAGATTTTAGAATTTTTAAAGTGAACCTGGTTTTCATTATAATTAAATCCATTTAATCTATTGTAATTAATCTTTTGGCGAAAATTTTGCATTCTCAAGATAAGGAAGTCACAGAATATAAACTTCTTTTGCTATTATTAAATCCTTTATAGTATTCTAATTATCTTTAATTAAAGATGTGATATTTATGTTCCCAATAACTTTATTTTTTAACTGAAGTGTAGTTCATATTTCGTTTAAGTAAAATTACCTAAGCCGGTTCATTTGCAAAAATCATTGCACTATCATATAACCATACAATGAAAGAATTCCAAACTTATCAATCGCCATTTGTTAAATGATATCATCTGTGCTGCTACAAAAAAAGCCTATAGTAAGTTTGTTGTGAAAATAACTGAATCTAATGCTATTATAAAATGTATACAAAACAGAAATAGAAAGTATTTGTTTATATTTCTGAGTTGAGATAGTATTTACATTATTTACATTGTTCAGACTGTTGCTCTCATCTTTATTACCATATTCACAACATTTTGGTTGTTGTATGCTGTGGTCTTCAATAAGACCGGAGCATACAATGACCAAAGCGTTGTAAATATGGTAATAAAGATGAGAACAACTGTCTGAACAATGTAAATAATAGAAATAGAAAACTTTGAAGAATGAAGTTAACAGGAAATAATTGTTTCCAAGAATTTTTAAATTTTAAACTTAATATTTTCAGCTACAAGTATTTGCAAAATTACCTAGTAACATTGAGAAGAATAATTAGAATAGATTGTTTGGACAACTGGACAACTGGACAACTGGACAACTGGACACCTTCATATACTTATTGTTTTAAGCTATTATTAAGCAAAACAACATCTTATGTGAATAATTCAGCTAATTTTGTAGAATTATTTTAGTAACTATCCATTTTATCATTATTTATGGGAAGTTTTGATATAGTAATTCTTATTTACTAAGACAGCTACAGAATGAAGCCTTACATATCTTCCATGACAAGCTTGAAAATGACTCTCGTCTGAGGACCCATAAGAGCATCTCTGTTGACAATTTAATGAACTTATTAAAATAACACATCTTTTGTTTGGGCAGGATTTTCATTAAAAAGTATGCTTAATTATGTGATTTCCATTTTCCCTGTTGATTGCCAACATTTACATGGATTTTATTTTTAAGATTGTTGCAGAAAGTTTGATATTTAATTATTTGATTGCATAAGAGTTTTCTCTGCAAAAATATAAATGTAGAGACTATTGTGAAGCAAGGTAAAAAAATAATGTCAAAATATTTTGATCTTGTGAGAAAGTTTGGTCTTTATTCCTTTGTCTCTTTCTAGCAGTAAGCACATACATGGAGTGTATATTTCAAGATATGAGGAATTAAAGTAGGTATGTTTAATAGATAGAAACAATATTTGAGAAATCAAGTAAATGAACTAGAAAATTATTGCTTGAAATAAATCAAATGTTGAACAAGAATGACTTTTGTGCATGATTATGAAATTTCATGTGAAGTAATTTCAAGCATTCTTTTATCTATTTGTCTTTCTGGTGTTGGGAGGATATGAAAATTGAATCACCATTCATGGTTTCATTTGGCAGTTAGCACAAGTATGCCCTGTCTGCTGTTTTCTTCATCTATTTATTGGGGCAAGTTGGCTCCCATAGCATGTCTCTTGAAAGACAATAGATTCATGCTGACTGGTTAGCATTTTTTTAAAATGATGAAATTCTTTCTTTGGGTCTTTTCTGAACCACTTCTGTTGATCAAAAGGAGACTGGGATTCACCTAATTTTTTATTTGATTACTGTTCTTGGAGGCAAACACTTCGTATTTGAGCTCTACAAAATATCACCCGATGTTCAACTCTGCTGAAGGCATTTGTTTGGCTTAAGTAAGTGTATGATATTTATATCATGACAACTTAGACTTTCCATACAAATCACAATGGAGAAAGAATACAACAATGAACTTAATCTTTTGAAAATCTTAGTCACAAAAAGGCAGTGTAGCACAAGTGTTTACAGAAAACCTAGCATCAGAGATAGACTGAGCCATTGGTCAATTGGATCATGCCCGGGGTCCTGCACTGCAAGAGGGCCCACCTGGCTGCCAATAAAATTATCAAGGATGTCCTTGTTATACACTCTAATACATGCAGTTTGATTTGGGTCACTCAGCTGCACATATAGTGTGTGTGTCTCATACATGGCCGTAGCTGGCTCCTTTTGATTTCGTCGCACCCCTTGCCAGGTTAAAGGGAAGATGCAATAAATCATTTTAACCTTCCAAGAATATTCGGATGATTATAAACTTGGCACTCCTGTAGTCTGTAGTACCGATCAAGTCTTGGCGAACAATCTGAAGGGGCTCATTCAGTCCTCCTACTCCCATCTTCACTCCCAAAAGCCACTAAAATCTTCATATGATTGTTAGAATTTGCAAAGAAAGGACATCTTTTTCCTAACTCCTGTCTGTTGCCAAGCATTTTAGTAAGTTAAAATATTCACTATATTGATTATTTTGTTTACATCTATAATTATGCTAATTTAATAAAAATATTGAGGATTTATAGTAAACTTAAATTCACATTATGTGATTTCTTAAGTCAAAGTTTTTAAAATTTCAATAAAGTGGTTTAATGCAAATTCAAGTAGAATATTTTTAATTTTTTAAAATCTAATATTGCTTTCAAATTGACAAAGGGCTTAACAGTCAATTTATGCCAGTACCAGATATATACAGATCTTACCACATTCTTCTAGAATCATTGATATAATTTCAGTTGATTGGATTTTTATATGTGCAATGTGCAGTCTCTCTGATCTTGCTCTGGACATTTTCTACATATTTAATCAAAACCTTTAGGTATGGTCACTGTGTTTTGGATGGCTGTTTTTTCTAAACGTTTAGAAAAAAAATTAAAGTGAAAATTATTACACTTTGAATAAAAGAGAATAAACTTAAAAATAAATAAATAAATAGAACTTTTATTTATAAATACACGGAACTTGTAACAACAAGATATATTGAAAAACAAGAATACAGAAAAAGTGAGTCTGAGTGGAAACCTTCTCTCAGCTGCGACAAATAGTCTATATATGTCTACACCCTGCGTCTGTCCTGTGTCTGCACATACAGAGCCTAGCCGGTATTTGTAATGAATGGAACAGTCCATTATAGAGGGGTACTACCCCAACACCCCCCCCCTCCCAAGCTTTTTATCCATAAAAAGCTATTAATATTTTTTCCGTTTAGGATTGATAGTTAATGGGTCGGTATATTTCCTTTTCCAGACCGATCGTCGTAGTTCAGGTGTTGGTTGGGGTGGATCGAGATTGAATGTCTCGAAAATGGAGTCAATTGGTTCTTCCTCAACTGGTGGTGTGTCAAGTATATCATCTGCTCAACATTTTCTTAATTGGTTTTGGTGTCGTTTATGGATGTATCTGGGTCCTTGTATGATGTACACCATATCACCAACTCTTTTACTGATCGTACCCTGGGATTGAACCGTTTTCTGGTTACGGGAATGGTCTCTTGTGATTTTGACTGTTTTGGTAAGAGTTTGTCAAATACAGACCTTACCTTCCATGCAAACATCGTTTCAGCCAGTGATACTGCTGTCGGTGTATTGGGATTTGGTGTAATCCTGTATACTTGTAGAAAACGTTGTAGAGCGTCGTCTGATGGTGTACCTTGTGCTTTTTTAATGCTCTTTTAAGTGTGCCTACAAAGCATTCAGCTTGTTCGTTAGATTTAAGGTGATATTGGGGAGTGGTGATGTGTTTGATTTGAAAAATCTCACAAAAATCCTTGAACTCAGCAGATGTGAACTGTGTTCCGTTGTCGCTCACAATGCAGTCTACAACACCGAAACGAGTGAACAGTTCATGTAGAAAGTTTATTGTTGCCTCTGTTGTAGGTCTTTTGCAGCTCAATACCTCAGGCCACTTGGTATAGCTACAATTAAAAAGTAGTGGTCGTTAAGAGGACCTGCGAAGTTGATATGTATTCTTGACCAGGGCTGGTCAGTTTTTGGCCAGGGTTTAAATGTGATAGGTGGTGCTTCTGCAGCTAGGGCGCAACCTTTGCATGAATCAATCATCTCCATAATGTCCTTGTCCATGTTAGACCAGTAGACGTAGCTTCTCATGAGGCTTTTTATTCGTTTTTTTCCCGGGTGTCCCGAATGAAAATCTCGAAGATGCCTTTTTTGAAGATCTTTTGGGATTACCACTCTCTGGCTGTAGAGAAGAATCTCGTCGCAAAGCGAGAATACCTCTGAGACATTAGTGTCCTTCTTAGTAATTTTGTTTTTTATATCGCAGATAAAGTCGTCCTTTTCTACTTCCCTTTTAATCTCTAGTAGCGTTACGGGTAGTTCTCTAATTGTGTTTGCAATCATCGTTTTTATTATGCAGTTGGTTCGCAGCGCTGCTATAACGGAATCCTCAAATGGTTCCGACTTCTTAGGAATTAATTTTGATAGTCCGTCTGCATGACCGATTTGTGTTGATGGTAAATACTCAAGTTTAAAGTCGTAATTTAGTAAGATTGTTCCCCATCTCAGTAATCTGTTTGCTGTATAAGTTGGTAAGCCCTTTTTTTGATCCGAATATTGTTAGTAATGGCTTATGGTCCGTCTGCAGCGTAAAATGTCTGCCATGTAAGTATCCGTGAAATTTAGTTATCGCGAATATGATACTTAGAGCCTCACTTCTCAATTTGTGAATATTGTCTTTCGGCTGGCAGTAACGTTTTGAATGCATGGGCAATTGGCTTTTTAGTGCCATCAGGTATTACGTGAAGTATACATGCTCCAACACCAAATGAGCTTGCGTCGTTTGCCACAATTATTTTTAGTTTAGAATCGTAATGCATTAGAAAGAGTTCAGATGTTAACGTATCCTTTATTTTATCAAATGCTGCTCGGCACTCAGGCATCCACTTCCAGGTTTTTCTTTTTTAAGTAATTCATTTAGTGGGGCACGTAAGTTATGCATGTTTTTTATAAAGACCTGGTAATAGTTTGCCAGTCCTAAAAAGCTCTGTAGCTGTCAGGAGCAGGCATGTTCTGTATAGCTTCTGGCCTCTCTGGGTCGGGACGTCTTTCATTTTTGTTGATTATGTGACCTAGGTACTTTATCTCGTTCATGAGAAAGTCACATGTAGTCTCTTTCACTTTGAATCCGAAATTTTGGATTCTTTCGAAGACCTTGTGTAGATATTTGTGATGTTCCTCTGCAGACTTACTAGCAATCGCGATGTTGTCCAGGTAAGCATATGCAAAGTCAAAACCGCCCAGCATGGTGTCCATAACCTGCTGAAAAATGGCAGGTGCGACCTTGACCCTGAAGGCTAACCTATCAAACTTGTAAAGTGTTGATAAACCTGTGAGTGTTGATGCACAGAAGTTTTGAGCATTCTTCCTCGACAGGTATCTGCAGGTATGCGTCACTCAAATCCACCTTGGAGAATATTATACCACTATTTAGTTTGCTAAATACCTCCTCTGGTGTTGGAAGAGGGTAGCGGTAGTCCTTGAAAGCCGCATTGAGGCCCATAGAGAAATCAGCACAGACGCGAATTTGATTGGTCTTCTTCTTAGCCCATTCGCTGGAGGTTACTTTGGAAATAATCCCGGCTTTTTCTAGCTGATCTAACTCCACATTGATTTTTTTTGACTGCTGTGAATGGTAAGTTTTGTTTGTTTCTAAAAACGGGTAGAGCATTGTCTTTCAGCTTGAATCTTATTTCCATCTTGGTGCATTTTCCAAGTTTCATTGAGAACACTTCCAGAAAACTTTAAGTTCTTGCGCCTCTGTGGATGAATTTTACACTTTGTGGCAGTATTTGCTGATTGAAAGGTCCCAGAGATTGAATCATTCCATCCAATCAGTTCCAAGTAGGTTTTCAAACTTTTTGTGCACAAAAACTTTCACTTTTTTTAGTGATATCATTCAATGTTACTGGTAGTGTGAGCTCGCCTTCAAACTCAATTTTGTCACTAGTCACTGCACGGGCTGTCTTATAGGTTTTCTTCATGGTAGGTTTCTTCAGCCTTTTCCAAGTGTGCAGGTTGATGATTGACATGTCCTAACCGGAATCCAACTGTAGGTCCACCTTATCAAGGATCCGTACAGTTACATATTTTCGTCTATTTTTTTTTCAGATTTAATGTCAGATCTTATTTGTCTGACTTTGTTTTTCTTTGATTTGTTTTTACAGTATGTCTCTTTGTGGCCTACTTTACCACACTCGTAGCAAGACTTTTTTCTGTAAGAACAATTCGTGGACCAATGTTGTCCATCGCAGCGATAATATGGATTATTGGGTACTCTAGACTTTTGAATTGGACGTCTTGTCTTTGGTTGTGCCTGGTTATATTTTCTATTTGCTTGGTTTTTCCCAGAGTAGTTCTTATACTTGTAGTTTGTCCTACGCGTTGGTAGTCTTCAGCTAACTTCTGGAGTGTCAGCCTGGACACGTTTTCTAGTCTTGACAAGACTCTATGCCTTATCTCAGCATTTATTGCTGAAACAAGACCTTGCGCAAATATCAAACATTTAAAGTCAACTGCTGATAATTCCGACAGACGGAAATCATTGCAGTGCTTGTTGACTATGGACGCGAATGTAAGATAGTCTTCACCATCCTGCTTCGATAAGTTGAAGCACTTCCATCTTTTGTGGAATAGTGTCGTGTTTGGGCTGAATAATTCAGACAGGAGTTTTACTGCTTCAGGGAATTTCAGCTCGCTAGTCTTCTTAGGTAGTATGTAGTTGGCAAACTTGCTGTGTTCTGTGGTACCTAACTTTCTTAATAGTAGCCGAACCTTTTTGGCGTTATCCCAGTCTTGGCAGTCTACAGTGAAGAGGTCTTCGTATCTCCTGTAAAACGCTTCAAAAGTTTTATCCTCCTCCGGAAGATAATTAAACGTTTCAATAGAATTCCAGATAGTGGTATGGGGAAAATATCTAGTATTTTTAGGAATAATTCCTCTTGTTGTTTTCTTAATTTTTCGAATTCATTTCGTTGTTGAGTTAGTCTTTCTTCATGTTCTTTTTGTTGTTGAACTAGTCTGTCTTCTTGTTCTTTTTGCTGAAAAAGCACTTTTTCTTTTTGCTCATCCTGTCAAATGAGCAATTTCTCCTCTTGTTTTTCCTGTAACTGCAAAAAAATCTGCAGCTGCTGTAGCATTTGTTGTTGTATGCGTTCTTCTGTCTTTTGTTGACATTCTTCTGCCTTTTGTTGGTGTTCAGTTTGAGCTTTAAGTAACTGTACAATAATTTGTTTAAAGTCCTCCATACTGTTCTTTGGCTATAAGTATTTAAACAACTTAAAATGGTGGGCAAAATTTCTCAAGAAGGAAAAGTTTTTTTTAGTGAACAAAAAAAAAAAAAATTAAAAATAAATATCTTCTTACACCTAACTTCATACATAAAAGACAAAAAAAAAATTTGCATAGCCAGTTCAAAAATAAAAAACAGTAGATAGTATGCTTTTTTCAAAAAAAAAAAGGGATTTAGGAGGAGTTGCTTTAAAATTACTGTTAAGAATTTCCAAGTGTTTCAAAATAATTCAACCAAACAAAATTTCACAGTTCAAGGAGAAGATAAAAAAAATGTTCTATTTCAGCTTTAGAAAAAAAAAAGTTTGCATAAGTCATAGTGATTGAACAAAAATGAGATTTTTTTTTTTTACGTTGATACAACAGAACCTTAAGTCGTATTTTTTTTTACGAGAAAAATTTGCATACAATTAATTTTGTATGCAAATCTGAATTTACAGTTCAGAAAATGTCTGGTTACTTTTTTTTAGAAGAGAAAACAGTTCTACTTACAATTTAATGTGAGCGAGTAGTTAATTTTATGTCCCGATACTTTTAAAAATTTTTTTTTTTTTTTTACACGTATAGTTTGTGACCGACGGTACTTTTGTTGGGTTGGTGTTTTTTTTTTCATGTGACACATTTTTCCATTGGAACGTGAATTTTTTGACAGGGTACACTTAGCTGGATGTGCGTTGTGGTACAGTGGATATCGGCTCGGAACGAGAAACCAGGGAGCCGAGTTCGAATTCCAGTTGAATCCATTGTATTCACTTACGCGCAAATACCCTTGGGAAAGGTATTAATCCGTCTCTTCCTTCCAGTTATGGGTTAAATAACAGGACAGATTGGGTTCTATAGCCTTGGTCGGCAACCAGTCTACCACAGAAAGCAATGGCAACCTACTGCGGGATAATCTTCTGCCCAGTCAGTCATGTCTCTTTCGGGACATGATCGCCCAAGCGTGTATCACGTATGGCACTTAACTGACACTTAGCGTGGGGAACTTATTTGATATTTCATCGCCTTATTTTTTCACCACCAGTTAGGTTGACTTGTATTAGTTTGTTGTTTTGAATGTTCATTCATCAGTTGTTTAGTTGAAACTTCACGTGAATGTTTTTCTCAAATTCTCGTTCGTTAGTTGTGTCGAACGGTTTTCAGTATGGCTTCCAGGCGTATGTTCGAATAACTCGCCGTCAGTTGTGTTGGACAATTGTAGTGTTTGCGTGAGTTTTGTTCTCGAATCCTCGTCGCCAGTTGTTGTGTTGAGGAAGTTAGTAGGAAAGGAAGACACGAACACGGGACTTGTAACAACAAGATATATTAAAAAAACAAGAATACAGAAAGAGTAAGTCTGAGTGGAAACCTCCTCTCAGCTGTGACAAATAGGTTATGTCTACTCCCTGGCGTTTGTCCTGCGTCAGAGCCGGTATTTGTAATGAACGGAACAGTCCATTATAGAGGGGTACTACCCCAACAAGTTCATAGTTTCTGGAAGTGGATGACACTAATGATGTCACCACCTTAATAAATCCGGGCAACTTTCTCTGTGCCCGTTCTTTTTAGCATCAGCTACGGCCCTGTTCTCATATATGTTACTGCTTCTATAGGCTTAACTTATATACATGGATTAGTAATAGTGTGACAGAGAGAGAGAGAGAGAGAGAGAGAGAGAGAGAATAAAACACATACAAACATTTAAATGGTTCAAAATTCCTGGCACCTGAAGAAGGGCGAAAGAGCTGAAACATCATTCGTAATATTTCTTTTTAATTTTTATTAAGAATTCTTTTTAAACAGATTTTCGACTATCAGAAAATGTGGTGAGATTAATTATTTTTCTATTGGTTGAAAATTTGGATTGAATTGAACATTGGAATAAACCAACATAATTGTTTACCAGTGGCAAAATTTGTTCTAAACACAAGTTAGGCTGTTATATTTGGGTCATCAAAAAACAATGCAGGTAAACGAAATAATAATTTGTGATAAAAAGGATTTTGTAAGAGATTGAACATCACAATGTATTTGTTTACTTATGGTAAAATATGGATTTAGCGTAAGTTGAGTGCCGTTTAATTTGGGTCATCGCAGAACGGTGGAAATGAACGAAAGTAATTTTTTGTAAGTGAGGTTGAAATAGCAATTACTAAGCAAAAGGACTTTTGGAGGTCACATGATTTTTGGCTGTAGCAACAGACACTCATGTTAAGTGCATGGCTACCTAGCTTAACTGCCAGTCTCCTATATAAGCACATCGCAATAGTATGGTATATAATATATACATGGATTAGTAATAATATAATACGGATTAGTGTATTTATATTTAACAAAGATTATTCATTTTATCTTTACCAGGTAGCTAAACCCTATTTAATGATGTCTGACTACAAGCGTAAAAGTGGTGCTCAAAAGAGACAAGAGAAAAAGAAAACAATATCCAAGAAAAGGAAGACAACACATAAAATTGATACATTTTTTCCTAAGAAAGCTACATCCTCTGAGCAAGTCAAAGATGCAGCTGACTTTGGCTTACAAGACAAAGTATCAACAGCTGCAGAAGCACCTTCTGAATCTAAAATTGCTCCTCATTCTGCTGAACCCTTTGATCTCTCCCAGTCAGATGAAACTGAATTTGGTGGGCCACCAGTTTTTTTTTTGTTTTTTTTTTTTAATCATATCACCCCGAGCAAAGCGGTAATGCCACTGATGTGCAGGGGGGCTATGTGAGAGTAAAAAGATTGAAGAAGAGAAAGCCGGAAACCACATCCTAAACAGGGAACAAGGTATGAGTCTCTTCACCTGTTCAAAAGACGTGGGTGGAGTGTGAACTGAGCGATAGTTTAGTCTATCTACTAAGGTTTAAGGCCTGATTCCCATGACAACTAGTACACAGATTGCACCTGTGAAGAGTGCATATTTTCTTAAAAAAGGTATCAGCCAAAATGCCTCTATTTCACAGGAGATGTTCTAGAAATTTCATCCAAACCAGCCTGTAAGTAACATACCATTCAATAGTGCTGTTGTATATGACCGACAAGACATTCAGGACATGAACATCAACAGAAAGTGGGTGACATACATTGAAGAAAACAAGACTTTGCATTGTTCGTTTTGTCTGATGTATGCTCCCGAGAAAAGTCAAAACATGAAGATGATCCAGGGCTTTTCTGACCGGAGACACATCACAAGAAGATGCATATTTTCTGAACACTTGTGAAAGCTCTATCAAGCACAATTTGTTAAAGGAACACTATTCTTAAGAACTCAACAAGTGCTTCAGTGTCGCTCTGTTTTAAAGTGTGTAATTGATGTAATATTTTACATTGGTTTTCAAATTTTTCTTGTCTTCCCATGGTAAACATAGAGAAGCTGTTGCAATTGTATTTGATGAAAGTACTCATGACAATTGTGGGAATTTTCTAGAGGCTATAAAGCTTCTTGCATACTACAATCCACACCTGCAGGAACATTTGCAGAAGGTCATTTTGCCAGGCAAACAAAAAGAGCCATCTAAGAAAGGGTGTGGCAAATTTGTAACTTTTTAAGCAAAACAACTGTGAATAAAATAATAAATATTATTTCAGACATAGTCAAAAACAAAATTTTGAAGGAGGTGAAAAATGCAGGGATGTTTTTAGTACAAATTGACTCTACCCAAGACATTTATGCCCATGATCAGTGTGCCACTGTCCTTAGATATGTTGTTAGGGACAGAGCTAAGGAAAGACGAGTTTACCTGATAAATTAGGATAATTCCAGTAGAAAATGCTTGTACACCCTGCTATGAAATTTATTTACAGAGATAGGCCTAACACTGGAACAGTATATTAGAGATTCATTTGATGGAACAGCTAATATGAGTAGGGTTTACTCTGGTCTTCAAGCACTTATGAAAGCAGCTCACCCAAGTCACATCCATACTTGGTGCTATGTACATATTTTAAATCTGGTGATCAGTGATGCAAGAACTGTATGTATAGCAGAAGTTAGTCTTTTTGGTCTGCTTACTTAACTATCTACATTTTTCAATGATTCCTACAAAAGGATGAATCTGGGAAGAGTATATGCAGACAAAATCAGAAAATAAGAAACACCTAAGACTAGAGCGCATTGGTCAAACTAGATGGTTAAGTAGAGGTAGAGCACTTCAAAAATTGTTTAGCAGTTACACAGATCAGTCATCTGAATTCTATTCAGATCTTCTGATCATCCTTCAGCAAGTAAGTGAAGCAACTGATTTCAAAGGATCAGTTTGCTATGAAGCACAGAAATTGAGTGAAAATTTGCACAAATTTGAAACCTTAAGATGGTTTGGAATTTACATTCATCCAAATTTTTTATATTACAACATCATCTGCAGACATCAGGCCTGATTATCATGCAAGCTTGGTGCATGATTAACAAAGCCACTGAAAATATTGAAAAAATCTCAAGAGATTTTAGTGGCATTTTTGAAACAGCATCTAATTTTGTTGTTCATGCAAATTGTAAATTAGAAGAGGTGAACATTTCTGTCCTTAAGAGCTTCTCAATTTCAATCATCAGATCTAGTTGCACAGCACCAGAAGGTATCACAGACAAGAAGAGAAATTTTGAGGTTTCATACCATAATGCAGTAACTGATGCTGTGCTCTCCAGCATGCAAGCTAGATTCTCGTCTCGTGAAAAACTCTATGAGCAGATTTTCTGCTTTGACCCGAACAGGTTTTCTGAAAACTTGGCATCTTCACAAAATGTGGAGTTAAGTTTGATTGCTAATGCAGTATCAGAAATTGACAGAGTAGCACTACAGGATGAACTGATTTCATTTGCATCGAGCTACAAAGACCTAAAGAAGGGACAGCTAGAGAATATGAATGACAATGAAAATGATTCACACAGCTTGGAATCAGAGGGAGAGAATGCAGAAGTTGCTGAATATATGATTCAGCAACTTCTGCATACTCTGCATACAAGACAACATGTAAGAATTGTTTGTCATGTGCTTTCAAGTTGTTATCAGAGTACAGGCTGTGTGCAGCTGTATAAGAAAATTTATATGTAGCATATAAATTCATAGTAACACTAAGTGTCACACAGTGCACACGTGAAAAATGTTTTTCTAAACTAAGACTAAGAAAACAAGGCTGAGGTCTTCACTCACCCAGAATAACTTGGAGTCACTTATCTTAACTGCTATTGAAAAAGACATTGCAATGAAAATCAAATCAAACAAAGACAAAATTATTGATAAAATTGCAGAATTCTCTTCTGAGATGAGTACAATGTTGTTACTGTCATCTGTGAATGCTAATATTTGAAACTTTTGGCTCAGTATTATTGAAAAGCATAGTACATCATATATTAGGGTATGTTAAAATGTCAAAATTTATTTTAAAAAGTGTATGTTAACTCATTTCAATATCTGTTTCTAATATCTATTATTATGAATTTTATAATTTAGTACATTGTTTACATGTTAATCTGTAGCAGTTAAATGGAAATTTTGTCATTACGCTTTGTTGTTACTATCAGCATGTGTCCATGAACATCTTCATGACCTTGAAGTTTTCAAATCTTTTTATGCATATATAAACACATATATATCTTAAACTAAAGCCCTTAGTTATGCGAATGTGCACAGTTTGTCTGCTGCACAGCCTCTACATGTGGCATTTAACTGCAAAGAGCAGGGGAAGGAGGCCCATTGTATTTTCTGCCTGAGAGCCTATAACACTCTCAGTCTGCCCCTGCCTAGCATACAAGGTTATATCAAACTTTGAATTTAAGTATCATTTCTGTATTAATGCACTGATTTGTTTAATTTTGGTTTAATAAATCTGGAATTGGAGCACACTCCAAAGTATTAACTGTCCTTGGATGTTTATTTTGTGAGGAACAGAATGAGAATGTCTCTTATGTAAGAGAGATGGCAAAACAGAACAGAACCAAGATTTACAACATCAGAGTGGGGTTTAGTAGTCACATTTTTACTAAATTTGGCTCCTTAAAAGAAAAGCTTCTGACTAACAGTGAGATGGAAATATCTGATTTGGCAGATTATGTATGAAAAGAGAAACGTTCACATTACCTCTTTTGAGTAGGAGTTCAAATAATTGATAAAGAGAAAAGTTGAAGAGACAGATATTGCACTGTCCATTGATGGATAATTTGGGTATGCATGTATTTTAACATAATGTGGTTTTCTTTGCTTAGCATAGTTGGTGTTAAGGAACCACCTTAGGTATAATTTGGAATCTGGGTACTTGGTGTAGCTAGCACAGCTAAAATGGATTAGTCCTGTTGGTATATTAACAGCTATTTTTTGTTGCAATTTTTTTTTCTCATGGAATATACCTCATGAGGATTAAAGAATACATCAGCCAAAAAGTAAGCAAGCATATGCAGAAGGTGTTCAATTGTCCATATACAAGTAGATATGTTTGCAAAATATCACTTCTATCAAAACCTGATATTGATGAATAATTTTTCAATGTCATTCAAATATTTTATTATTTAAATGTAAATGAAAAATCTCATCATGATCATTTGTTCTTATGTAGATTTAATTTTATACAAATTTGATTTTCAATTTGAAGTTTAAAACAAAAACAAAATCACCTGAAAGTGGATCAACTTCAAAATACTTAAACCTGTCATCTGACTTTAAAAGAGTAAAGTTCATTACATCTTGCCCATCTGCATCTGCCCCTGTGAGATTTACCAAAGAAGTACCACCTGGTGTATCCACTTTGATATCAACCATTAATGATGAGTCCTGAAACACTGGAGCATTTCCTAACAAAATATTGAAAATAATACATTATTCTGATTTCAGTTGTCACTGATGAAAGGAAATCATTTAAGTAATTCTGTTTAAATCTTTTTTTATCATTCATATTTATGTATATTGTTATTCAAAATTCCAAAATACACTTTTATCTGGAAATGTTTACAGAAAAATTATTTGACAAGTTTTCCAGATAAAATTGAATCAAATACAAATATTATAAGAAATGCAGAGAGAAATAATAAGCATTACATCTCAAAAGTTCAAAATAAAATAAAATTGAACAATCCACATTTTTATGGATGATTCAAATTTTTACCAATTTCAATTTTCTATCTTGTTTGTGCTATCAAAACTCAATATTGTTTCTTAATATTTTAAAAAGATATTTTGATTTATAATGAAAATAAACATAGGTTGTATATTGATACCTGATGTGAGAGAAACTTTAACTGCATAAGCTCGGTCAGATATGACATTGAGGGGAAATGTGAAAAGCTCTCCAGGTTTCAACGATGGCATTTGAGGTGCAGTAAAGATTGTATTTCCAAACATTTTCTTCTTATACATGATCATATCAATATCAGAATAAGACCTACAATGCAATGAATAAATGCCTTATTGAAAATCAACATTATATCAATTATAACAAAAAACAAATTATTATTTAGCAATGTCTCTTTCTATTCAATTGATGAATGAATGTACACTTGATGTGAATGAGTTTATATTTATTGATTAGCACAATAAGCAAAAATTGACTGAAATGTTTGATTACAGAAAAAGTGTTACATAATATTTCAGGTTTCAATTACAAAGTTAATATTATGAAATCAGCCATGAAAAAAGATTGGTAATCCCTTAAAGAACCACGTTTTTAGAAATAAGCACTAAATGAATCCATTATACAATACTAACATAGATTGAAAGAACAAGCCAAATATTGTGAATTTGCAAAATTGGGAGCATGGTAAATGACTATAAAAGATGAATTAATTCTTCTTGGATTAATTGAAGGTTTGCAAGACCAAAACCACAAATGAAAAATACTAAAATGTCTTCAGAGTAGCAGAATGAGTTTGGAAGCTAGCGTTGAGTTTTTACAACAATTAAAGTTGATTAGATAATTTAATCAACCAAAAGAAGAATTTGAGACATACAAGACGAGTGCAATGAAATCCATAATTAAATGTAGATATTGTGAAAAAAAATCAATGGAGAGACAAGTACAAATGTCCAGCTCTAAGAAAAATATTCTCAAATTGCAAAAATGTTCATTTTCAGAACATATGCAAATATGAAAAGCAAATAGTAAAAGTAAAAACTGTTTAAACCACAGAAGAAGATGAAATATTTACAATGAATATGCAAAAAAAGAGTAGAAAAAATGAGAATAAATGGCCAAATACTTAACATGCAAGTTGATACAGGCAGTGAAGTTATGTTGATATCATGGCGTTCTATACTCCAGGCCAAGTCATGGCATAACTAAGAGCCAGTACTGGAGGCCTATTGAAAGATGTGGGATTTTCAGAAATTTTAGAAGAAAATGAAGTCAACCACTTTATGAAATACTTAGAATAACATTTTTATTCACAACTTAGGATAATAGGATGTGTTGAAAGATAAATAAATGAAAATATGTATTTTTGCTATGAACACTGATAATTATTAAACAACACAAAGGGGTAATTATGATTTCTGGTAAAAGATATATTGAATCAAAAAGTTATATTATTTACAGGTGTCACTGAATCCTTTATTCAATCTATTCCCTGTGAGTGAATAAAGACTTTGGTTTAAGTTTACATTACAGTTACTGGGTTTGACAAACAGAACCCGAGAAGGCTGGAAGACATCAGCCGAAGTGTGTATATAACAATCAATCATCGCAGAAATATAGACAAATAAAACAAAATCATTCTAGGAAAGTTTCAAAACTTTTAGATCTGGTTCTTTTTTTGATCTAGGTGTGCCATGTTTGCAAAAAATTTTCAAAACTGTTTTTGCAAAAATAGAAGCATGCTTTTTCTCCATGTTGAAAAAATGAAAGTCAGAAATAAGCATAAAAATGTTACTTAATGATTTATAGCAAACCTTTTCCTTTATTGTATGGAAAAGGATGAAACAAAAAAAATAACTATTGACAAGTATGGTCAGAAGGAACTTTTAGTTTTCCATGGTCAATTAAATTGGTATATTTTCCATAATTTTCATAATAAAAATGGGTTTCACATTCACTGGGTTGATTATCATTTCTTGTACACAAGAGCCATTTTTATTTCATTAGAAAGAAATGGTTCTAAATTTTCCAGATTGTCAAATATTTCTGAACCTTCCTCACAAAGTTTATAATCACAAGATGTCCATTGGTGACCTGGATTAACATCAAATTCATCAATATTTACATTTTTTGATGTCTGCTTAATATACAGCTTTGTTGAACATTTATAAAATAGGTGCCACCTGATCCTTGGCGAAGTTTACCAAATTCTTAATCTAATGGATCAGTTGAAAATTGCCCAAGTAGTATATATTCATGACTTGTAGCTAAAAGGTGTCAACATAGACGAACAATTTCATTGCAAGTATGATGTATGGCAGTAGCAGTGCTTTGGGATAATTGTTTTTTATGATTACCTTGACTGCCAGCCATATTAAGAGGCATTTTAGCATATTCAATGGTAAAATCAAGTCGAGTGTCAATTGGAGATCTGATTTCAGCTTGTAGAGGATCATTATCAATTTGAAGGGATTTAACATTTAAAATTTTCCACCATGTCAAAACCTTGTTTATGAAGAGGGCAGTATCATTCTTACCTGCACTTATTTCAGACTGAGTGAGAAGTGCATTATATGTTTTTTCAGAAAACACTCTGAGGCAAGTAGAAACCCGTTGTCTTTGAAGCAATGGAAATTTCATTTAAATCTGAAAGTTTGACTAGTCTTTCAGATTCAAAACTATATAACTGTTTAAGATGTGTTCATTTTGCAACTCGACTTACTCCATCACCATCAAAGATTAGTTCTCCTGTTTTTTCTGTCAGCCACAAATTGCAAATATTTTCAACAGATGAACATAATCAAAAAGCAAATATTTATTATCTTCAGTTAACCAAGGTTTTTCAGGAAGTGTAGGATATAATTTTAAAAAAGCTTGATTTACACGGTTACCATCACATATAATAGCCTTTACATCAGCTGGTACAGATGTGATGGCTTGGAATGTTAACTCAATTTGTTCAAATAAAAAGGCGGATGTTAATTTTGAAATTGGAATCAATTTTGTAAGAAACTTTGCCCCCCACCTTGAAACATATCAACATTATACCAAGTACTGTTTGAGCAAGTACAGATGGATTGTCAACTGATTTACCAAATAGTTGTTTGCCATGACATAGCAATATCTTTTTGATATATACTTCATCATGGAGAATTATGCACCCTTTTTGACTGGTATTAAAAGATAACAAAAAAGATTTTTCATTAAGTTTTGAAACTTTTGACGTCATCCTTCCTAATGTTGCTAATGAGGGTAATTGAAAATCATATCTTAATTCATTATACAATGTCTGTGATCTTGCATAGTACCTAAAAGCACGCACAACTATATTTGAGTTGTATTTTATTCCAACCATTTTGGGAGCCATTGCTAAAAATTGTTGACTCAGGATATTTTTCTGGTAATGAAAAGCCATAGAATTTAAATATCGAATGATTTCTTCCAGTTTTGACCAAGTATCAACTGTATTTATAAGATTTTTGGACAGGCTGCTAATATAACACTTAACTCCATAATGAAATGTTTCAAAGCGCAAATTGTTATAAATTTTTAACATAAAGATGGTATTCCATCAATAGATTTTGATGATTGAACAGTTAAAATATTTTCATCCAAAAATGCTACAACTGGACATATAAAGTCTTTTTTGTTGTTAAGCAGGCTTTCTTTCAAATTTGTATAATTAATTTTATCTAATTCTAAAAAAGCATTAAGTTCACCAGCAATTTGATTTCTAACAGTACTGGAGGATTTTTTTAAATTCCTTTGAACAGCTGAGAGTGTTGGTATTTGACTACTTGGCACACCTGGCCATACAGATGGTGGATTTTGGGGCTATATTTTTCCATTAACTTTTATGGTATCAAAATTTGAAGGCCAATGTTGTTGACAAATAACAGTATTGTTAGTAACATTTAGATTGGCATTTGGAACTGATTTTATCCATTGCTCTCTATCGTCTTTGTTTTATGGAAAACGATAAACTGGTATTTCATTAATCTCACCACACAGTTTTGTCTTGCAAGCAAACACAGCACTTCCGGGGCATGGCTAGGAATTAAGTAGTATCTGAAATGGTAGATTAAACATCTTTAACAAATATTTCTCTTACTACTTCAATTTAGGAGTAAATTTTCAAGCTAAATTAATTATACTCTTAATTACAGCTTTTATCCATGCACCCTGCCCAAATACACACAATTAAATTAAAACCAAAAATTTTAGAAAGTTGCCTTCAGCTTGAGAATCCACTTTTTCATTTAAAAAAAAAACAAAAAAAGGTGGAGGGTATGGTTTTGTTTGAAGAATACTGTCAGGTTTGCAGTTTTGCACAATATTATTAATTGTTTAATTATTAACAATAAAACTGTTTTTAATCAAACAAAAAATAGTAATAGTTGCATAGTGCCATTAAACTAGAAATTAAAAAATTCAATTTGAAGTTGGTATTTAAATTTCTGGTACTTGTTAAATGTTAAGCTATTGCTTGGCTCTCTCCCAAAAAGGGTCAGCCATAAAAAAAACAAAAAAAAACGCACACACACAAAAAAAAAGAAAAAACTGCAGCTCCAGACATAAAAGAGAAGATCATTTTTGTTCCTAAAACTCCTCGCATAGAGATTGGGAAATGGGGAGAGGGCTTTTCGCAATCTTCTGAGACTACGCCTCCGATCCATCACTTCTGGCCATGTGCAAAAAAGGGCGGTAAAATTTCGTTTTAATTCCTGTTGCTGTTCCCCTTCAAACTTATCCAAAATAGCATTATTTCCGTGTAAATGTATATGCTGAACTGAAATCAAGTGTCAATTAGTGAAAAAACTAACTTTTTTTTATCGAAATGTCCATAAAAAAATGAACTATATCTCGTACTTTTTCTCCCGTAACGCTCATGATCATGAAGTCATGTAATTAACTGCAGAATGACGGACTACGTAAGGGAACGAAATTGGGGTCCTGTTTACATCCACCTGTTTACTTCCGGTTAGGGAAGTAATATGCTGGTTGTTTTCGGTACACAATTTCAGCAGAAAGTTGTGTGTTGTTTGGAAAAAAGCGCATTACTTCCCTAACCGAAAGTAAACAGGCGGATGTAAATGGGCCAGATTTCATTACCTTTAAGCAGTCCGCTATTCTGCAGTCAATTACATGACTTCATGAGAGTTACGGGAGAGAAAACGTGCAAGATATAGTTCGTTTTCTTAATGGACATTCAAAGCAAAAAAGGAAAGTTTCTTCACTAACTAACACTTGATTTGAGTTCGGCATATACATTTGCACAGAGATAATGCTATTTTGGATAAGTTTGAAGGGGAAAAGCGACGGGAATTAAAACGAAATTTTACCATTTTTTTTTAGTGATATCAAAAATAAATATCAAATTAAGTAATGACATTGAATGAATTTATGAAAAAAACCAAACATTTTTTTAAAATTCATTTTATAATAAAAATAGTTTTCTTTACGTCTTTGAAGAAACTAAAATTAAATTCTGTTCAAATTTGTTAAACGTTTTTTGTTTATTTTGCTTCTTAAAATAACACAAATTACTCAAAAAGAATTGCATTATCAATAAATAATTCTTTAAACTTTAATCAAAAAATGTTGAACAAACTTTCAGAAGGAAAATGCCAAAAATGAATTAAACTTTAATTGAAAAATGTTAAGGCTTTAAACTTAAATTTTAAGCCTTAAAATCTTTTTTTTTGTGCTAGTAAATTTAAGCACCAAGTTTACTTTTTTCAATTTAAATATAAATAATGTATGGACTCAAAGACAAACTAAAATACAGTATAACCCGGATATAAGAGGCCCCGATATAGGAGAAACCCGTATATAAGATAGTTTTTCTCTGGTCCCAAATTAGAGCCTGTGTTAAACCCGGATATAAGAGCACCCCAATATAAGAAAAAAATTTTATCCGGTCCCAACAACTCTATTATATCAGGGTTACACTGATCAAATATACTTACTTCAAATAAATAAATTAAATGATATTCCAACCAAAAGTAAAATTGAAAGATTCCTTTGAATTTCTCAAGCCAACAACATAAGAGTACACAGTACGCAGCAGTTCGTGCAAACTGAAACTAAAAAGATCTAATTGTCAGCCGGCCTCCAGTCTATTGAGCTCGCAGTGTTACGCAGAGGCTTTTAATTTAGAACGCCATGGTTGATATCTAAAAATTTTTGGATAAAATTAGGACAACCTAAATTAAAAAAAGAAAACAGCGTCCAGTTAAACTAATTTGATGGAACAACTATAAAAACATTGGGTACATTTCAAGGCAATTTTGAAACTGACAAGATACTTTAAGATACTTTAAGAGATTACAGTTCAAGAATGAAACAAGAAAAACAAGAAAATACTGAAGTATAAAATAATACACTGGGTGGAAACGGATGTTCTTTCTGTAAATAGACTCAAAATAGAAGCAAAGTAACACCCCAATATTAAGTAGAATAGTAGAGAGAATAAAAAAATATATGGAGCAATTGCTTGATGGCAGAGTGACCCTTTAATGAAACAAAGTACAAACAATGAAAATGTAATAGTAGTTCCACGAATACTGAGAAGGAATATGTTAAATGGAGTACATGATGATGTACATTGTGGCATAATATCATCGCAAAGAAGACTAAAGTTACAAGCTTGGTAGCCAGCATATTCAAAAGATGTAAGGAGATACATTAAGAAATGCCCAAAATGAATGAATGGAAATAAAAATAAACTTCAAGCAAGAAAAAATGCACTCATGGTCCAAAGAAGAAGAGCCATGGGTTAGAGTCAACATGGCTCACACATATATCAGACATAATGGCCAGAAGTTATCAGAGTAAAAGACAGAAAAGCCACCACAATAAAGCAAATGCTAAGAACTATACTCTCAAGAAATGGAGTACGCAGGTACATTGTCAACGACAATGCACCTGCATTTTGTGATGAGAACTTATGTGTGTGGTTAAAATAAATTGGGTGCATCCCATACAAGACATCACCATATCACCCACAATCTAATGGCATTGCAGAAAGAATGGTGCAAACAGTGAAAATGGGATTGAAAGCATTCTCAACACTTAATGAAAGCATAGAAGCATATTTACTAAAAATGCTCCTCATTACAAATCTATTCTACATGCAGGAAGGAAACTGAGCCCTTTGGCATTAATGGGAAGACAAACCTGAACCCCCATAACAATGTCCTTTGCAACGAAAGAAAGGGTATGGTATAAAAAGAATAAAGAGGCAAATCCAGGAGAAGCAAATTTCCTAATAAAAAAAAACAACATCAAAAACAAAACACAAAACAGCTATTTATTGCAATCACTGGGGTATATCCTTCTCATTTTTTACATGAAGCCTCTTTTGGTAGTCATGAGTTATCTTCCTTTAATCGGACTTTCTATGTTACTTGGCCCAGTGGATATAGACATGGGTTAGTTTCAGTGACTTGACCCAAAGAATTATGAGATCAATACCAGGTTACAACAGTGGTGAACAAGTAACTTAGAGAGTCCACTTTGAGGGAGATAAATCAGGACTACCAAAAGAGGTTTCACACAAGAAATGAGAATGACATCCCCTAGTGATTGTAATGAAGGGTTCGGTTCGAAATTCCTAGCATCTGAAAAAGGCCAGAACGTACAACAGTCGAGATGTAGTACAAATAGCAACAAAAATGAGGACAATAGTCTGAATAATGTAAATAGTGTAAATACTACCTCATCTCAGAAATATAGACAAATATATTGGCACATACAGATTAGTTCAGAAATAGAAACAAGCAGCATGATGTGAAAATGGAAGGTCAGGAACAAGAAGAGGCAGAAAGTTACAAAAGTGGAACAGAACAAGAAATGGAAGAATGTGGTAATCAAAAGACAGACGAATATGAAGAAGAAAACGAAGAGAAACCAAGATCATCATTAAAGAGAAAACAAGAAAAATGTGAGGAAGGGCAATACAATACAAAAATAATCAGCAGTAGTAAAAGAAAAAAATGAGTGTACTACTTCTCTGATTCAGGAAAATGTAGTATCATATACAAATTAGTAGACAAGTATAAATTGAGAATAACTGGAGAAGTGAGGAGGAAAAGCAGCACATCTTAGGTTTTAATTAGGAGTTCCATAAATGTAGCACTGTACTAGATTTGGTTATGTTAAAATAAATCAAAACACTGGCAGTATTAGATGTAATAGTTTTTGAATTTTTGCATGAAGCACAAACTATATGCTGCCTGTTTAACAACTGTAGAACAACGACCTAAGAATTGCGAGAAAAAGCTATAGAAGTGAAATAAAAGAAAACTACTAGTGTCATTCCTCAATTCTAAAAATAGAACTAAATACATCTCAGTCATCCAGTCACACTCACAACAAATTCAAATCCAGCTGTTATTGTTTTAACTTTTTGGAGCTCCCCCACAACCCATACTAAATGACCTCAAGAAGCATGTGAGGAAACCGTGTGACATCATCACAATTTTTTATCAATGATGACACACACACACACTTTCTTAATTAACTGAATGTAGCTTATCACATAAAAACAATATAAACGTTCAATTCACTTCTTTTAACAAAATAAAATTAATCAGGTAATTTATATTAAAATTTTAAAACTATTATGAATTTTTATGTTAATTAAATTCTTACTCAATTTGATTCAGGATAAATTTGCAAGTCGTCTATTAAGATCCAATAAATAATAGAGATTCTCTAATATGTTTGAAACTAGGTAGGATGTGAGATTAAAAGTAAATGAAAATGCTGTCAATTATGGCATCACATAAACTGACTTGATTAAAAAAAAAGCATTATTGTTTCAGTTGTAAATAATGCAATTATATAACTGCTTTTATAAAATACTGTGAAATTTCTCCTCTTAACTTTTACTGGGAAGACATTTTTTTTTAATACAGAATAAAGTATTTTTCCATTTTCTAGATACACACTTGTAGATTGATGATTGTTTGATGAAATAAGTTTTTATTTTGGTTTGAAATCAAACAGCTGGAAATTGATAAAAAAATAATTTTATTATAAATTTGAGTAAATGTAAGGCTGTACAGAAGTTGAAGTTGTAAACTATAACAAACATTGTAAGATATAACCAATTAACCATTAGATTAAAAACTTAGTTCATTCTTAAATCAAAGAATGCTTTCTTACCATCCAATAACATCACCATTGTTTACTGCAATATATTTGGAAGGTGGCAGAGAAACTGCAATTAATTTGTCTGTGTTTTCTATGAAAAAGAAAAAGGAAAGAAACACAATATACATAAAATGAATAATTTTATTTTAATGCTGAGAATAATGAATGGTGAAAATATACTTTGTCATTACAATTCATTTAAGATATAAATCAGAACACTGAACAATTCTCTGAAACTAACAAGTAATAAACAGCTCCCTAAAATTGGTATAATGTAAGTTAAAAAATCATTGGTTAAACCTTTTTGTTCTGATAATGTATCCCTAATGTTACTTTTGTAATTAATATGTATAAGGCACTCACATTAATAACATGATTTTCCTAACTACACACTTCATTAAAAACGAACTATGAATTGTTAATTATAATTCAAGAAGGTTTTTGAATAAGGCTATCATGGCACTTGGTTGAACATGGAAAATATTAAGGAGTTGCAAAAGCATAATTCTGGAGCCTATAGAAACTCAAATGGAACAAAGCTTGTGGGCAATCATGGCTCTTCACATTTATATGTCTTTTGTTGTTCTCTAATTAAATTTAGCTCTCTTTAACACCCTCTTTTCCACCCTCTTAAAGATATATTTTGTCATTCCTATACTCTTTTGGATTCGTGTTACACATTCCGTCATTTTCTATTATATTTCCTAGAAAGTGAAATGTTTATTCTGACATGATTTTAGCATTACTAATATGTAGCTCACATCTTGGGCTGTTATTTTTACTGACAACCATATATTCTGCCTTCTTAAAGTTAATGGTTAGTTCTTCCTTTTTTTCATTTACTAACTTGTGTATGAGTCCAGACAAAGGATTTTTCTTAGTTTGCTATCAACATGTTTTTTATTTTTTTGCTATCAACACAATGTTTATGTATTTATTTATTTTGTTTGCTATCAGCAAAATGTTTTTTTAAGATAATGGCCACGAATAATAAAGCGTGGTAATTATCTTAGTTCACTTAGTTTTGCTTTCCGGGTTAAACAAATCTGGTGCGAAAACACAACTTTGTCTTAATTCTCTTTCTATTTTTACATATTTATTTAATTCTTTTTCTATTCACTTGCAAACTGTTTATTCCCAATAGAGATTCCAGATTATTTTTCCCTTGTAAATGAAGCTATTGTAATATTTCAAGTAGCTCCTCCCATCAAATGTTTTTGCACAATCAATGAAATATAGATATAGGTTTTTCCATGTTTGCATTTCTCACTCTGAGAGTATTTTGATTTTAAAAATAGCATTTTGTTGAACATTTGGTATCTGCTGAGAAGGATAATATCTAACAATATTCAGCAAAACTGCAATTGTATATATCATTCACATAGGGAATTCTATTCATATTCATTTTCATGTTCTCAGTATTTTTAATTCCAAGAATGGGAAAGTATAAACAATTACTTACATTCTTTGATTTAACTTATGTTAAAAGCATCAAAGTCATCACAGAATCCATATCAGATAGAAATTTGGAGAAACATATGGAGAAATAGATTATTTCTGGGAAATTTCACAAAAGCACCTTAAAAGGTGATCAAACATGATTTCAGTTTTTTGTGAATCGCTTCGATGGATTGGCTAGATATACAAAGAATTTTCTTTCCATCATAAAAATTTGAAATACATTTGGCAAGTGTCTATAATGCCTTTAAATTGTCATAATATCATTTTCAAACAAATTTCTTTAATAAATAACATCATTTTATCCAATTACTTTGAATATCAACTTCAGTACTCAAGAAATATTTTTGTTTTTTTTAATCATGCCACCCCAAGCAAGGCATTCCACTGCCACTATAGCGCAGGGGGTTACATAGAGCAATTGGGTATAGGAAATGTCAGAAGGAGGGTGATAGACGAGTTAGGATGTACATAGAGAGAGAGTTGGAGAGAATGGGTGTGAGTGTGTTAGGAGGTGTCTACTGACCCTACATTTAAACTCCTGGAGGTTGTAGCCGTCGGGGAAGCAAGCATGTGGAAGGGATTTCCACAGGTGGGAAGTGTGAGAAAAGAAGCTGTTGGAGTAGAAATTGTGGTTACATTTCATCGGTTTCACTGTAAAAGGGTGGGACCTATTTGCCAATCTAGTATCTCGTGCAAATTCACACCTAGGGGTCACCAGTGATTTAATTTCATCAGAGCAGAAGCTATGAAAGTATTTATAAAAGAGGCACAGGGAAGCCACGTCATGCCGGTGAGAGAGTGACTGCAGGCGGTCAGCTAAGTCGGTATCAATCACATTACAGATTCTTCACTGTATTTTGTCAAGAACCCCAAGGAGAATAGCAGGGGCACCCGACCAGATGTGGCAGCAGTATTCAAAACACGGGCAGATGGTAGATTTATATAAGTGCAGGATAGATTCAGACGGAAAGAATTTCCAGGCCCTGCACAGAGAGCCGACTTTCATAACAGCGGATTTAGCAATGAATTTGATATAGACATTCCACTTGAGGTCCGCTGAGAGTGTCAGGCCAAGTAGGCGTAGTGTTTTACTCTCTGGGAGGCAAGCCTGATTTTTACATGTACAATAGGAATTTCTAAGATCTTGAATAGATTGAGAGAAATTAATTCAAAACTTATATATAACACAAGTAGTTTATGAATGTGATTATTATCTATAAACTCAACAATATCTAACATTTCTTTAAAACATTTCTTATGTTCAGAAAATAAAGAAATATGCACTTACCTTCGGAAACTGTAATGCTGGTCTGTCCTCTGAGCTCATATGTAAAACTATTATTACTAAATGGGCGCCAGACCTGCATTTTGACTGTGCCAGCATTCTTCACATAGAGCTCCCACTTTGAGATATGGCCGCAACATTCAATTGTATACATTGGATCAATAACTAAGTAACCGTGTCCTAAAATAAATGAGTCAAAACAACAAAAAGTTAATGAAATAATGCATAAGTACAAAATTAATATACTGACCAAAATCAAAAGGAATTCCAAGTATGTGATTATCTGGTGGTTATGGCATGACATGGTTGATAGTTTTGGTGAGCAATGGCTATTTGAATTTCTGCATGTTTGCACAAACGTCTATGGGCAAAATATTGACACATCATGTTTCAACTCATAAATGCACATGCAGATATAACAAATTGGACACACATGTGGTTAGTTGCAAAATCTACGTTAGTCTAAACATTAGCTTAAATATAAAAGTTGACTATTTTCTATAGTCTAATTTTTTCACCTAAAAGTAACCTAATATTTCTATTAAAAATACAATTTAATAAATTTGAGTAAGAAAAAATAGTTTAAATCATTCAAGTTATATCATAAGATATACTCACAGGTATACAGAGATCCATATATTCATTATATATATATATATATATATATATATATATATAATGAAGTAGTATACTAAAATGGCATACTGTAAAAAGTGCTCAATGGATAAATAGCAAAGCATTTATAGTATCTCTTTTTTGTTAATTCAAGTTGTTACAATGTGTGTAGCAGATGAATTTATATAATGCACTCACCAATTACTCACTGAGGTGAGAACTATCAACATGGTTAAAGATCAAATATCCAAAACATCATCATGATTTAAAATCACCCAAACATCAAAATAAATGAATTTACAAGTGTGCCAAAAATGTGCTTTATGGTACAAAAACAATTGAATTTTGGCAAAGGAGAATAAAAAAAAGCAAAATAGTGTTGGACAATACTGAGTTTAGAGTCTCTGTTTATATATATATATATATATATATATATATATATATATATATATATATATATATATATATAAATTCAGATAAAACTTAGTGGGGAAATAGTCATTTTCAACATGTCATTTTAAGGCATGCATTCTTCGACCCCTTATAAACAGAGAATGAAGAAAAATTCTAAGCTCAGAAGTTAGCTTAGGTAAAGGAAGGGGTTGGGAGGTATTGATTTTATTTGGGTTAAATTCTTTCCCCTAGCCCAAAGCCCAGGAAAATCTCTCTACCATAATTGTCTGGATTGGGAAAACATTGTGTTGTTTTTAAGCTTCTGTATATAATGATACCTAACAGAAAAAAATAAAGTGTTAATAAGATAGTACCAAAACAATGGCTCTTGTGTTGCAGTAAACTATGTATTTATTATAATCTTATAATAAAAATATTGCCATATATAATGGTCTACTAAGTATCAAGCACTTTTAATAAAGTTAATCACTACAGTGGACAGCCAACCCATTAGTTTGTACTACTTCTAACACGTGAAGACTTGCGATAACTTTCCAGACTTGCGTAATGCTACATATGCATCTATGTTTTTATTATAATCTTATAATAAGAATATTACCACACACACACACACACACACACACACACACACACATATATATATATATATATATATAGTCATCTGCAGACAGATCTGTTTTGCTGCTCATCAGTATGGTTAGACATCTGATTGCTTTTAGTCAGGATTGAAACCCGACCAAATTGACATCAGTTGGTGATTCTGCCTCTGAGCTATGGGCACTCAGTAGAAGAAGGCAGACTTTTAGCATGTGATGTAAACATATGCCAGTAGCTGAGAGTGTTCTAATTCATTACTGAATGAACAATGCATAGATTCATATATATATATAATTCCGTATATTCAGACAAATACTATTAAAACAAATATTTTATGTTGATTAATTTCAGTGATCGATTTTTCTAAATTATGAATAATCATTCTCAAACAATAAAGAAATTCTGTCAAAAATTGTCCAAATTACTTCAGAAAGTAACTTTTTGGACAATTTTCTATGTAATATCCTCCTCATTTGAGAAGGATTATTTGTATTTTGGAAAAAAAAATTTCACTCATTTTCAATAAAGAATATATATGCACATAGTGATTTGTTAAATGCAGCTTAGATATGATACAAGGCCAAAACTATGGGTCACTCAGTGTGGATTGAACACACTATTCAATTTTAATGATTTAAGCTTACTAACCATTACACCATGATGAGGTGCCCAAGAATATATATACATATGTGTGTATCTGTTACTAGCTCTAAAATCTGTGTGTGCTGTAATATTTTTCAAGAGATATGTTAAACATTCTAATAAATGATAACATTAGTTACTTTTCTCCTTTCATAAGTGGAATTATGCAATCATGTATATTATTGTTGTAGTTAACATTCATCTTAAAGTAGTCTTAATGTGTCTATTTGCAACAGTATTACATAATCAAATAGGAATAACAATATGAGGATATTTAATATATTCAGTGACCTGTTAACTTTTTAATTTATCTATTTATTTATCAACTCACTATCTATGCTGATGGCACAACTATTTACTTCTGTTGAAATAGTAATTCTGATCTAAAACATGACCTACAATATGTTATCTGGGGCAAGGAGTAGATTGCTAATTTTAACACCTCCAAAATGAAACTGATCTCTTATATTTTATTTGCTCTTCTTCAGTGACCTGACGCAAAGTGGGGTTAGTCTGGTTGAAGCACACACGCATAAGAGTCAGCAGTCATCAGCTACCCACCCGGCCTTACTCAGCCCCTTTCTGAGCTGTTCTCAACCAAAATGCTCTCTGCAACTGCTAATTCAACTGTCTTACTCTGTGACAGCTGACTTCACTTAAATAGATACCTCCTGACATCTGGAACTTCCAGTGCACTTTGTCCCATCTCGGGTGCTGACTCTTTGCCCTCCGTTCATTAAAGCAAAATCTGTTCATCACCTGTTTTCTACACCCTCAGTTACATCTCCATGCATCGTCAAGTGCAAAATACACTTCTTGGCAAAATTTCACACTGACCAAGATATTATTTAACAATTTGACAAAATCCTATCATTTTCACTGGCAATCATGAATAACCCCAGCATTATTCCATACCGATCAAGATATTATACAACACTTAGAGATTCTTTATATAATCCAAATAATTTATTGGTCCTGATTTGGCATCTCAGTTTCAGTCCCTTTCCAATCACCTGTGACTTTTTTAAATACTTGCATGGTAATTGTTCTTATGAACTTTCCTCTATGGTACCTAGATTTTATGAATTTAAGTGCTGTACTAGATTGGTGGTAAGGTCTTGCCATTTTACAATTGAAATGGCTAGATGTAACCATAAGTACTATACTAACAATTTCTTCTATTGCACTTCTTGCTTGTTGAACTCTCTTCTTGCTTCTTGCTTCCTAGTCAACTTTGAGCTTCAAAAGCTTAAATGCAATGTCACTCGTTATCTTCTGTCTTTATTCTTTTATTGCTCTCTCTCCTTAATAGTAGCTTTTCTCATCCAGTAACCTCTTGCTCATAGTGGTTTTATTGACTTGCTTGGGGTGAAATTACTTTTTTAAAAAAGTATTGCACCAGATTTCATCAGTTACTTAAGAATTACTTTTTGTAATATTAAGAAAACAAATTATACTCAAAGAAGATTGTGATGAGCTTTATTAAAAATACATAACTTATTGTGCATAAGTTTGATATCACATTCTCTCTTGAACTCTCCAAATATTTTATGATAACAATCAGATCACTCTAATGAACCATAAAATATAATGTTGGTTGAAAAGAGATTGAAAAACTTTGATATGATTAATTTCAAATATTAATTTTCATCACTCTATTTTCTTTTTTTTTATTTTGTTCTTTTAAACAGTTATTTAAAAGTTAAAACATAACTAAAAATAGAAAACAATAGCAAACATTAATATGTAACACTATCTGGATCTAGAGTAATAAATTAAAGGCGGAGATCACAGAATATGACACATGTAATATTGATTGTTATGAAATTAGATTTTGTATTTAAGCAAAATGTAAAATCATCCATCAAATGTTTACCTTTAATATGATCCACTCTTTCAGCATTCTTAACAGGATTTTTCTCTCCTTTGAAGACATATTGCCATTTAGAAGTTTCTCCACAAATTATGCCACCTGTAAGAAGTTTGAAATCATTCAAGACTGTTATTACAACCTAATCATGTTTTGTGAGATTATTTACTTTTTTAAATAGAAAATCTAATTTAAAGTAATTGTTTTTATCATTATTGGATCTGAACTGAAAAAAAATTTTTTTCTTCTTGCATTCTATCAAATTTTAATATAGTTCTCATGTTGGATAACTGAGGCTAAAGTTTACCCAACAATATTATCATTCATAGAATGTATGTTATATCCATGTGGGTCAGTTAGCATCATGAGCCTATGTTTTGAGGGAACCTATTTACTCTTGGAGCAACAACAAAATACATTTAGCTTCTTTTTTTCCATATCGATCATCCCTTGTATTTTATTCTGTTACCTAAATATCTATGTACATACAAAAGCATATGGGTTCAGCACAGTGCAACCAGCACTTTTATTCACTGGGCCATGTGTCCTTATTGGATCCAGTGACTTGACCCAAAGAGTTGTGAGTTCAATACTTGACTACAGCAGTGGTGAACAAAAACTTAAAGAGTTGAGTTAAATAGAGATAACTGAGACATCTGGAAGTGGCATGACACATGAAACGAGAACAATCTACCCCAGTAAACGAAATAAAGTGTTCTGTTAAAAATTCCAATCTTCTGAAGAAGGTCAGAGCATACAACAACCGAAACGTAGTGAAAATGGCAACAAAGATGAGGACAACAGTATGAACAATATAAATAATGTAAATAACTTCACAAAAGTTTATATTGTTACCAAAAATTAAACCTCAAAGGTTTGGCCTAACAACATTGCACGAAAGGCCATCTGTTTATAATAGTTCCATGTGTTTCTTTCTATATATAATCCTCCAAACTTAATTCATGTATTGACAAATATACACCAGCTTCCAGATATAATAAGGAATGTTACCAATATATCTTTGCAAATCAATGTTCCTTTTTATATTTTCTGAATGTAGCCAAACATAAGAGGGAAATTGAAGAGTAAAGCGCGCAAAATTTTGTAATAAAAAAATTTGGTAAAACGGGTTCAAATAAATGAGTTTTATCGTAACACTACCTGTCTCTGAAATTCAAATGAAATAGTTTAATTCAAAAAAATCTACAGACATGAGTGTATAGCGGTTGCTATGTTTTTCTTACCCACATTCTGTCCATGTCATTTACTCATCTGCGATTGGGTAATAAATCACTACTGTTCTTGTATAGGACAATTTAGCAATTGCAGTCACCTGTAATCTTTCGGATCTGAAGCAACTTTCATGTGTGTGTTGGTGATTGGTTAATTTTTATCCAATCACATATTTTTCTTATGTAAACAAAGTTTGTCCCGCGCTTGCTGTTTGATCCACTTTCTGCAAATAAAACGGTAGACTTTCGCGAGCTTGTCAGTAGACCCACAGGCTGGCTAAAAGACTACACTACATATAAGTCTATCTCTCTACTCATTCCTTGCCTAATGCACACACAGACACAGAACTAGGTCTTCTGTCTGAACATTTTCATCAAGAACTTTTGATCTTTGAACTCTTGACCAAAATTTGTTTCACTTACAGTAACATTCAAAATAATTGCATTTTTTATGTTATTTGTTCTCACATGAAAATCTTGTTAACAATTGTAACAAAACTTTTCAGCAAAAGAAAGACATTTTTTTTTTTTTTTTATAAGCGTTTCACCCCGAGCAAGGCATGTCACTGCCACTACTGTGCAGGGGGCTACGTAGAGTGGAGAAAGGCTGATTAAATATAGGAAATGACAGAGGGTGGGTGATAGGCGGGTAAGGATACCAAGAATGAGGGTTGGGTAGATGAGAGTGTTGTGAGAATAGTTGGGAGTTAGTGTGATAGGAGGTGTCTATTGACCCTACATTTAAACACCTGGAGATTGTAACTGTCGGGAAAGCAGACTTGTGGAAGGGAGTTCCACAGGCAGGAAGCGCGAGAAAAGAAGCTGTTGGAGTAGAATTTACGGTTACATCTTATTTGTTTAACTGTAAAAGGGTGGGACCTAGTTGCTAATCTAGTATCTCGTGTAAATTCGTGCTTAGGCGGCACCGGTTATCTAAGCTCATCGGAGCAGAAGCCATGAAAGTACTTGTAGAAGAGGCACAGGGAAGCCACATCACGCCGGTGTGAGAGCGGCTGCAGCCGGTCTGCCAAGTCAGTATCAACCACGTTACAGATCCTCCTTTGTATTTTGTCAAGAAGCCCAAGGAAAGCAGCAGGGGCACCCGACCAGATATGGCAGCAATATTCAATACACGGGCGGATGGTAGATTTGTATATGTGCAGAATAGATTCAGGTGGGAAAAATTTCCGGGCCCTGCACAGGGAGCCGACTTTCATAGCAGCGGATTTGGCAATGGATTCAATATAGTCATTCCATTTGAGGTCCGCCGAGAGTGTAAGGCCAAGGAGGCGTAGTATTTTACTCTGTGGGAGGCTAGCCTGTCCCATGCTAATGGGAGGTAGATGCGCTTGTCTATGGTGATTAGTTGATAACAGCTTTGTTTTGGAGGCATTGAAATTTACCAACCATTCCCTACCCCAGGTCACTACGGATTGGAGGTCCCTTTCAAGTACGGCAGCGAGGTTCACTTTGTCGTCCAGACCTGGTTTCTGATCGATGCGGGTGTAGATTGTTTTGTCGTCGGCATACATGCCAACTTGGGATCTAATGGTGTCGGGGAGATCATTAATGTAGATCAGAAAGAGCGTGGGACCTAGGATAGAACCTTGAGGGACGCCCGCGTTCGTCTGGTAGTTTTGGGAGGCATGCCCATTTAATACCACCTTCAATGTGCGGTTAGAGAGGAAAGACTGGATGAGGTCAAACAGATGTCCAGTTATCCCATAGCTCCGCAGTTTGCACAAGAGGCCAGCATGCCAGACCCTGTCGAATGCTTTGGAGATATCCAAGGCAACGGTTCGGGCTTCACCATTCTTGTCGAGTGCCTGGTATATGTACTCGGTAATGGTCGTTAGCATATCAGCAGTAGACCTGGTGAAGCGAAACCCATACTGTTTGTCAGAGAGAAGCCCATTGGCCATAAGATGCTGAATCACCTCGGCGTTGATAATGGCTTCGAAAACTTTGCCAAAGATTGGAAGGAGACTAATAGGACGGTAATTGGCGGGGTCTGAGGGTTCGCCAGAATTCTTAAATATACGTACTACGCAGGAGGACTTCCAACAGGCAGGAAAGCAGGAAGCAGATAGGCAGAGGTTATAGAGTTTAGAGAGGACAGAGGAGAGTTCTGGGGCACATTTCTTCAGCACTATGACTGGGATTCCGTCACCGCCGCTCGCTTTGTGTGGGTCAAGTTGCGCAATTATCTTGGCGACCAGCGAGGGTGTAATGTGGACGCTATTTAGTTGAGCCTTAGTTCTGGGTGGGAAGTCTGGTGTAGGTATTCCTAACGAGTCCAGTGTCGAATTGGTTGAGAATCTACGGGCAAAGCATTCAGCCTTGTCGGCTGGGGAGGTGAGAACTTCAAATTCATTGATTAGTGGGGGTATTGAAGTCTTGTTCCTGCTGAGCACGCTTTTGCAGAGACGCCAGTAATCTTTGGAGCCTTCCTACATCTTACTTTGTTCGACAAACAGCTAAAGGGGAACAACTATTTCCTCTTACTCTATGTGTACTGTTATTACTTGTTTTGTTTGTTCATTGAATATATTTTAATTTATTGGATGCAAATCAGAGCTTTTGTTTTTATTTTTCTATTGTTGGAAAAGTAATATTTGGAAAGACAAGAGAAATTCCAACGAGAACAAGCCGAATAACAGAAGAAAATTGAGGAATTGCACCTTAGAATTCAGGTTAGACAACTGAAACTTGAAGAAATGTTCCTTCAAACACAGAATGAGCAAAAGCACTTGTATAACATATCCATCAAAATCCAAAATGAGGACAGCAAATAATGCGTTTTCTCAAAATGCTATATGAAGTGCTATTGTAAACTTCACATTTGAACATGAAGAAGAAATTACATCTGCTTCGTACTTTAAACGTTACGAGGACTTATACAATATGGATTGTGCAAGTTAGGCTGACCATAAAAAAGTCTCCTACTTCTCAGGAAATTAGGCACAGCAGAATATACTAAATTTGTAACTATATTTTGCCTAGGAGAACCAGCGACTTGAAATTTAAAGTGGTGGTTCAATCATTAACAGAACTCTTCACCCCCAAAACATCACTGTTCCACAAGCATTGAAAATGCATGAATCTCATCCGCGAAGAAGACGAAGATTATACTACTTTCGCGACTGTAGTCAATAAATACTGTTATGACTTCAAATTAGCAGAGCCACTAATTTTAAATGCATGATTTTCGTCCAGGGTTTATTTCAGTGAATGACGCCGAAATACGCCGTATGGTACTCAACAAGCTTGAAAATGAGCCCGACGTTACTTTATAGCAAGTTGCCGAAGATTGCCAACGTTTCGTGAGCGTCAGAGAAGATTCGAAAAACATCGAACAGAGTGGCTTGGCTTACATTAAAAAATACGCCAAAGAAAAATTAAAAAGGGTCAACCAAAAAATAATAAAGTTACTTTGCCGTCAAACCATGTTTCTGGTGTGGTCAATTGCACTGGTATAGAAATTTTCCTTTTAAAGATAAAAAAAATGTTTTAATTACGATAAATTGGGACACAAAAATTTCCACTGCAGGATTAAGAACAAGACAAAAAAGTTTTGTAAAAATGATCCAGTCAGATGAAATAGAAAGCCGTAACATCAGGAAATAAATTGAAGTACAAATATAAGGCTACAACTTGATTCGGGTTCAGACTTATCCATAATTAATTATTAAACCTGGAAAAACCTGGGTATGCCGACTTTGTGTTATGTCGTGAGTAAGAATGAATAACTCAACAGCAGGAATAGGTTAATTGTTGTATTCCGTGAAAATAGTATTTACAAAGGTTATTAGTATCCAATACAAGAATAAAGGTTAATCGTCTCAACCGTCGTAAGACGTAGTATGAGCAATGGGTACTTCCGGGTTGTCACCGGAAGTCTACGACTGATTTGTCGATCGGCTGCTCGGCACACTCTCCTACGTAGATGCCACCATTACTTTACATAGTAATGGAATAGTCCATTATAGCCGAATAGGCGCGGGCGTCCCAACACCCCCCTCCTAAGACTTTTGCTGTCAGTCATACTTTTTCCTTTTCGGATCCACTGTTAACTGGTGCGTCGCTTTCCTTTTTCTGGTGGATTTTCTACTATTTACTTCTTGCTCCTGAGGCATCTGTAGCTGAAATATGTCATACAGATCTTTCACCTTTTCGTCCCACCTTTGAGACGCGACAGTTGTTTCTTCCGAAAGTCTTTTCTTTATTTGATTCACATGCCTTTTGTGTACAAACTTTGGCCCTTGAACCATATAAAGCATGTTTCTTACACGTTCTTTTATTTTCCCTGGCATCCAGGAAGCAGTATTATTTTTGTAATTCCTGAAATAAACTTTTTCATTTATCAAGAATCTTCTTTTTTGTGTGCTCACGATGGGTGCATCCACTTTCTTCGTCGGGATTAATTTGTCGAAAACTGATCGCACCTTTCTCGCGAACATCAGTTCTGCCGGCGACAGTGCTGTCGGCGCGGCTTTGTTCGGTGTAATTCTATACACTTGCAAAAATAACTGCAAAGCCTTTTTCGTGGGTGTCCCTGTTGCTTTTCTTAGTGCTCTTTTCAGGGTGTCTACGAACCTTTCCGCTAATCCGTTCGAACGTGGGTGATAAGGTGGGGGTTTTATGTGTTTCACCTGAAACGTTTCGCAAAACTCTTTGAAATCCTTCGACGTGAATTGCGTTCCGTTATCGGTCACAATTGTGTCCACGACACCAAATCTCGCAAATAGCTCGTGTAGTCTGCTTATAGTGTTTTCCGCCGTGGGTCGCTTCATTTGGAAAACCTCAGGCCACTTGCTATAGCTATCTACTATTATTAAATAATATATTTTCCCAATCGGACCGGCAAAATCAATATGTACACTTGACCACCATGGTCTGTCTGTTTTAGGCCAGGGTTTCTGTAATACCTGCGGCGATTTCGCCGCAAGAGCGCAACCTTCACATTTACCAACCATGGGCGCGATGTCTGAGTTCATGCCCGGCCAGTATACGTAAGACCGCATCAGGCTCTTCATCCGGTTCACTCCTGGATGTCCCGTATGGAAGTCTTTTAGAATTCTCCTCTGTAATACCTTGGGTATCACTACTCTTTCACTATATAATAATACATTGTCACAGATTGAGAATGTTTCTGAAATTCGCTGGTCCTTTTCCGTTAGCTTTGTTTTTACATCCTTGATGTATTCATCCTTTAATGCTTCCTTCTTGATGTCTGATAATGACACAGATAATTCTCTGATAGTTTCCGTAAGCGTATTTTTTACTTCTACTTCAGATCTAAGTGCCGCTGTTACCGTGTCCTCCAAAAGTTCGCTAGATTTTGGAATGAGCCTAGACAACCCATCTGCGTGCCCAATCTTGCCTGATGGTAGGTATTGTAAGTTAAAGTTATAATTTAGTAAGGTACCCCATCTCAACAACCGGTTCGCAGTATACGTGGGGGGTCCTTTTTTGGAACCGTAAATGGTTAACAGCGGTTTATGATCCGTCTGAAGTGTAAAATGTCTCCCATGAATATATCTATGGAATTTGGTAACCGCGAAAATTATTGCCAATGCTTCCTTTTCAATTTGCGAATAGCTACGTTCAGCCGGCAGTAGTGATCTGCTCGCATGTACGATCGGCTTCATTTCTCCGTCCTTCCACCTATGTAAAATACATGCGCCAATCCCGTATGTGCTGGCGTCGCAAGCTATTACGATTTCTAACTTAGGATCGTAATGAGTCAAAAATAAATCTGATGTTAATTTATCTTTGATTTCTTCAAACGCTTGCTTGCATTCCTTTGACCAGCACCATACTTTGTCTTTTTTCAGTAATTCATTCAACGGCGCACGCAACTTATGTAGATTCGGGATGAAATCTTGATAATAACTCACCAAACCCAAGAAGCTTTGTAGAGTTTTCACGTCTTTTGGTTCCGGCATGTTCCGAATCGCATAAGAGCGATTAGGATCTGGTTTTTTTACCATCTTTATTCACAATATGGCCTAGGCATTTGATTTTTTTTAACAAAAAATCACATTTACTCTCCTTGACATTAAAACCATAATTGCGTATTCTCTTGAATACTTCACGCAGATGATCTTTGTGTTTTGATTAAAATATCATCGAGGTATGCAATAGCGAAGTCTAGTCCAGCTAACATATTGTCCATAGTCTGTTGGAAAACCGCTGGAGCCGTTTTTATCCCAAACGCCAACCGTTCGTATTTGTATAATCCCTTATGGGTATTTATACACAATAACTTAGAACTTTCATTTTCATTTTCAACTTTTCTCATTCAAGAGGTCGATCTTTGTGAAAAATTTCCCGCCATTCAACCTAGAAAATACTTCCTCTGGGCTCAGTAGAGGATAATGGTAGTCCTCAATGGCGTTATTCAACCCAGTAGAGAAATCAGCGCATATCCGGATATCCCTCGACTTCTTTTTCACATAAACTGCTGGCGCGGCCCAGTCACTATATTCGATTTTTGACAATACGCCTAATTTCTCTAATCTCTCCAATTCAGCGTCAATTTTGCTGATAGCCGCATAAGGTGCATTTCTTTTCTTCTTGAATACAGGTGTCACGTCTTCTTTTAATTTAATTCTTCTGCAAATACTTCGGGGAAATCTTTCTTTAACTCCGCCTTCAATACTCTTATATCGTCAGTCGTGTCTTCTTTTATATTCTTGCAATAAGCACTTATGGGCAGATCCCACAAATCAAACTCATTAATCCAATCTGTCCCAAACAAATTGTTTGTTCCATTCATGACGAACATTTTTAATTTTTTAGTTTGGTTATTAAAGTTGACATTGAGAATCAGTTCACCCTCGAATTTGATTTTCTTTCCTGTAACTGTTTTCGCAACTTTATTCGCCTTCATCAAGATTGGTTTATTCAGCTTTCGCCACGTTTTTTGTGTTTATTATACTTATGTCAGATCCACTATCGAGCTGCATTTTTACTGTCTGCTTGAGTATTTTTACCTCTAAAAATTTCCTAATACCGTGATTTTGCTCATCCAATCTTGCTATTTTTACTTGCGTTTTAGTTCTAAATCTACATTTGGCCTTTTTATGACCTTGCCTGTTACAGTTTCTGCAAGTTTTACGTCTAAACGGGCAGTCGCTATACCAGTGCCATTCACCACAGCCATAACAAGCTTTTGGAGGGGGTCTTTTTTCAACTATTGTCCCACCCACCATAGGCGAGTGATTCTTTTGTCTCGGAGACAGAGACCGAAAACGTGACTTCCGTTTTACTTTTTTAACGCTTGCGACTGCAGATTCCTGAATTTTCTTGGCGTCTTCCTTTATGCTTACGCATTTTTGACAAAAATCCGCCAACTTTTGGAGTGAGATATCCTGCTCGCTTTCCAGCTTTGTTAAAATTCTCCTCCTCATTTCACTGTCTTTCCCCGACACTAGGCCTTGCACAAAAATTAGGCATTTAAAATTATCTGCTGATAGTTCCGAAAGCCTAAAATCATCACAGTTTTTGTTGACAACTGAGGCGAACGTTGTATAGTCTTCGTCCTCGTTTTTTTGTAAATTTAAGCACTTCCACCTTTCCTTTTGTGAAACAAGGACAACCTTGGACTAAATAATTCCTTCAGCAGACCTACTGCTTCGTTAAATTCCAGGTCCCTTGTTTTTCTTGGTAGAATAAAATCTGTGAACTTATTGTGTTCATATGTCCCTAGTTTTCTGAGGAGCAGTCTAATCTTCTTTTCAGAAGACCAGGACTTGCAATCAATTTCATAGAAATCCTGGTACCGATGATAATATCCCTCGAACGTTTTATCCTCGTCCGGATTATATGTAAAACTTTCGATGGTTGACCAGATAGTATTTTGCGAAAAAGTACTATCGTCCGAGTTTTTTTATTTTTTTCGAGAATTGCTTCCCGTAAGAGCTCTGGCATTTCTATGCTCTTTTTTGCATTTTCTTCCTGCAATTTTTATTGTTCTTCCTGAAATTTTTTATTGTTTTTTTCTCACTATCCAACTGCATCTGTAACATTTTTTCTTGCAATTCCAAATGTTGTTTGCGGAATTTTTCTTCGCTTTCTTTTTTCTTTTCGTCGTTTCTTTCTTGTATTTCTATTTGTAGTTTACGAAATCTTTCTTCGCTTTCTCTTTGTTGTTGCAACTGATATTTTATCAGTTCCAACATGGAAGCTTGAAATTGTCCCATTTTTCCTTTTTCCAGAGAACAAAACTCAATTATATATTTTCTCTCTTTTCACAGAGGGGAGGGTCACAAATTTCAACCCAAAAGTTTTTCGCAACAACAGAAAAATAGCAAAATGTAACGTGCAATTTCTTCGCTGTGTATACGACTTTACCGCGTACTTTTGCTTTTTTTTTCGTCGTAGTTACAAATTTTCCTGTGCTCCACGAGAGAGAAAAAAAAAATTCCCCGTTCGCTTACTAAAAATCAGTCTTTCCTCTGAGTAACAACTCTCGTTACCACTGTTCTGCTGTGGCACAAGTTTGTATTTTTCTTCCGAGTACTTTCGATGTTTGAGTTCTTCTTCTACGTATGTCTTGCAAATCTTCTTCCACGTCACTTCGACAATCTTCTTCCACGTCTGTTCGACAATCTTCTTCCACGTCTGTTCGACAATCTTCGTCGCCACTGTTATGTCGTGAGTAAGAATAAATAACTCAACAGCAGGAATAGGTTAACTGTTGTATTCCCTGAAAATAGTATTTACAAAGGTTATTAGTATCCAATACAAGAATAAAGGTTAATCGTCTCAACCGTCGTAAGACGTAGTATGAGCAATGGGTACTTCCGGGTCGTCACCGGAAGTCTACGACTGACTTGTCGATCGGCTGCTCGGCACACTCCTACGTAGATGCCACCATTACTTTACATAGTAATGGAATAGTCCATTATAGCCGAATAGGCGCGGGCGTCCCAACACTTTGTTAAGGACGAACCGAATTGCTAAAAGTGTAACTGACAACCGTATTAAGTTTATGGGTTAAATTATAAGGAACGTTTCATTCAAAGGTAAAACTTTAAAACTAAAGGCGTATATTAGTACGGGTAATTTGTTCGGGACTGATTGGTTAGAACAGTTTCAACTTTGGGATATGCCTATTATTATGTCAAAATATCGAAAATTTGCCTGACGAAGTAGAAAAGTTAAATGATGAACTTAAAAAAGATTTTCCCGGCGTTTCCAGTGGAGGACTAGGAAAATGCACAAAAATGTCTGCCAAATTTCAGCTAAAGTTAACCCAGTTTTTAAGAAAAAACGTAACGCTTCATTTGCCTCGTTATATGAAATTGAAGAGGAGTTGAATCGACTTGAGGAAATAGGCGCTCTGGAAAAGATTGAATATAGTGAATGGACATCTCCCACAGTTTAAATTTAAAAAGAGAGCGAAGAAATTCGTGTATGTGCTGACTTCTCTAAGGTTTAACACTATAGCTCCCAGATCCCTAAGCATCCACGGGTCAGTCCACTGGCTCAATGGTTTAATTCTGCTTCCTGCTCACGTTGTGCTTATTAGATCCAGAAAGTAGACGTGTTGTTCGCTCGAGATCGAGTGAAGATGTAGACATGGCCGGGGAAGCCGGTGTTAAACAGTTAGAATAGAGCAAGAAGAAACAGAAAGAAACAGAAAAAACTAAGGTCCGTAGAAAGTTGAACAAACAACTGTTCGATGGTTGCACTGTTGATGTATTTTATATACAAGAAAAGAATAGAAACAGAACAATGTTACAAAAAGTAAGTTTTTCGCATAACAATTCACACACTGGAGTCTAGAGAGAGAGAGAGAGAGAGAGAGAGAGAGAGAGAGAGAGAGAGAGAGTGTGTATGTGTGTGTGTGTGTGTGTGTGTGTGTGTGTGTGTGTGTGTGGTTCGCTTGTTCTTAAATCGTCACAGCTCTATTTAACAATGTTCTTCAAACTCTTTTGACGGAGTCAATTCTTCTCAAATAAAACGCTGGGACCACACGTCTTGCAAAGGTGCGGAACGGATGATGTAATCCCGATAGTTGTCGTGCTAGCGGCGAATGTAAATACTCAGCGGTTTTTCAATGCGACTACTGCGATGATAATATTTCTGAAAGACCTTGTTTCTAACTTGTCCGCAAACTTGCTTCAGCGAAGGGTGTTCCGATCTCACGTACGTCCGTGCTCTTTCACGATCGCTGTCTGACTCTGTTACTTTAACATCATGACGAGCTTATATAGGAAACCGGCTGGTTATAAGTGAGATTATCCACTCGCTTATTATAAGTGATCACGAGTGTTAGTTGCTACAGCCAAAAATCATGTGACCTTCCAAAGACCCTTTTGCTTAGTAATCGCTATTTCAGTTCCTCTTGCAAAAAAAATTACTTTCGTTCATTTCCATTGTTTTCTGATGACTCAAATATAACGGACTAACTTGTGTTTAAATCACATTTCGTTACTGGTAAACAATCAAGCTGATCTAATTCAATGTTCAATTCAATTCCAATTTTCGACCAAAAGAAAATTAATTTAACATTGCCACGTTTTTCTGAAAGTCGAAAGTCTGTTTAAAAAGAATTCTTAATAAAAATTAAAAAGAGAGAATACGAATGGCGTTCATTTCGGTCTTCTTCAGCTGCTAGGAATTTTGAATATTTTAAACGTGTGTATGTGTTTGACTCTCTCTCTGTCTGTCACAACGGGGCTGAACAGCGCCCTAAAGAATCATCATTATTTCCTTCCAAGTCCAAAGGAGATATTCACTAAGTAAAGTGGAAGAAAGTATTTTTCTAAGATTGACTTAAGCGATGCATATCTGCAAATACCCGTGGAAAAGGAATACTCGAAGCTCATTTGCATAAAAACACACAATGGTTTATACAAATTTTTGAGACTTCCGTTCGGGGTTAAGGTCACCCGTTCCCTTTTTCAACAGGTCATGGACACGATGTTAAATGGTCTGGATTTGCAGTGGCCTATCTCGATGACATCCTTCATTAGGATGCGAGAGCATCGAGGAACACAAATCGCACGTAGGGCAGGTGTTCATTCAGGATTACGGATTCAAACTAAAAAATGGGAGTGTGAGTTTTTCTTAGAAAGGATTAAGTACTTAGGGCAAATAATTGATAAAGACGGAAGATGTCCCGACCCAGATCGGGCAACGGCAATAAAGAATATGCCAGCACCAGAAAATGTGTCGGCTCTCCAAAGATTCTTAGGTCTTACCAATTATTACAACGTTTTAGTACCAAAAATGCTCAGTTTTCAAATGACTGTGTTACTTTTATTAGGACCCCAGGTGTAGGTCTATAAAATTTGTGTTTTATCTCGGCGCATGTTTGGTAATTTTTCTAACGTCCTCCACTGAAAAGGGTAATTTCCTACTCCTTATCATATGAACCATCCGGGTGGCATAGTTCCTTGTGTGGTGTCTGGAGTTCTTTCGTGCTTGAAATTATGCTGCATACTCTCGACAGAGCGTCAGTTGTTTGATTCTCCTTGTCGAGCTGGTAGAGGATGTCGAAAGTGAAACAAGATAGTTCGACTCTCTACTTGAACATAAACGCAACAGATCTGACGTGGCATCCAATTAAGTAGTGTCTCCACTTCCTCAACGCCTCAACTATGGCGTAGACTTCTTTTTCAATCGCCGCGTGCTGCCGTTCTGACCAAAAGAGAGCCCTTGAAAAGAAGGCTACAGGGCGGTCAGCTTGCTTTTATGGAGCAGCAATCGCGCAGTCTGGTGCATCAGTTTCAACTACTAATGTGATAGATGGATGTATTGTTGTAATTACAGATTCTGCAATACCCTGCTTGAGTTTTTCCAGGGCTTCCACTGCTAAGCGAGACCAGGGAAAAGTATTTACTTGTGTTAATGGCGTATCTTCTCTGAGAAAGAGGCGATCCATTGTGAGTAGTGGACGAACATGTCCGTAGTTCGTCGCAACGCACGCATATTATTTGGAACTGGCAATTTGAACAGAGGTTTCAATCCCTCTGGGTCCGGCGCCATTGAACTGTTACTTATTGTATAACCCAGTAGATTAATAATTCTAATTTGTCCAAACGAGCATTTGTCGTTATTTAATGTAAGGTTGTATTTATTAACGGCGTTCATGAACCGTCAGATGTTTTCATCGTGGTTCTTTTGGTCGTGGCCACATATAGTCACATTATCTATATAGACAAAAGTGCTTTTCAGTTTTTCGTCCGTTATAATTTTGTCAATTATTCTTTGGAAACTGGCCACTCCATTTGCTACCCCAAATGATATCCTTCCGAATTGGTACAACCGGCCAATCGCTTCAAATGCAGTGTAAGGTCTGTCTTCTGGTTTAATGGCCACCTGATAATAAGCAGTCTTCAGATCAAACGTGCTGAATATATTACGTTTAGCTATTTTACATAGTATTTCATCTATTCGTGGCAATGGAAACGCATCCACAAGGGTGAACCGGTTGTCTGAGAGTAGTCGATAATCATCCACTTTTTACGGTTTTCTGTGGCTGTTATTATTATTTGGGCCCTCCATGGTGACATACTTGACTCAATTATTCTTTCTCGAAGCATTCTTCTTATTTCGGACCCTATAAATTGTTTGTCGTCGTGCGAATTTTTATTGCTATTTCCTTGCAGTCTTTTGTCAAGTTTTTGAAAAGTGAGGGGTACAGAATATTAACAACAATCAGTCCACAAATTTTTAATGCAGGTTTTATTTCCGCCGAACAGGATTTCATTACTGGAATGTTGTTGAAAAAAAATCGAGGCCTAGTATCACCTTACAACAAAGGTCTTTCATTATAATGTAACAGCTTTTATTGGAGGCTGTTATATTGGAGGTCGACCAAGCAATAACCATTTACGTGCGATGACAAAGCTGCGTTCGCCATTGTTACTTTCTTTGGGGACTGTCTAGCTTAATTCCAAAATTCGGTGAACCATTTGAAGATACAGTGATTGCGACAATAAGGGCTGAAAACGAAATTTAAAATATCTTACGTAATATCGCAAGAGAGTTGCCTATAAGTCTGGAAGAAATAAGACGTAAGTCGCGGAACGACGGCTTGATATTAAAAATGAAGGATCAAATTGCTTGTGAAGTCAAAAATAGAAAGGTAAATGAAAGTAACACGTTTTCAATATGTGATGGTATACTGTACGCTAATAGAGTTGTAATTCCAATATCATTGCGAAAACGCATGTTAAAGGAATTCCACGCTGGTCATACGGGAATTTCTAGGATGAAATTCCTAACGAAATGCTACACTTACTGGCCGAAAATGGTCGAAGACATACAAAGCTTGGTTAAAACATGCAGCAATTGTGCTCTGGCAGTTAAATCCCCGACGATTATACTTCAACCATGGCCGGAAATGAACATTCTGTGGACTCAATTACGTTTAGATTTCGCTGGGCCGTTGCATAGAGCATATTATCTGCTTGTGGTCGACGGTTTATCGAAGTGGCCTGAAATATTGAAATGCAGAGGACCAACTACCACGGTAGCAATAAATTTCTTGCACGAAATCTTTGCAAAGTTTAGCGTATCTGATTCCACTGTGTCGGACAACGGAACGCAGTTCACATCTAGGGAATTCAGGTTATTCTTCAAGTCCTTACATATGCAACATATAACGCTCTCATATTATCCAAGATCGAACGGAAAGCAGAACGCTGTGTTGACATGTTCAAAAATTCTCTTAAAAAATCGGAGGCGGGGAATCGGATGAGAAAATGCTTCCGTAATTTCTGAGCGTTTTCAGAATTACGCCAAATCCTAATACTAGATCTGGAATGTCGCTGGTGGAATTGATGTTCGCCAGAAAAATTAAGTCTTTGTTCAACAAAATGCAACCTGAACTGAAGGTGAAAGCATTAAGAAATATCCTTGTAAATAATTGCTTTAACCCGGGAGAAAAGGTATTTTTTAAGATGTACCAAAGGGGAAAAGAATTTTGGAAGGATGGCGTGGTAAAAAAAGGATCGGTCGAATGACTCACACGGTGCAGGGACCAAGATGAAAGTATAAACATCACCTGAACCAGTTAAAACGTAGACAAACACTAAAAAATATAGACTCCAGATGATAGGCTCAAGAGTGAGTCAGCTCAAAAGGTGAGGTGTTATGTAGGAAGAAAGTGTGGATACAAACGTGTGCAGTTGAACATGGATCTTCAGGCAACAAATGTAACCGTTTGATAAATTGTGCTACTGGGATCACGTGACCATAAATATTTAGTATATAAAGCCCTCAGACAGAAGTCTTAGTGTGCTCTGTGTCGTGCATCATTCCGATATTGTGTGTCAGTGAAGAGATTGCTTCTGAGTGAATTATTCGTGATAAATATTCCAAGAGCACTATGGTGTGTTATTCGAAGGATTCGCTTAGTACGTTGACTTTAAGCGAAGATACCGAAATATTATAACTCGCTAATAGCGTGTTACCAAAAGTTCCCTTTACAATAACGTTACGATAATCTAACGTTATAAAACAACACAATCATCGACTTTTTAAAACATTCATATTGACATCCAAAATAATTTTTCCGGAAATTTAAAATTGATGTTAGAAATTAATGTCAATAATATATATTAATTCTTATATGTAAACAAACGACTTTAAATTTGTTTCACTCGGAGTAAAATGAATTTAAGTTTTTAAGAAAATTTTCATTTGATAAAAATATTGTATATTGGGCTTTCAATCTCAAATCAATCAATGGCCACAGATGAAATATCTGGGGAAATCCACAGGTGTTCCTTGACCAAATTTACTACTAAAATCCCAAATAGATCTGTATATTTAATAGTTTTAAAATCAGAGCACTTTGAAATTTCACTGCATATTTTTACCTTTTGCTAAATAAGGCTTTCAAAGAAATTCTGATACTAATAGTTCCAGGAGTATTGCATGTACAGATTTGAAACTTGGTGACAGTATTTACTGTAAATTATAAAAATATAAACAGTTTAAGTGTCTTTAGGATCTTTATTTTTATAAGTACCTGAAAATGGGTAAAATGCAAAAAGAGGCTGTCTCCTTTGAGAGCTTCCCATTCAAAACGTAGGTCAGGAACAGCATCTAGAAAGTAGTTCTTTATAACAGTATACTCTTGGAAATGGGTTTATAGTGAATGCTAGCAATCTTCTCCCAAAAAGAGACTTGAATAGCAGAAATGTGGTTCTACAGAATACGTGAGCGACGACGAAGTTTTAGAGAAAATGTGGAAAGAAAAAGGGCACTTATACTTAACATCAGGAAAAGAGTTGTAATTTCTAGGATACATAATTAGGAATGAGGGCTTGGAAAATTTGACACTCACAAAACCGATTGAAAAAATGTGTTAATTTACTGGAGTTTCCTTGATGAGGATGACACTATGTTTCCACCAGAAGAAAAGGCTTTTAAGAAGGTATAAAAACATTCAATGGTATTGTGTGCATACAAATAAAATTCACCAGAAGATATCGTCTAATTTGCATTTTATAATCTTATTATGTGATTTCATATAGATTTTTAGTTGATGCATTTGTTTTCCAGATGTGGCTGGACAGACATTCTAGCCGATATTCTTTCTCATAGCTTTTGTTTTGGTTTTATCGTTTTTGTTTTTAATTTTCATCGTTCTTACATCTGCAGCGCTTCTCCTCGGTATATTGTAGAAGAGTCAGCCTAGTATGCTGGTTACAAATACACTTAAACTGACCCTCTACTATTTTTACTTAAAAGACAAAAAAAAAAAGAAAAAAAAAAGAAAAAAACAAGTACGAAATGATAAACTATTTTATAACTTTTTATTTAAGGGTTATCAATTTGTAGAGGGATCGATAATTTGTTGTGTACGTTGGAAAATGTTTGAAGGTGTATTATGTTAATAATGTTGAGTGTTAAAAAGTAATCTACTCATATTATATCTTCGCCTTGTTTTGTAATCCGCACATATTATATCTTCTTCACCTGGTTTTCTTAAAAACAACAATGATTGAGGCCCAATTGCTACCACCAGGGAGAACATGCTCTGGAATTCCTTTCTCTGTTGTTTTTAGTTTAGCAACTGCTAAAGGTAACGTGTTACTGGACAGTCTGTGAGACTCAAAATAAGAGGGGTGACTATTTTTGTAATTGAACGTTCAGTCAATTTAAGAATCTTCTTGTATGTATGTACAGAAATTAAACAGTCTGTGTTGTTGAGAAATTTTTGCTAAAAGTTTTATTCAACTAACAGTTTAGTTCAGAATCGTAGTCTCTCTTTGACTGTATTTATGAAATGTTCTTGAGTGAGTTTTGGGATCTCGTCTTGGCTCATGAGTTGATATCGAGGTGTAAGTGTTTGGAGACGTTGAAGAGATTGTTTCATTAGCCGTATTGGTGTTAATAAAATATTAACATTAGTCTAAAAAGTTGAGTGTCGTGGGTTCGTGTGACGAGTTTGTTCCTTTTTTTTTTCATCGTGTTGAAGGCGATTAGGTGAAAAGGAAAGAGTGTGAATGTGTGTATTCGTGAGGAACGGCTTGTCTACTGCTACTGCTACATCGAGACTGTCGTAGACTGTTCAGTGCTTCTCCGTCAACTGTTTTTGATCGCAGAAGACATGCTTAAATAGCCAAATTAATCACGTGGTCGTATCGGAATCGGTTGGCGCAAAACTCAAGATACATATGCACGTACAGGGGAAAGGATGTTTGGAAATTTGATTACTATTATATATTGACCAATCAAAAAGCGTTTTTTCCTTTTATATATTCGATGTCGAAGTCAATGGCTCATCTTAAAATTCTAGATGTAACTTTAAGCAACTCCTTCGCGTGATTAAAAATTATCTCTCAAGTTTTATGGTGCGATTTAAGCAGATACTTCCTGTCAAATAAAATTGACGAGCTCTATCTGTACTTTTTATGATAGCTCCCGTTTCTTTTTCAATATTTGAACAGTTAGCCTCGGCTGACGTTAACCTTCTAGAAGGGTACATTATAGGATGACCTTCTTGAGATAAAATCGCTGATACTATTCACTTGCGTTCGTAGTTAAAGTCACGTTCTTTTCGTGTAAAAATTTCTACAACGGTTTTTTATAAGTTCTTTCTTTTAATTTTCAAATACTGTATTCTGTCTTTGAATCCATTTAAATTCATTGTTCTTTTTTCGTAACTCCGCAAGGGATTCTATACTTGGGCAAATATCTACTGTAAGAATTGGCTAACCTCCAAAAAGATTCCAATTCTTTTTTTAATTTGTAGGCATAAATATTTCTGCTACTTTGTTTATCAAATTTGTATCAAATTTTGTCTTTGGAAATCTATTCCAGATATGTTATTGTGTCACAATTTAACACACATTTATCCTTGTTTAATGGTCATCCCAGCATTTCTGAATTTGTTTAAAACATAATCTCTTATTTGTTTTAGCTCTTCTTTGCTGGTAGCGCCAATAAATATCACCAGTTAGTACATTTTCAATGGCTCTTTGAGAAATAGCACTTGCTGTTTTTACACGATAAGGTATATACGTCCATCTGAGTAAACCTATCAGAGAATTAATCGTAAATTTCTCATCAATTTGTATCTGTTTATTGGCATATTGAGGTTAATTACAGCAAAGTATTTAATTCCTGACAATTCGTGAATAGCGGTTTCAGTATTGATAATATGGAACGAATCGGAACATATTTTGTGGTTTATTCCTATTTTGTAATCCGTACATATCATTATATCTTCATCTGGTTTTCTTAAAAACAACAATGATTGAGGCCCAATTGCCACCACCAGGGAGAACATGCTCTGGAATTCCTTTCTCCGTTGTTTTTAGTTTAGCAACTGCTAAAGGTAACATGTTACTGGACAGTCTGTGAGACTCAAAATAAGAGGGGTGACTATTTGTGTAAGTGAACGATCGCTGTATTTTCTTTTAACATCCTCATGTAATTAATTCCTAACTTCAAACTGTCAAATTTTGACGAAAGAGCCATCAAGCTGTCTTAGTTTACTCAAACTTTTCTTTATTGGAATTAGGGTGACATAACTCTCAGTATCTACTTGTATAGGAAAAGTTATACCACTCAATTTAATTTTTTTTTTTTTTTGCACTTTTATATTTGTATTGCAAATACAGCTACATTTTCTACCCTTTCTATTTTCCTTTTATGCTTGCACACAGACTGGAAACGTTTTTTGTTTTCTTTTGTTTTTTCTTTTCACAATTTCAATATACTTGTCTTAAAGCTGAACATTTTTTCTTGTCCCGTTCATACATTTTATCATAGTATTTGCATCGCACAAGGTAATTTGATATGCTGTATGCTTTTGCATTACTCTTGGATATTTTGAATATTTAAATTAATTTTAATTGCTGCAAAAACTCTATAGATGCATCGAAGGACATTTTAGTCAGTTGTAACCTTCTAAAAGTTTGTGTTTGTACGAGGCACCACATATACTTTCAATTAATTTCAACTGTATCAACTCATCTTCGATGGTCATTTCTCCAGTGCCAAGTTTTTCAAATTCACAGAATCCTCTTGTAACTTGCGTACATGATAGATTATTGTTTTGTTCGACTCTTTGTTGCTTTATCATCTCAGCAATAACCAACTTCTATTTCGGTCGCAAATTACTCTTTATAATGTCCGAAATTTGTGAAAAGATTAAATTCTCCAATTCTCTAGTCATGACAGATCTTTTTGATGGCCTCACATCTTGCCGAAACCAAAAAGAGATTTGTGATCTCGTTCTCTCCTCCTGCAACTTTGTGGTCTTGGCATGCGCCTGAGCAGCAAAACAACGAATCCATGTTTCGACAAAGTTCTACTCATCGAAAGGTATTAGAGACAGTGAAGCGGATGGTCCTAGCAATAAATGCAGCTATGGATTCTATGTAATCATTCCATTTGAGGTCATTTGAGAGATTAAGGCCAAGGAGGCGAAGTGTGTTGCTCTCTATAAGATTAGCGTCATCCTTTCTGATGGTAGACAGGAAAGTTCCTCTTTGGTGGTTAAAGAAGAGCAGCATCGTTTTGAATGTATTAAAAAATTTACGAGTCATTAAATCGTAGATCAAAAATACTTTTGAAGTGCAGTAGCCAGGTTTACTTTGTCAGCCTTGGCAATTTCCTATTGAAACGGGAGTAAATGATGGTGTCATAGATAGATTTGGTAAAAAATGAGTATATATTATGAAAAATGCACAAACAAAACAAAAGTTTTGTTGTCCAATTTTTTATGTTATTATTAAGAGGACAGACAAAAGGATTTCTGGATTATTAAATTATATTTTTTATCAGTTTTAGAGTAGGTACCTCCACTTTTTCACGATAATTCCTGATACCTAAGTGTTAAAATGAATTTTGATAAATAAAAACGTTTTCTTGAAGCTTTAATTTTAACTTTATTTGAAAAGCTAAAATTCATTCATTTAAATTTACTCCTTCCAGTAAGCAAAATACTAATAAGTGTATTTCAAATATAAATTATATTGATTGGAAATTAAAAAAAAATTTTTTTTAATTTTTCTGCTATTTTTGAGCAATCGACACATTTGTAAACAAAAGTTAATTCTCGGTTTAAAAAATATTGTAAAAATAAAATGTGCATCGCTGACACGTTATTTTAGGAAAATTAGCAAATTTAAGTTAAATTAATCTGATTTACACAGGTATTATTTATAGCATTAAATTTAAAATAAAATTATTTCTTAATAATTTTTCTCACTTTTGCCGTAAGTGATTGATGTGTGATGAAGTTAAGTATGGTTGACCAGAATTGACATAATTGTCCAAATTTCTTTCCTGTAAAGTTTTAAAAAAACTTTAAATACACTAAAAGATTTTTTTTTAAATATATAAAAAATACGATGGCTCGACGATTTGTATTTAAACTTTTCAATTTTCGATTAGCAAATATATTCTTCACTAACAAGATTAGAATTTTTTTTAAATTTGAAATTTTATTATAATTAAAAAAGAAAAATTAAAACAATTCTTTAAAATTTAAATAATGGCATAGTTTTATTGCATTTTTATTTATTTTACTATTCGGAGCAGATTTTCGAAAAAAAGGCCAACTGTTTGAAAAAAAAAAAATAGATGATTTACATTCCCCAATGCATTCTGCATTTAAATAATAAAACAAAATTTCGCTACAAAATCACGGAGCGGTGTGTAACAGGTGTAAAAAGAAATATTTTTACCAAGATTTTCTAAAAATAATAATTCAAAATATAATTTCATTCATTTATGAATAAATCCTGAAAGGTTCAATCCGACATTTATTTGATATTTGCAAGAATTTCCAAAGTAATGTGTATCCATTGTAAACTCTCGTAAGAAAAAAAAAAAAAAAAATTATTACCAAAATCTCGAATGTATTAGAAAGGATTAACATTTTTTAAATAATTAAAAAATACTTTGATCTTTCCTCTTAATAGCATAAACATGTTGATGGAAAAAATTCCTTTTTATCAAATTTGGGTTCTTTTTGCTTCATATTATGCTGTTTTTTCAGCAAATTAGTGGAGGTACCTGTTTTAGAGAACCGTGAAAATTGTGTTTTTCTTAAGTCAGCGGGTGAATATGAATTAGCATGGGAAATTTGAGCGTCTTTTTGCGGTGACGAACACATTGATGGGGAAATTTTTGTAAAAATCAGATAATTGTTGGATTTAAATGAAACTTACGGAATTTGTCCTTAGAATGAAGTTATTTTTTAAATATTTATTTTTGAGAAAAAATATTTGTAAAAATATACACTTTTTTACATCAGTTAATCGATAAATTATTTTTGTAGTGCCCTACAAAAAACCTTAAAAACTGTTTATTGTTTTTATTGGTTATAAGGACAATTCTTTAGAGAATTTAAATAATGAAAATATTTTTGGTCAGTCATTCCTCAGTTACAGAAACTCTGCACTGAATCGGAAAATAAAAATTGCAATAATAAAACTAAGACATTTAATGAGCGTTTTTATGAAATTTTTATGATGCCGCCATTATTTGCGGTATAATATTTTAATTTTTCAGACACCCATATGCAAAAATTATTTAGAATTAATTATCAGCTTTTCATAATAATTGAAACAAAATTTTTAAGCTTTTACAGAATTTGGGGGGGATAAAGTCGCAGTTTAAACATAAATTACTTAGTTGACATTCCCGTCCATCCACAATTTTTCCTATTCCGAAATATTGTGTAGAATTATATATTGTAAACGGATGAATAGACACTTTTCTGCCTGCATTGGGACTTTAATGGGGAAAATAAACTGGCCAATGCTTAAACGACTGCTTACAAATTAGAATTGATTTGTTTGGTTTTTTTTACATTTTTGTTTTAAAATACAATATGCACTGAAAACTACACCGAAAATTGAGTTTTATTTTCATGATATAAATAAATTTAAATTTTCATAATTCCTAGAATAATTCATGTAGAATAATTAACATAGCTTCTTTTTTTAACTAATTCATTGAGTCCTGTTCTTAAAGAACATTTAAATTTAATTGAAATAATATTTTTAAAATGTTTTTTTTTTTTTTACAACGTGTTTTGTTAGAAGGAGGTTTGAGATGATTTTTATAACTACATGGATACATATTTGAACAATGAATTTAAAAATGTTAAATCCGGTTTAACTTATGAATTATTCATTTGCTTTTAGGTCATAATTGTGTTTATAGAAAATTAATTAATAGTTCTTTGTCTTTGTTAAAACGTTGATGTCAATTACATGATGATTTCCAGTTAAAAAAATCGAACGAATGATTTTATAATAGCAAAATAATATTAATTTGAAGATCCAACAACACTAACAACAACTGATGTTATCCAATAATTATTTTCTAGCCAATAGAAAAACAATAAACTTTTAAAATTTTTATATATAACGAAATCTTTATTAAATGTTACTTACTTGTCACTGATATGGTACCCATTATTAAGATTATGCATTGTGGCCAAATGCCAGACATGATCCGAAGTCGCTTGGTCTGAGCCATGAGCTAAAAGAAACTAAATTTGGAAATGCGTTTCTCCATAGCGACTAAATTCATTAGTGTCCGCCCGGTCTCTTGTGTTCTTATAATCTAACCAGTGAGTAAACTAACTTGACCGAATGATTGGGTAGACGCCAATGTTTTTACTACAAACAGGCCAATTCAATGCCGAGCCGTTCTGGATGCAAACACCTGACCTCACGCTTCTACAAAAGAAGTCTGGCAATTGTTAAAAAGCAATGTAATTTGATATGTTTCATAAAACATTAAATTCCTTATAAGTTTTCTTTTTCTTATGACCCGACATGTTATTATTTGGTTAAGAAAGCAAAGCGTTTCCTTTTTTTTCTTTTTTTTTTTTTTTTTTGACGATTAATCGTCTGTCAAAGAGGCAATCGCACTTCTCTGAATTGCCTCTTTTCTTCCTTTCTTTCTCATTCATTTTCTTTCATTTAAAGACAATTAAATATCGATGGCTATTTTTTATCACTTTCTATTTCAACGATGCCTCGTCTTCTAACACCCGACATTTAATTACCCTCATAGCTATTTGTACATGATTGACGACAAAGACGAAAACTTGTAGAATTCATTTTTTCAGAGTTTTAACATTTGGACCCATCTTAAAATCTACGGTATTTTTTATACAAATATTTTGTTTACTTTGAAATTAATTCGTAAAACACATCTTTCCTCTTCGGTCGATCTTGTGCGAATATTTTTAACCACTTCGACAACAGTGAAAAAAAATCTCATAAAAATATCTGAAAAAAGAGAGTGTGTGGATATAAATGTTTATCACATGTGATTTAAACAGAATACAATCAAGCCTGGCTATTGTGATTTTTAAAATAATAATTTGCATTCTTTTCTACATACTTACCATCAACAAGTATTACAGCTGCTCCTCCATTAGTGTCTATGGCATATGAATTATCTTTTTATAAAGATGCTGAGTCAAGTTGATTTTTGTTTCACCCATCAAATCAAAAATATTTTAATTATAGTGACATTAAATTGTTTACATTAAACTAAAAAAACTGATTCGAAGGTTTAGGAACACCAACATATCCAGCATTCAAATGCATGGCCTTGGGGGCCAGGAAATTGTCTCTTTCATGTGCTTCTGTCTTTTGTTACTAAACTCTGTTAACTACTCTTCTTCCTTTATCGCTCCCCTTTTTCCCAGGACTGCAGTAGACATAATAGCTGACAGTATAGAAAAGACACTTTCTCTCCATTCATCTGCGAAAATATTCGTCTTCAGTGACTTTAATGCTCACCATGACACGTAGATTAAACATTCTACATGTGCTGATGTTGTCGCTCTTCAGACATTAAATTTTTCCATTGCACAGTCCCTTACTTAATCCGCAGACTACCCTACTCATTTCCCTAGCAAAACCGAGCAACGGGTTTCTCTACTTGATTTATTTCTTATCTTGAAGGAAGGCGGGGTAGAGTATAATAGTGAGAAAATGCACGCGTTCATATTTTAACGACACAGGATAAGAAATTTATTTACAAATGTACACATTTATAATTGTCAGTAGCTTGTTTCAAGACAAGTAATCACACATTAAAAAAAGTTCGTAGATTCGATAAATAGTCAAGAAAAGAAAATGTTCTCATTAAATCATCAGACACAACATAAATTCCCAAGATGCTTAAAACAGATTGAGAGAGTTCTCTTTTTTTTACACAAGTTATACCGTTGAATTCAAAATAAAAAGAAATATTTTAAGATACTTAGCCTCTGCTTAATCGTTGAATAGAGTCCTTGAAATTCCGAGTTATCATGAGAGGCTGATAATGCGTGATTTGATACCGGCGTTATTCAGATGCGTGGTATTCTGCTTTTCTCTCTTTCCCGTTTTACCCTGACTCCAACTGTCACTGACCGCCCGTTCACGTTAATAAGTAGGCCGGCTAAGTCACGTGGCCAGCTCAAAACGCAAACACATTTTTGCGCGGGCAGAAGCATGACACGGGTCAGTTCGACAAGTTCATAATGGCAGTTAATGTCTAAAAGTTCAATTTGTTATTTTCTGTAAATTGCTCTCTTTTCAATAGTTAATAAATATTTCACACTTACTTGCGAATTTCCTTGATCTTTTCTCAGCACGGAGGTAATCTTTCTTCTATTGATCAAAAAATAGATTTTCACATGGCTCGCGAATTTGCAAACAGTGGAGAAAAGAATCTTTTTTTTTTTGTATTCACCACAACCTCCTATCTTCGCTCCTTCCAAGCTTCTCAGTACTGCCCTCTTGGTAACTCTGACCACTCTGTGGTAGCTATTGACATTTTGTTCCAGTCATCTATTAAACAGGAACCCTCTATCCATAAGATCTCTTTACGCTACCAGCATGCTGATTGGGACTCCGTGATTTTCTTCGTATTTTCTTCAAACTCCCAATTGAAAATTGCGCCACTGAGGTTTCTTCTTGTCAAAGCCAATATGAACGCTTTTACTCCTTCCCGGAAATACTAGGTGAAACCTCAGTCCTATCCATGGTTCACACCAGCATGCTCGGATACTACAGCGCACAGGAGCCACTATTTTTGGCTATACCCGTGTTACAGCTCTCGTCATAATAGATGTTTATTCGTTACTGCTCGTAATAAATGTGAATCATTGAAGGCGCAAAATCTCTGCCGAGAGAATGAGGCATTTCAATGTATTCAAAAACTTTGGCTCTCGTGATTACTGACAGCTTTGTACCATGGTAAACAAGTGCAAAGTCTCTACTCCCAGCCCTCTTCAATCTATTTGAGGTGTTATCATCCTTTGCTGATAAAGCTGAATGATTTGCCCGTAAATTCTCCTTAAACTCTACTCTTGACTCATCCGGCATATACCTGTTTCATTTCTCTCCTAGAACCAAGTCTGTGTTGAATGATATGCATATCACTCCTTCTATCATCTCTAACCTAGATCCCCACAAAGCATGTACACCGATGGTATCTTTGAAATAGTCATTAAAAAGTGAACTCTCGAACTGGCTCTTGTTCTCTCTAAACTGTATGATAAATGCCTTGCTACTTCTTGCTGGAAGTCGTCATCTGTTGTTCTAGTTTTTAAGAACAATGGTGAGCCGTCCGACCACTCCAACTATCGGCCTATTAGCCTTCTACCTCTTTTTGGGAAACTCCTAGAGGACCTAATCAATGCTAAATTGTTTTTTATCTCTCATTACAGGGTCTTTTTTCAGACAAGCAATACGACTTTCGTCTCTCCAGGTCAACTTCTGATGTACTAACGATAATTGTAAAAAAGAGCCAATCATGCTCTCGATAAAAACGACCATGCTCGGGCAGTAGCATTGGACATTTCAAAAGCATTTGACAGAGTCTGGCATATATGTCTTCTTTACAAACTGAAAAGTTAAAGCTCTGGACACATTTTCGAGCTGGTCCAGTCTTTCCTATCAAATCATGAAATAAAAGTTATCCTGAACGGCCACTCATCTAGATCCTTTCGTACTACGCTGTTTTTAATTTTCTTTAACGACCTTCCCAATGACATCAGCTGTCAAATTGGCATCTACACTGACGGTACAATCATTTACTCCTGCCTCAATGAGTAAGGCTGATCAGTCCGTTAAGCTCATAATGGCAGCTAATGTCTAAAACGACCTCAAGACTGTCGTTAACTGGGACAAAAGATGGCTTGTTAACGTCAATGCTTCAAAAACTAAACTTCTCTCCATTAATCATCTGGGAGACCAATCCATCAGCTGATGTTTACCTCCAGGAAAGTAACTCATTGAACCTTCTATGGCTAAGCTGAAACGAAGTAGAAAGACTGAGTCAGCTGCTAAGAAAGTCGGTTCAATGTGTCGTCCAAGACAATTTTTCTCTCCGGAATCTATCTTACCTATCTATAAGTCTACCACACATCAATGCTTAGAATATTGCTGCCACATATGATCTGGTACCCCTGCTATTTACCTTGAACTCATTGATAATATCCAAAGAATAATCAGCAATATTATTGGCCCTGATCTGGCGTTTCGGCTTCAGTCACTTACTTACTGCCGTAAGGTTGCGTCTCTGGGCCTTGTTTATAAATACTCTCATAGTAATTGTTCGAATGAGCACTACACTATGGTACATGGACAATGCAATACTAAACTGGCATCAAGATCTCATTATTTTACAGTTGAACTGGCTAGATATAGATATATTCTACGCTAACAGTTTATTTTCTCGCATTTCTCGCTTGTAAAACTACCTCTTGGCTTCATGCTTTCCAACCAACTTTAATCTACAAAAATTTAAATGCAATGTTAATCGCTATATATTGTCCTCCTGATTACTCTTTTCTCTTCCTTCTCACTATTAATGTGTTTCTGTTCTTAATTCTTTCACATTGTGTAACCCCTTGCGCCTTAGTGGTTTTATTATTGCCTTGCTTGAGGTAATACAGATTTTTTTTAAGAAAGAAGTAATCTCATAGTTCAACTCAGCAAATTAGTTCTTTGTAAGAATTTGTAGCAATTCCCACAATAAATTGTTCAAAGTCGTTTTTTTTCTTTATTGGCTCTATTTTCCTATTCTGACTTGAAAAAGCTCCTGGAGTAACAGAAAAAGAGTATATCGAGATGTGCGGCCCTTTGAAGTAATTTTTATGATTCCTTCTGTATATTTTCTAATATATGTACCTCAAAGTTTTGCTAAAAAGATACTCGATGAAAAAAATACACAAAACACAAAATAATTATTGTCAAAACTCTTATTATTACGATGAAAAAATAATTTTTTATGTAAAACTTTTTTTTAATTCTTTGAAACCTTGGAAATTTTGGTTAAAACATTTTCCATGCGTCAACGTGGAACCACAAATTTGTACAGGAAATTTCTAAAGGAAAAAGACATTGATTTGAAAAATTCTTGCAAAATCAGATAATTGTTGGATTTTAACCAAATATTTAATATTTTAAAATATAGTCTCTTTTTTTTGACGGAAACAATTTTTCTCAAATAAGATGCTGGAAAATACAAGGCTGTAATTCTGGGTCAACCGTGCTGAACTAATGGGGTTGCTACAAACGACGACGAATGTTGCAATTCCGATGTTGTTGGGCTGGTGACGAACATTATACTTCACTAGATCGAAAAGATGACGATTCTTCTCCAAAATTTCTGGGGCGACGCTTAAAACTTCAAATTCAGCAACAAATTCAGGTGACCATTAAACTTTTCAAATCATAAATCACTTTGTCGGGGACCACTCAACCCAACTTCTTCACAAAAACCAGTTTCACAAGTACAATCTACAACAATTGCCTCCGTCTAAAACAATAGCACTAGACCCAAATGTAAATAAGATATATTTTATTTTTATTTTTCATACAAAAACATCTTTGGTGACATGCCATGTGTTAGGAGGTTGTTTGGTCAGAGTTGTCAGCATCCACATCTGGGAGACCTCGATTTTACTCAACCGTACACTTCATCAGTTGTGTCCAGACTCTCCAAAATTAAAATTACGACTAAAAATTTTCTGTCAGCTTGTTATCACTTCCGTACAACTGACAGCAATCTGATGGTACAAACTTAAATGTGGGACATGAACCTCTGACCTCGCTAGACAAAATAATAATCCAAATGCGAAATGTTTTCCTTTTGCGCACCTGGCTGATCTTTTTCAACAAAATACATTTCACTCAAATCTCAAAATATGTCACCAAGCGCAAATACACTTCATTGTCAAAAATTTAATGATTCTCAAAATATCGTCTAACGAATATTTAACTTATTCTGAAATTAATGAAATTGTTTTTTTAATTTTTTTCAAAATTTATCCTCCTACCATCATATATTTTATAAAATTTTGAGAAATTCTTTTTTGTATTGCTTAATATATAACTTATTAATAATTGCTTAATATATAACTTATAAAAACAAGAGAATTTAAAACATCAATTTTTTGGGTCAAACAGGACCTCCAGTTACAGAAAATATGCTCTGAAACATAATAAAAATGCAATAAAACTAAGACATTATTTAATTAGAAAAATTTTATCTTTATGATTAAAATATATTGTGGGCTTTTTCAATGAATAATGAATTTTTACAAGAATTGTTTTTAATTCTTTTTTTAATTTTAATTATAATGTATAAACTTTTAAAATTCTGTATTAATTTGTCGCAATCGAGTAATGTTGTTATTAAATTCAAACTGTATTTACTAATCATAAATGGAAAAGCTCACTACAATTTGATGATCTCCTGTATTTTAAGAATAATTTTGAATTTATTTTATGTATGTATAACGTGTCAAATATTGTAACAGGACATTATCACAAAATAAGAGCAATATCTATAATAGATTTAAAATCATATTGATAATTTTCTAACATTTCCTTAACAGACATCTTCGTAAATGAGACAAAATGATCTTAAATTCAATAAAATATTAGAATGCTTAAAATACTAATTTTTTTTCAAAATTACTGGGTAATCAAAAAATTATATAAAAAAGAGTTTATGTTGTATTCATCATGTAATTTTATTTCAATTAAGTCCTCCTTATTTAAATTTTCTAAACATGAGACTGCCAGCAGGTGTGTAAAAATAATAAATATTACTTACTTTTAGTTTAAAATATCACAGAAAAGCATTTTTGTAACATGGAAGTGGGTGTTTTGAATTGAAATAGCATTGCATGATGAATACAACATAATTCAGATTTATTAAAATTGAAATCAGCTAATTTTTCTAAAATAATGTTTCTGAAAACTATATTTTATTTTTGAAAGATTTTTTAGTAAAGACAATTATGCCATGTTAATAGATTTGTCAGTATACACAATTTTATCAATTTTACTGATAATCAGAAGAAATGTTTCCAATCAACTTAAATTTGATTTGTAATACAGGAAAGTATTTTGTTTATTAGAAATCATCTTTTCATTAGTAAAGATACAGATACCAAAATAATAACTAGTTTGCACCATGAATTCAAATTTCTGAACAGTTTTACTCTATCACCTCTAGATTTTTGCTTTCACATATTTCACATTTTTATTATACAGCATATAAATTCAAAATATAATGACAAAGGCATATTACAAAATAAATATAAATATAAATACAGAGCATTGATGGAGCTATATTACTTGGATAATACCATACACATATGGTATATGATATATATATCATAGTACTGCAGACAGAAGTGAGTTCTTCGTTTTTGATGATCTTGTGTACTTTGCCTCCGGTAATGTTACACAGAAGCATCCAGCAGAATTCTCTATCTTGTCAGGGTTTCATCTGCCTTGGCAGTTTTATTTTTATCTCAGTAATCTTTGTGAAAACTTCTCACTGCTCTGAAATTCAGAAGGTATAAGTACCTTTACTTATGAGTGAAGAAAGTGAATTTTGAGTGACATTCAGCATCCTCATAAGTCTGTAATAGCTTCTCAATAAACTCTTCATAATCTGGTATCTGTGTGTTATCGAGGAAACCATGGAAAACTGACAAATGCTTCCTATGCTCTCAGTTCATTTAAGCTAAGCAGCTCCTCAAATCTCTTATCTTTCTTAGCACTTCTTGGATCTGGGACCCAACAAAGATGCCCTCATTGAGCTTGGCAGAACTGAGAGCTGGGAATAGAATACACAACTGTTGGAAGGTAGCAGCAGCAGTTTTGTTCAGAGTCTTCATGAATTTTTTCATTAGAAAAAGCTTCATATGAAGAGGAAGAAGAAGCACCTTGGTCATGTCCACCAGGGGATTTTGACATTGTTTTCACTGGACACATATGTATTCCTAGAATCCCGGTCTTTCTGCTTGTAGAGCTTGGACACAGCTCGACTGTCTAGAGACAGGAAGAACAGCAGTACTTTGTAATGCCTGCTTACATACCCATAAGGAGTCCAATGATCTTGAGGTCTCAACAGAGACTCCACCATTACTGCTTGTACTTGACAGATTCCAAGAAGAACTCCATATTGTCATATGACTCCTTCAGATGGACTGAATGAGCAATGGAAATGTTTGGGTAGTTATTCTCATTGTGCAGACTTCACTTGGAAGAATATATGAAAAGACACCAATCTGTGAGATTGTGTGGGAAGCCAAGGGTGAACAAATCAGAGATATTTTTACAGTAACACAGTCTGTTTTCCATGTTGAAGAATGTGTCCTTGTTCCATGTCTTGAAACTGGTAATTCTTACATGTACTGTAAGCAGCTTTTACTGCTTAGATACATATAAGTCATGGGCAAGGGCATTCAGATTTGCCTAGGTGATCCAAGGGAATTTACTGCCTCTTGGTTATGAATAAACAGACATTATCTTCAGAAGAGACTGACTTGGCAGAATTTTCCTCTGAAGGCAATTCTTTATATGATGAAGGAATAAGAATTTTTTATGTGCCAGGGGTGTAGGGACAGGAGAATCATATGCTTGAGGAATAGGTCTCAAATCTTAGACAAGGTTAGGATATTTAATTTTTTTTAGAAGAAACATTGAAACCAATTGTATTTGTTAGACAATCATTTGCATATCTTCATTGCTCTCTCTAGACCATCAGAACAGCAAAGTTGAAAGCTGCTTTGTTGCCATGAAACCATACAATCAGTCCAATGTAACAGAGTTTACAACAGATATGTGAGGTTCAGGATTTGTCCTGATTTTCAATTTTACAGTCAAAATAATGAAACTAAGTAGTTCTCGGGGTAGAGTAATTGCTTCGTGCTGTGCAACTGTCATGAAATCCCCATATATGTAACAGAATAAATTTACGTTGTTAATGCATCCTCAGTGTTTTGAAGTGCCTGAAGCCATTGTAGAAATGTGTATTAGCTCACAAAAATCTGGAAAACAAAAACATTGATCATATATATGGTTACATTCATGCATACTTGGCATTTGAATTTGAAGATGATTTAATTTGCCACAATGGCCATCAAAGGCAGCTATTACCTGTTTTTTGTAAAAAAAAAATACAATTCTCAAAATTTTTAATTTAAAAAGACAACACAATTTTGTAAATATGACACATTTGGCAGCCTTGAAAGTATGTATATCTTAAAAACAAGCAGGGATGGGTGAAAACAGATTTTGAAATCAGGTTAAAAAACAACTATTTTTATGATTGCCTCAGTTTCTTTGCAAATCAGTGTTAATTTGTTTAATGCAACACTCTGTACTTTTCAACCTCATGACCATTCCCAGACTGTTATAAAAAAATTTACATAGTCTCTCTTAAAAATATTGAAATGTCTTCAAAAGATCATTAGGTTACAAAACAATTTAATCACTCACTACAAACTATCTTTATATAAGATGACACCTCACCAATCTTCTCAGGAAGAAATGGTTTATCTGAAAATTTAAAAAAAAACAAGTAATTTTATCAAAGCATATTTAAAAAAAGAATAGTAATAATAGCTCGAAAGAAATTGTGGTTAACAGCCACACCCATTGTACTTTTAGCAATTCATAGTACTCCAAATGAATCTAATTTTGAACTATTCATGGCAGTTACTGGAGCACCTACACTGATTTTTCATCAGTTAGTTGACAATGCAAATGTTAAAAACAATACCTCTGTATGTGAAGAGTATATAAAAGATTTATGTAAATCTATGTTGAAATTAAATATGTTAAATGATGACAGAAAACATCATGTTACACAAAACATTTTCATATCAAATCCTTTGTATAATAGTGATAAAGTATGGTACGAAAACCTTTGTAAGCACCTTATTCAGGCTCTTAGAAATTTTTACAACATTCACGGAAGCATTACCTATAAAAATTGATATTTCATTTAACCATACCATAAAATACCTATTAGGTTAATACAACCATAGATGAAAACATAATTTCTTCTAATTTTTAAAAATTGCATGTTCAAAAATTCCCAGTTACATGAGCATTCAAAAGAATCCCCCTTATGTGAGCATTCTTAAAAAAAAACCCAAAAACGATAAAATCAATTATTGCAAATTGCTTGAAGACACCACATGGTAGAAACCTATTTTGCGTAATAACTCATTTACAAATGAAAAATATATATATATACATATATATATGCTGTAAAAATTTAATTTTGTGTGTATTTTCAACTAACAAAACAGACTTTTACCTTTAGTTACAATTCAAACTTAAATCCTCTATTGTCCATTTACTTTTATAAGTGTAAGGTTATCTACCTTAAATCAAAGACATATCAAAAATGTAAATTTTCAGACTAACATTTAGAATAATATATATTATGTTTTAAAGATTTAGTCAATGAATTGTTACTTTGTAACTAGTATTTATTCTGGCTGAATTTCTCAGATGAAAAATTATTATAACTAGATTTATTTGAACTAATATCTTTATCTTGGTTGTTGTATGGTTAATTTTGCAAGTTTGGTAATGTTCTTTGAATTTTTAATTTAAACACCTTATTTAATCCAAAAGGAGAGATTGTTCTCATTACACTGTTCGTGCTAGGGACTTGTATTAATTTTTCGTTGTCTTTGTGATACAATTTGCTCAACCCATTATCATATCAACTCAGGGGAGTACATTCAGCTTGACATTGATTCGTGATGATGAGTTATCCCCCTTTCAATTTTAATATACAGCCATGGACATCATCTCTTTCTCCCTCACATACATATTCCAATTTCTATCCCAACATTTAAGCCCTGTTTCTTTTACTGAAACAGCAATAAATTTGATTGTTCTTGTCAAATGATATTCCTTGAGCAAAATTTACATTTCTCTATTTCCAAACTTTCTTGTGTCAAATTTAAACTGCAATTTTACCTTAAATTATTTAATATGGAAATGAATTCAACATTACACTTATGGTTGATTGAAATTTATCAAAAGTAGTTGTCGCAATCAGTTCATTTTTTAATAGCTCTTCATAGATTCTTTTAGGAAAAGAGTGGGTTGGTTTCTCTTCAACCTTGAATTCAGAATTATTCATCTAGACTGTCTGCTATCCATTTATTTTTTCAGGATAGCAGGACCAATTGCTAAAATAAGTAACTGAAAATGAAGGAAACAATACATAAAAGAAGATAGAGAAAACTTTCTATAAAATAAGCTAGACTAAGTGGAATGAATTGAAGAAGAAAAACAATGAAAAGAAAATTTGATTAAAAAAATAGATGAACGTGAGAAAACAAAGGAGAAAGAAGATAGAGATGAAAAAAAAAGATTAAAATGATGAATAAGAAAGAAATGGGTAGAGGTGATAAAATGGATGAAGGAGATGCAGAATTCAAAAAATAAAACCTGAATAATCATCTCCTGTTTTCAGATTCCATCTGAAGATATTGGGGATAATCAATAATAAGCAATACTTACTAATATTAAGGGTTAATTAGTAGGACTTGTATCAGTAAACCATTATTATCTAAAAAAAATCTTACAATCTAAAAATCTGTAAAAAACAAATCAGTCAAAGTATGTAATGTCTAACTTTATATGTTTTGCTATTTCAATAAACAACACCTTTTTCACCTTTATGTGTATAATTCATCCAGTGAGAAGCAATTCTGACCAAACCTAAAACTATTGAGAGAACTGCCAACAGGAAGCAGCCAGTTGTAACTCTTTTTGAGTGTAATCACAAAATTGCTTTACATTTGATTTTTAATATCTTTTAAAAGAAAAAGAAATAGGATAGATCTTCTGTAATCAATTTTTAAAATGTTTTTAAAAATTGATTACAGAAAATCTACATAATTTTCTTTTTTTGTGATAACTGATAAACATCAACCATTGTACATATTTTGATTGTTACCCAAAGTTTAATGCTCCAAAAGTTTATTACCTGGACATGATCATTTATTACCTAGACATGATTAAATTTATTACCTGGACATGATTAAATTTATTACCTGAGACATGATCTCTGAGCTAGGCAGTCTAAATCATATATTAATTCAGTAGGAAAAAAAGGACCTCAAATGCCACATCAGGCAAAATGACTTTAAACAAAATATCACTAAATATGGGCAATGGAATGAGAAAAATCTACTCTGAATTAATTGTTACTTGGCAACAAGTGTTAATGAATTTTCAAATGATGATGAGCCTTATTTTAGTAACAATCTGTACAACAGCATTTAACTCACCTGTTGAAAAAAAAGTTTGTTTTTGCATTGCTAATAAATATATCATCAGTCACTTTTGAGAAGGCAGTCAGTTAAGTGCCATATGTGGCACACGTTTGAGTGATCATGTTTTGAAAGAGACTGATTGGGCAGATTTTCCCACAGTAGGTTGTTATTACTTTCTGTGGTAGACTGGTTGCCAACCAAGGCTATAGAACCCAAACTGTCCTGCTATTTAATTCATAGCTGGAGGAAGAAGCAACAGATTCATACCTTTCCCAAGTGTATTTAGGCATAAGTGAATGCAACTAATTCAAATGGAATTCAAACTTGGCTCTCTGATTTCACATTTCAAGTCAATATCCACTGCACCACAAACGCACATTCGCTTTCTTTTGAGAAGAAAGCATTTTAAAATTGATGGGACAAATCTTTACCTTACCTTAATATAAAAATAATCAAATTTATCTTTACATTAACTATGACATTTAATTTTAAGTATGTTTGACTGGATTTAATTTGATAAGGAGCAGACAAACAAATTCCAATATAATAAATATATAAAGCAATTTGGGAATTAGATGTTTCGTTGATGATCGGGTGTTATCAAAATAGGAATTCTGTCACCAGAACAAAATCAACATTAGGGAAACAAAATATTGTTCATATTAAAATTCTAAACAATTTTTTAATTTAATTCTAACATTACAGAAATTAAATTTAAAATAATTTCATTATAGAAATTAGATTTAAAAGAATTTCAATTTATATAGTTTTTCAAATATATCCCTGAATTCTTTAATGGGGATTAATTTGTATAAATATTTTTACTGCAAATGTATTAAACAAAACTTATTGTTTATTCAAGCAAGAAAAAGTGCAATATTTTAAATAGTGTTTTAAGAGAATTTTTAATACATAATTTATGACAGTATTTATATTCTATGTAAATAGAAAAATCATCCATTTGTATAAAAATTCATAAACAATTAATGATCACAATATTTTAATTTTTTTTGATAGCCATAGGGCTCAGTTACTTTGGAGATAAAACATTTCCTAATATCTTGAAAATTAAGTCATTGAGTTACAGTACATTTGTTTTATAATATGCTCAATAACTTTTAAAGAAAACTTTACAATTGTTAATGATTGATCATTCACTCAGTCATCAGCAAACTCTACTTCAGAACTGTACCAACCAAGACCCCTTCTTTCTTCTTCCCCAAACAATAATTCATTGTTTAAGAACATAGGTCTGGTTCTACAAATATTTATTTTCACTGGTATATTAAACACAAAAATAATTTGTTACCAAAGTTTGGACAAAGCAGATATCAGTTAGTTGTGGGAATTCCATGTAGCGAACACCAAAATAATAATTATTGTTGAACAGAAGTTTTGACAGGTTGACAGCACATCAGAACAGGAGTAGAGATTTTATGTCACTTTCACAGAAAAGTCAGTTGAGTTGACAGAAAGATCTGATTATATGGTACTTGAGGAAAACAAGTTGTAGTTACGGTTTGAAATATTAAAACAGGTGACTAGTCAAGACTCTAGGGTGTGTTTGTAAGGAAATGCAGCTGTCTTATTCATTTTCAATAGGATTTATATTTAAGAGACATATGAAACATATTAATTTTAATAGTATTTTTAACCTTCTATTCCCAATGTTATTTTTGGGTATTTTGTTATGGCAAGGAGTTGAATTCTTTATGAATTCTTTTTTTAATATTGAGAGTTCTAGTAGAATAAGTTGTGCTTTTTTAATTTATGTTGCACATGCTAGTATTCCAAATTACTCTGCATTCTATTATCACATATCCATCACATATGAATACCTACAAGTAGTTCTAACAATATTCTTGCTTAAGCAATCACCAAACTCATGCTCACTGTCTCCCAAATCAAAATTGTCTATTGTTTTCAGTGCTGAATGATGACTGATATAACTAGAATAGTACACATGGATATTGCTAGTTTAGTATTCATTTTTTTGTTGTTTAGTATGAGTTAAAAACAGTGGATAAAAATTATCACCTTTCCTTGGGCACTTCATTGTTTATATATTCTATTTGTCATAAAATTTCAATTGGGCTTGTTTTATTAACACTTTTAAACATTTCAGTCTTTCATTTGTATTGTCTAAAATCATTACAATTGTGTAGCAAGTTTGATCCTCACTGGATGCTCTATACTTTTGGCCTTGTGCCACACCTAAGCTGTGCTTAGAAAATCACCTATCAACTTCTATTAGTCAGTTAAGTGCCATACATGATACACACTTGGGAGATAACATCTCGAAAGAGACAGGACTAACTGGACAGAAGATTTTCCTGCAGTAAGTTGCCATTGTAGAAGCTTTAGTGATGTTTATCAAATTGACCTTGTGCCAAACACAACCAAAGTCCCCACAATTTAAAATATCAGAAGGTTGAAAGAATAAAAGTGTTTTGTTTATAAATTAAGTGGAATTTTATTAACTGAACAGAATAACAAATTTGTAAGAAGTAAAATGTTCAAATAGAAAATGTATGTAGTTAATTAATTTGTAAGAGTTAAATGTTCAAAGAGAAAATGTATGTAGTTAAATGTTCCAGAAAAATAGTGGTAAAGAGCTAAATGAATCCAGAGTATAGTTGATAGTAGCAGAATGTGTGTATGTAAAAAGATTAACAGGTTACTAATAAAGTCTGTTCCTTTCCTTTTTTATGGCAGAGCAAGAAATTGAAAAGGAAGGTGAAGCAATAAAGGAAATTGTACTTATCAAATGTTAATTTTAAAGAGTCAGTTGAAGATATCTTGTTGTTATTTCTTTGATGGTGAGTGAGGGAAGATGAAGAAAGGAAAATTGGAAGGAGAGGAAGAATGAATGTATGTCAACGAGACATGACAGGGTCGGCATCTTGAAATTTCTTCCTTACATTGTGACATCCTTATCAATCTCTGCTCCCATTGGACTGTCTTGTGTTAGTCAAGGGATGTGAATAAGTACTTAGTAGGTCACAAGGTTGGATATAACCACATATCCATTTTCTAGGTGTTAAGAAAATTTGACCGGGGTCATAGTTCAATTTTCTATTTCCTATCCAATTGGAATCCAGAATCTTAATTTTTACATCAGCTTGTGAAATTTGCCTTGGTCAGGTTTTTCCGAAATATTTGCAGTCATTCTGATTCAATTTTGCAGGTGTGCAATTTTACTTTTTTGTGTTTCAGTTAAATAAATGTTGGATGATATAGGATTTATACCCTATAACATTATCTTCTGCAGTAGACCTGTTGCCAACCAAGGCTATAGAACCAAATATCTCCTGCTATTTAACCCATAGCTGGAGGAAAGAAATTGATTAATATCTTTTCAAGGGTATTTGTGCATAAGTGAATTCAACTGGAATTCGGCTTTCCGATTTTTTGTTCCCAGTCAATATCCATTGCAACACAATGCACAGCTACTATCAACTTCGTGAGTCAATAATTCGTGCTTTTCTTTTTTCTCACAAGTTATCTAACATTAAAATGTCCTCAAAAGTAAAATCTTAATCTGTGATTGGAAGGATTTACCAAGCCTTATGGAGTTGAAAACTTATTACTTCGCTGGCACAGAAGATCGCTGTGGAGTAAACTGTTCTCATTTAGTTAGGAGCAGGCGCCCCATCCCAGACATTCCAATCTTGAAGCAGCACTCTCATCATTAAGACAGGTCGTGTTGGGATCAGGGTAGTGAGGACTAGGCAATTTTTGTCTTAGGCTCATATGCGTACGTATGAGCTTTTCAAGTAAAAATCGACCTTGTGTCACATCGTGCTTTAGTGGGGATGCTGATCTGCTTAGCTTGGTAGATAAAAAAATACTAATCTTCTCCACTAAGATTTCATCTAAGTTTTAAATTAAATTTAAAAGAAGTTAAATTAGTTAAATTAAATTTAAAGAAGTCTGCGTCTTCTTTACTTGTGTCAAGTGAAGCTATCAGGTTTAGACTGCATAAATACGAAAATATGAGTATGTATTTCAATGAAATTAACAAAAATGTGAAAACTTTTATGATACGTGAAAAAGCAAATATACTTGTTTTTTTTTAAGAATGTTTGAGGTATGCATTAGGTACTTATATTCCACTTTCTATTGCGCATGCGCTGAAATGAGAAACGTACTGAGGCCATATCATAAAAATTCGATACTTGATAAAAAAAAATGTTTTTCGTATTTTATAAGCCACTTTTTTTTGGAAATAAAGCCTCTGAAATTCACTCATAACTTGTTGAATGCTCTGAAAAAATGTTTATTGACATTGTATTACAACTATATTGCTACAATACATTGGATTTCCGAAGATAAAAGGATATTCCGTGTTTTTGAGGTGTAAAAATGTATTCTTAGGTAACCTAAGAATACATTTTTACACAAATATGAAACTGTGAATGAAACCTAAGTTAGGTTTCATTCACAGTTTCATATTTTGCCAATTATTTAGTTTTTATTTTAATATTTTAAAACGGCATTCTGCCTTGAACATAGACGATATTCACAGCAAAAGAAAAGGGAGTTTTATGTGTTATTTTATGTCGATAATCTGAATTTCTTTTCGTCTAATATGAGAAAGTGATGACAATTAAAAATAATTAACTAACATTTTTCGCAATTTAAGTGAATATGTTTATTTTATTAAAAAATAATTCCTAAATTAAAAAAGAAAATGGTCTGTCATCTCTACAGATCAAAGATTCGCGGACAATAACCAGCCAGTATGACTTTCATACGGACGTTAAAGGAAAGAATAACTAGGTTTGAAAAATATCAAATCTGTTTTCATTTCATAACTTTTACAAATTTCTTCAATCTTATAAAAATTTGTTATACCACATCGAAACAAAAAAATTATTTAAAACCTTGTTTTGTTCTATTTTTTCTTTTGATAATAAACGAAACAAAAATTCTTCTCTAACAGAAAAAAATCCCTAGCAACAGTAAAATAAAACTTTATAAAACATTTTATTTTTAGCAAAATAAAACATTTTTAAACAATGTCTTTTCTAAAAACAAACATACATAATAATTTAACATAATACATGGCTTTAAAAAAATTATTTTTAGTTATTTTATTTTTTTTACAGCATTAAATTTTCAATGATTGTCTTTCTCTTTACTTTAACTGATTTTTCACATGTAGCTACCCTTTTTATACAAAATAGAAAGGAAAAGGACTTTTTTGTTTTAAAGGGAAAAGATCCGTACAAGATTCTGCTTATTAATCTTAAAGTTTTAAAAGTGTACGATTTACCAAGAAAATCTAATCGACTTTCACTTCGATGTTTTTTTTTTTAATTTTTGTTTTAAGAAGTTCTCAGCACAATACATTTATTTCCCCAAATAAATGTGACCAAATATTCTGAACTTCGTTTTGAATTTGATTGACAACAGAATTTTTCATTACCCTTCTTGTTGTTTGGTCATGAAAAATAATTCGTTTAAATAAAATTAACTGTATTATTGACAGTTCTGTGCTGGTTAACTACACAGCAGCATATTGAAAAGTAAGTAACAAGAAGAAATCATAAATTAACCCCTTATGATTGTAAAAAAAAGTAAGAGAAAATAAGAATTTAATACTAAAATTACGTCATATATGTCATATACTATATGACATATAGTGACTTGTAACTCGTGATTAAAAAACTATTAAACAAAATATTAAACATAAATTTTAAAGAAATCCCTTAATTCCAACGAAACTATTAGTGAATTTGTTTAGGTATTTTAAGTTAGATTGTGATTTATTTTCTCTAACTTTTTCCCTCCTCATGAGAAGACAAAGTTACAGACCACAATCGAAGGAAAGTATGTATTGTACCATTTTTTTTTTGTTTTAAGGACATCGCTGCAGAGGATTTTTATACGTTATGGCAACATTATTGCGTTTAAAATGCAAGAAAATTCAGTTTTTTGAGGATCATGAGTTTACATTACATTATGTTGTTTGTGTATTTGGGCAACAAACTCTCTTTTATGCAGGTTTCATTAAAAATGACAGACAAGGTAAATTAAATTATTATCATTTAAGTTACTAATTTTTATGGTAAATTTTTTATTTATTCCCCGAAGGCCTTTACCCCTTCAATTTTTTCCAAAACATCCTTATTTCCATGCAAATGTATATGCTGAACTCAAATCGATAATTGTTTATTGAAGAAACCTACCTTTATTGATGTTAACAACCAGAGAAAAAAAAAATTGAACTTTATCTCACCCTTTACCACCATTCTTATATCTAATTTAGTGCAGAATGACTTTAGGCGTAGGGTGCTTATTTCGGCCTATTTACTCCCTTTGCGCCATTACTACGCGATTTGTTTTGTTTTGGAACTTTATATATCTATAAATATCCCATCCACAGCAGATAAAGTCGAGTGCTTTGCTCTCAAATTCTCATCCAATTCGACACTTGCCTCGTCTGGAGTACCTACACCAATTTCCCACTAGGAACTGAGGTTCAACTTAGTAATATATATATAACCCCATCTTTGGTCTCTAACATAATTTCAGTCACTTTCTCACCGACGTGATGCGGCTTCTCTCTGTCTTTTCTACAAATATTTTCATAGCAACTGCTCTGACAAGCTTTTTCGCTGGTTCCCCAACCACATGTATTTATCTGTGCTACTAGATTGGCATCTACGGCCCACCGTCAAAACAGTTAAATCATCTCTTCTACTCTAACAGTTTTTTTTTCTCGCACTTCCTGTTTGTGAAACTCCCTACTGTTTGCTTGCTTCCCTTGATAGCTACAATCTCCATAAGTTTAAATGCCACGTCAATTGCCTACGTGTTTTTCTACACATCTCTTATCTCTTTTTTTTTCTTTTTTGACATCCCCTGTACCTAGTTTTTCTTCTCACGGTAACCTCTTGCGCACCAGTGGTAGTCCTGCCTTGTTTGGGGTGAAATGATTATATATATGTCAAATTAAATAAATTGCAAACATTTGTGTCTGCTCATTTTTAATAAAATCCGTTCTTACTCACGGATAATCTTTCGCGTATCATAATTGAAAGCTGTCAGAAATGAGCTGTAACTTTGACAGTTGATTTTATTATTAATTTCTCGAGATTTCCAAGCACTTTCAATCTCCTTCTGAGATCATCTTCAGGGCTGTGAGTTGTGGTAACAAAAAAAAAAAAAAAATTAAAAAAAGATAATCGTAAAACTGTGTTGCTAAAAATTAATGTAAACTTCCTTCTTGTAACGGTTAATAAACTTTTTAATGTTCATTACAACGTGAAAATTATCCAAAATAGATTTTTTATGTTTTTCATGTCATATATATATATATATATATATATATTTGAAAAGAGAAAGCCGGAAACCTGTTCAGTAGATGTGGGTGGAGTGTGAACCGGGCGATAGATAAATCTATCTACTCCAATTGAAAAAAACAAAAAAAAAAAACAAAGTGAGAAGATTTGAAAAGAGAAAGCCGGAAACCACATCCTAAACGGATTGAGCACTCCATGGTGAATTTAATTGTATTATACTAGACAATTCACAATACAAACCATCACATTAGATACATTGATGACATTTTCTTAGTATGGACTCATGGAGTAGAAAAATTAAAAATTTTTTTTACTTTCTGCAACAACTTCCATACTCAAACACATCCGCCCCTTTCTTAGACGTCATGATAAAATTAAACAAACATACACTTTCCACCAGTCTATACAACAAACCCACAAACCAATATAAATTCCTACACTTTAACAGTTGTCATCCCCTTAAATTAAAAAAATCTATCGTATACAGCTCATTTCTAAGAATCAAACGCATATGCTCAGACCATCCAGATTTTCTAAACTAACAATTTCTAAAATGTAAATACCCAATAAAAATAATAAAAGAAGCACTAAATAAAACCATCCACATAAATCGTAACACACTTCTCACATACAAGAAAAGAAAAAACAACAACCGAATTCCCATGGTCTTTAACCACAATCAACATTCACACACACTTATCAAAAATTTAAAAAATGATTACAAGAACCTCCAATCAAACAAATAAATCAAAGACATTTTCGATAAACCACCCATAAATGCAATGAAACAAACACCCAACCTATCAACTATCCTCACTTCTAACAAATATCTAAAAAACACAAACCTATCAGGGAATTTAAAATGTCAGAAACCCAGGTGCATAATTTGTAAACATTTAGTAAACGACACAATATTCTCTGTACCCAACACCAAAATCAAACTGCAGCCACCACGCCACATTTGTGACAGCGAAAACATCATATACTTCCTCTTCTGTTCAATATGTCCCAATAGTGGATATATTGGCGAATCCGGTAACAGCTTTAGATTTCGCTTCAATAATCACAAACTTAATATACGCCAAAATAATCAATATTCCCCAGTAGGAGCACATTTCAATCAACCGGGTCACACCTTAGAAAATTGCAAATGTTTACTAATAGACTCCAATTTTAGTTCTCCATACACACGCAGAAAGAAAGAAAAATACTGGATTTTAAAATTAAATACACACGAGCTAGGGTTAAATAGGGAATTAGGTGATTTGAATCTTTACAAATACTTCAATAACTAAACTTTTTTAGATACATTTAAAAAAAAAAATTTTAAACTCTTTTAGATACATTAAAAAAATTTTTTTTTTTATCTAAAACAAATTTACAAGCATTATTAAAGATAGGTTTATGTTTACAAACATAATTTTTTTAAAAATCTGTCGCTTTCAACGTCACTTGATGTAAAAACAAAAACTCTCTCCACAAACGCGTTACGTGATGTAAACAAACGCGTCACGTGATGTAAACAGACTCTTCACAGATACTCTCGCGAAATACGTTACTAATTCAAATTTTAAAATCATTTGTTTCTGATGAAGGACCGAGGGCGGTCTGAAATATAAAATATAATAGTAGAAATAAACAAATACTGTCAAAAAAACACATTTTTAAACTCAAAACGTTTTAATATTCTTTCCTATAACCTACCTATTCTACCCATTAATTTAAATTTAACTTATAAGATTTTACTTTCCAATTTCATGTTTAAGTTTTAGTGAAAATTAAATTATACAATTAAAAAATAGCACCCTAACATTATGAACAACGCGAAAACTAAAAATTCAAATCCCAGAATGGTCAGTTCATAATAAGCACTTGATGAGTGCATAGTGCATGAAGCGCGAAGTTGTGCTATAGACGTATGAGATATATATTGTGAGGTACCATATATATATATATATATATATATATTTTAATTCAGATACTTCAATCCAAGGGAAAAAAGCAGGAAGGTAAATTCCAAAAACCCGATCCTAATTAATATTCAACATCATTGAATTAATCCTTTTTTAATATATATATATATATATATATATATATATATATATATATATATATATATATATATGGTACCCCATAAAAAAAGACATTAAATTTGTTACAGTTGGTAGATTTTTCTTAAAATTATTTGAAATAAAAACAAAGGATAGAAATTTAGTAGCTTATTTGTTTTTGTTCTGTTTTAAGTTACTTAATTAAATGTCTATCTTATTCACTCAGAATTTGTAGCCTTCATTTGTCGAACTATATAGCTTATAGTGGCGTGAAAATATAATGAGTTAAAGTGGACAACTGATTTACCCACGCCACGAAGATTGATGAAGGACGAGGAAACACACGGGTAATTTCAATAAGATAAATACATTTTATTCATGAATTTACACACGCTCAAAGTAGTGACAATCGCTCGTTTCACGAAAATCAGAATTCTTAAAAGTCAGTAGTTTTAAAAGTGATTATTGTTGCAACTGATATTTTTTGATCTTGTAACTCACATCCACTGGTATCGCCAAAAATATCAGACACATTTTTCAATTTTTTATAAAGCCTAGGTATAACTATAACCACTAAATCGCTGAAAAACAGCATAAGAAAAAAAAAAGGCCCCCAAAAACTTAAACACGAACTATTTCCATCAAAATGTTTGTTATTAAGAGGAAAGATCAAAGTATAATTATTAAAAAAAATATATATATTTAATCCTTTTTAACACGTTCGAAATTTTGGTAAAAAATCTTGTTTTGATTTTCTTTAGCGGGTAACCAAATCTTTACGAGAGTTTACAATAGAAAATGAAATGTAATATTACGTAACTCAGTTATTTTCCGGTAAAAAACATTAATTTGAAAATTCTTGCAAAAAATCAAATAATTGTCGGATTTTAATGAAACTTTCAGGCCTTATTTACAAGTGAATGAAATCATTTTTGAAATTATTATTTTAAGATTTTAAAAAAATCTTGGTAAAAAAATATTTTTTTTACATCTATTACCCAGCTTACTTATCATCCTTGTAAATTCATGAAATTTCAAGAAATTAATTTTTGTAAGCAAAATTGGTTTTATTGACTCATTGGGGAATGTAAATCATTTATTATTTTTTTCAACCTTTTCAGCAAAATAAAAAATGCAATAAAACTATGACATTATTGAATTAAATAAGCTTTTAATTCCTCTCGTAAGGACATTATAGTCTGGCGCGAAATTTTCTAAGTCGTAACGGCCTAGTAAGATCTTTGAATGTGTTTACAATTGAGAACATAAGCTGAAACTTATTGGGAAAATGTATTTTTCACAATATTAAAAACAAAAGTACGTATTTTAAAAATATCTAATTAAATTAACTGTTTTTCGAAACAAATGTTGCAACAGATATTTGATTTTTAAGAGATTTTTAGTGTTAATTTCTCCTGTCGGCGACGAACTGCACGAGAGTTTTTAACATATTTGGTTAATTCAAGGGTGCAGTTAGGCTATTTCTTTCAAATAAAAACGCATTTTAACTTTAAAGAAGATATTTAAATTATTTAAAATGTGTTTTTCAGCCTCCCTTATTTAGGAGGTTCGTGGAGCTACCTAGACACAAGAAAGACCGTGTTTAAAATGGGAGTTTCATGCATACATGGAACCAAAGGGCACTTCTTTTTTTGGGCGCATCGTGGATGAAAAATAAAAAACAATTAGAATGAAAAGTGTTGCTTGGAGGGAAGGCACCGAAAATTGGTTATTACTTAAATTTTACCAGTAAAAAAAAGTTTTTAAATATCAAGTTAAAAACTACAAGAAGTTTTCAATTTATTAATAAAATTTATTCTTATTTTTTATTTTTTTTTAGTGAAATTAACTTCTTGTTGCTCTGGTGAAAAAAGTGAATAAAAAAGATATAAAAAAGATATAAAAACAGAAGAAGTGTATTTCAAGATGTATTATAAAAATTATTTTATTATCATAAAAATGTTACCTTTGTTTAAACGTATAATCGTATAGGTTGTATTTATTTAATGCACATTCTTTTCAGAGAAGTTTATTTTAATGTTGGCCGGATGGTTTGTGTGAAATTTGTTCCAAGTGTATATCATTTTCGGCTCAGCGGTTAAAACTCGCCAAAATTTGTGAAGGATCCATTTCCAGTTTATGGAAAAAGATTTTTTCGTGTATATTGACCGATAAGAGACGTAGTTTCAAACTTTAATAACATCCCGAATAGTAGCCTAAATTTCTGTATAAATCAAGCTCAGGTAAGTAGACACGAGGAGAAGACATTTCGAAAGCGAGGACCTTAACTGCAAGGGGAGAAAAGCAGGTCAACATAAAAAGGAATTGTCATAAAAAAGGAATTGTCATCAGGAAGGCTCTGTTACCAGCCAACAACGGAGAAAAATTGGAATTCCACTGAAAATTCTCCTGCGATTGGACACCATAAAAAAAGAAAAAAAGGTACTTTAAAAAATTACTGTGTCCTAGAGACGCCCGTGTGACAATTTTAGAGTAGAGATCTTTTCGTTTTTTATCGTCTTCTCCCGAGTTGCAATGTCCCCCCATTTTACGCTGGTGATCCTTTAAATTGTCTTGCCTCAAAAGAAGTTTTGTGCAAATTTTTGTCTGTATATATATATATTTTTTGTAATTGTAAATAAATGTTTTACATTTTGAATTTTACCCGGTGGTTATCTTGTAATTTAAAATTTGGCGCCTATTAATGTCTTTCTGTTTCGACTAAGCTTTTGTGTCTGGCACAAGAGTTTGGATTTAGTAGAAATAAAAATGTTATTGTATATGCATCATAATTTGTATCATCAGTTCGAAAGCAAAATATGAAAATAAAATAAAAATTAGAAAAATAGGAAGGTACCCTGAACCTAAAGCTAAGTGAAACCTGAAAAATCAGTGAACTTATGAAACATATACACACCTATGAATACACACACTTACGCATTCATGCAAATGTATGTATTAAATTTTGTATGTAACAATTTTATATTTGAATAAATGAAAGCTGTTTGCTGATTGGTTTGAGCTAGCCAATCAGAATCAAGGTAAGTGAACTACATTTTTACCGCCAAATCATAAAGATGTTTGAACACCTATATAAACGATTTGCCGCGCATATTCAGACAGTTGCAGCAGTTCACGAGCGACACCAAGCAAAAGCAGTCACAGCTGCCCGCAATAGCGGCATGCTATTGCAGGATCGCGTTTTTTAATAACACATGTACAAATTATTACAGTTGGCACCAGAATTTCCTTCGCACACATTATATAAAATATTAAGTCCAACTCACTATCTCTTACAAATTCATTCTTCTGTTCATTACAAACATGAATGTTATTCATGAACATTTAGAACTGAACAATTCTCTTGGCAATAATATTCCTCACACGAATTTCTTATCACACTGATAAATCTTACGGCAACATCGCAACAATGAACATTTAAACTTACTTCAAAAGCTCTAACACAATTTTCAATTTTCATATAGTCCATAGAAGACACCTTCAAACAAATTCAACATCTATGTATGTATTTCTTGTTAATACACTTTATAGTTGCAAATTGATGCTTTGTCAATTTAATTCCACTTTCCATTTGCTTGTTTAATGAATGATTTGAAGGCTTATAAAAATAATGGTGGTATGTAAGGATTTAGTTAGGAAGTTCCTTTGGAAAGTGGCCTTGTGCCATAAGCCCCCACAAACTAACAAGAACCTATTAAGGATCATGTGAGAATAGATTTCCACACAAAGAAATAAAATTAATATAAGGCTGGGACTAAAATTTTAAAATAAAAAAATATTGACAAATTAACTTAATCACTGAATCAAACATGCAATTGTTCTGACAAGAAAAGTTAGTTTCCTTTATAGTACATTTACTACAAGTGTTGATAATTTTCATCGAAAATACATTAGATTTCTAACACGAAACGTAATCTAACAGAAAAGAATATAACAAATGTAACATTTTCAAGAAACAAAAAAATGAATGATATTAAAAGAGCTCTTACAGATTTACCTTTTTTTCTCGAACATAAAAGGGGAAATCCTTGACCCGCTTTTGCCTAAAAATAATACATGACGTCATAGGAAGCTGCCTATAAATACAGCTTTGGTAGCAGCAGCAGCACCACTTTATTCACTGAGTTGTGATAATCGTAAAAATTTATATTCAGAAATGTGTTGTAAAATGTTTGAATTCGTGGCTAATGACTGATCAGGATTGTAATAAAGTTACGGATTTTAAAGAAGAGGAAGCTAAATTAAAGGTCAGTCATATATTACTTTCTCTTCATTCTTATTTTATTCGTAATTGTAAAAGATAAACTACTAAGTAGGATGTTTTGCCTAGTTCATAAGTGGCATTTCAGTTTCACTCAGGTTTGTTTGTAAACAATTTCGTTAGATCGGATTTATTACTTTTCTTAAATGATTCCCAGAATTATGCATTTATTTTGTTTATTGGTTTGTATACGCGTTAAAAGGGATTCTTTTGCAATTTCGTTAAAAAAAAGAAGAAAAAATACACTGGAAATTAATTGTCAGACTTGGTCAATCAAGGAAAATTTTACTTCGCAAATCAAATGATGTGATGATAATAGTGTTCCAGACCATTTATTTACCTGGTATATGGTATATGTTTTTGTTTTTAACTTTTAAGGAACATCCAATCCAATATATAAAATATCTTAATAAAATTTAGTTCTTTTGTTATATTTCATAAATGGTCATTTTTCACATGTTAGTCTGCACGTGTTTCAATAGAAAATTCAACAGATACTCATCATTGTAACAAAAAGTTGAGCTTTTCTTTTCTTTTAAATTGAATACTAACTGGTGTGATGGGTGTTTACTGTTTAGTGTTTACTTTTAAAAAAGATCTGTTTGTTATTATATTTGAATGGATCTTATCACGCCTGCAAACTTTTAAAAATATAGGAAATGATGTAAACTTGTTTTTTTAGTGAACAGATAATTTAAATACGTAGAAAACTGTATTTGGTTCATTTCATCATACTGTAACTGTAGTTCATTTTTAAGTTTTCACCTAAAAAAAAAAACCCAAAAAACAAACAAAACAAAAAAAGGGAAGAAAGTTGGTTCTTATTCGAACCTAAGTGATTTTCTTGAGAAAATGTTTTACTTTGCAATGCATTTATTGTACCCGACCGTAACGTTGAAACTTGAAACATTATTATTTATCAGTTCATTTGTTTACTTTTTTATCTCGCGTACACACGGTTCACAAAAATTCAGATGTTATTGTTTTTTAAAGTTACATACCAGACATTATTTTTTTCTTTATCTAAAATTATTTATACTTACACATACGTTACGGTTAATTTTAGCAACCTTCAACAAGATTTCTTTGAGCAACCAAGAACTTGAGTTTCACAATCAAATGTTCAATGACTTTCCTTACATGTTTTTATTTTCATTCACTATTCTTTTCGTTCTGCGCTTAAACATAATTCATTCATCATCTAACCAAAAAATTCCATGATTACAAACAAAACAATCTCTTCTCTGAAACTTAACATCCAAAATGAAAGTATCGATGTTAAATTTTATTTTTTATATTTTATTTTTGTAACATTGTTTGTGTATCCACAACTAAAAGAAAAGTTGATTGATTTAAGTTCTTTACTCAAAAAGTTATTATATGATGAAACAAGAAAGGTGAACGAATTCCAAGATTTTTCAAATCATGTGTTGTGTAAGTACTCGTTGATTTTTGTGATAACTTGTTGTTTGTGAAACTGAAAAATCCAGATGAAAATCAATAAATTTAAATTCTGTTCTGTTAGTCATATCTTTCATAAGGACATTCTGTTCGTATTAATTCTTTGATATTGTTTGTTAATTTTGTAACTTTAATTAAAAAGGCTTAAAATAAAAATAAATACGTACCTAAAAGGTTAAATTTTCTCCTGTTTAAGTTAGTAAAAAAAAAAAGTTACGATTTTCCGTATTATGTTGTGTTTAAAAAATCTTTAATGTTTTTAGTTGAAAATTTTACATTTTACGAAATGTTAATGCTGATTTTTAAAATATAACTTTAAGCAATTTTATTTTGGTAAGAAAGCTTTGTTGTTTTGAGATTGATATCACAAGTTAAGTAAATGAGAGAAAAAAAACTGTTTCGTGTTTTGTTTGCCTAGGTGTTTTTATTTTGATTTTTTAAAGTAGGTAATATTATAAATGTTTTAAAAGTTTTTTTTGTTTTTTTTTTTAAAAAAGAGGGTTTCGATTTGAACATCTGACAAAAAATTCAATTCAATATCCACACTCAAGATCAGAAATTCTAGTACTTTCGAATATATCGGTTCTTCCTTTATCAGGAACTCTTGTCGGTCAGTCCGGGGACTAAGCTTTTTTGTTTTTATTTTCACTTATTTTTTCTTAATATTATTAATGAATGAGTTATTTTTCTTTCTTTAGAAATACCAGATTTTAAATTTTATTTACTCGTATGTTTTACTTTTTTGAAAATGGAAAAAAACGTTATCTAATGAACGAACAGAATAGAATTCTAAACGTTTTTATTTGAACTATTTCAATATTGTTGATAATTTTAAAAATAAAATAAATTTTATTTTTAAATTACTTCAAAAATATTTATTCGTTCGTTATTCTGGAAAATCGCTTTTTTTTTCTTATCTTATTCTTAAAATTAGAATTATTAGAATTTACTATTTTTTACATTTCAATCATCGAATTGAAATATTAATTAAATAAAAAAATGAATCAATTAAAGTAAACACTTCGTTCAGCAGAAGTAAAAGAAAAAAACAAAAAACTGATGAGTATCGGAAAATTATTAGTTTTCTTCAAGTAATATTTTAAATTTTTCTACGGTGTTCATTTCCTTCTGCGCAAATATTTGTCCATGCTTTTTTATTGTCATTATCCCTCAGCATGAATGAATTATAAAACTTTTCTAAAAAGACCGCTGATGATTGACACACCAAGCAAGAGCATATCTCAGTCATCACTAAAACAATCTTTTTTAATTATCAATGGTTTTGTCTTGAAAGAAGTTGAAATGATAGGCTATATATTTTTAAAAATTGTTCATATTGGTTGTACAATCATGCAGTTTTAGGAAAACATTGTTAATGCGGCGTAGGAATTTTATCCGTTTTTTTTTTTAATGACATGTTTTCTTTTAATTTTTTAAAAACTATTTTTTTTTTGTTTTATTTTAAGAATTTAAAGTTTTGGAATTTTAATCTGAAGCTTTAACAACTTTTTTTATCCAATAAAACCGTTTTGCATTCAATGCTTAATTTTTTTTTTAAGTATTAAAAGAAAACACTAAAAAAAGTAAAAAAAAAAAAAGTTTTCCAGCGAATCAGATTTTGTTTGACTACTCACTGTTAGTGTTCTAAAAATTAAATTTCCGAATTTAAGTTAAAAAAAAAAAACACTATTTTACAATGGTTTAAAAAAATGGAAAGAAACAAAGTTTGAAACAATTTAAAAGTGAAAGTGGTTTCGTTAATCCAACTATTATTAAGAAAATCTCATGTTTATTTGGCTTTGTTTATTTACGTGTTACTGTTATTTATTATTTGGCTTTAAAAATGTTATGAATCTTGCAACCCTGCAAGATTCATAATTCTAGCTTTAAAAAAAATAACCCAGTCAAGATTTTATTTTTTTTAATTAATAAGAAATTTTTAATTTATGAAATTCAATGGTGAAGGTAGTTTACTTTTGTTTAACTGCAAAAAATGTCAAGTAAATAACAAGGTTACACAATTCAATATACACTAAAAAATTAAAATGCTAAAAATAAAAAATAATAATGACTTTTTTTTACTTTGTGCTCAATATGTCAATGAATTTTAACCGATTAAGAAAATTGAAAACAAGCTGAATAAATATTTTCTTCCACCGAGTTCGGGATTTTAGGCAAATAACATCAATTATTAAATTCCTAAAAGAAAAAATAAGAGATTTTTTTGCAGTTTTTTACACTTTAAATTCACCTGAAAACAAAAAACCATAAATGCGACTTATAACTATTGTTTAAATAAAAAAAATAATTTAGGTGCAATATTGCCCTTTCATTTTTTTTTTCATACTAAGAAATATCAATCAAAATCCAAAATCAACAAAAATATCAATTCCACTTTTTCGTCAATTGTTTTTTTTCCAAGTGGTCAGTGACATTTTTTTAGTGTTTTATGCGGGAGGATGTGCGTTGTGGTGCAGTGGATCTCGACTCGGAAAGACAAATCGGGGAGCCGAGTTCGAATTCCAGTTGAATTCCTTGCATTTACTTACGGCGTAAGTTTAAAATTTAAATTAAAAATCTTCTTGTTTCTTAAAGAAGTGTTTTGTCTTGAAATCAGTACATTTTCTAATCACTAAAAGTTTTATTAAAGACTAAGAAAAATATTAGAGTATCTTTCTGCAGATAATTCAACAGATGAATCATGAATGTATAGAAAACAAATTACAAGCAGAAGCGTGAATTCACAGTCACACGTAACAGCGCTTCATTCATTTTTTTAGCCTTTTCTTTTTTGAGCAAATAACTTCTTGCATTTTACGAATAAAGTTGTAATCACAAAAAAATGTCGCAATAGCTCAAAAAGTTTAATAGCTGATTATTCGTTAACTAACTCTGACTAAAACTAAAAATACCTTTTTTTCGATAGTACAAAAAATGTAGTGTTTTCTTTTTCTGCATAAAAAAAAAGTAAAAAAAAAATATTCCAGCTTATTTTCACAGATTGTATTTAAAGTTACTTTTGAAAATCGGGTTATATAGAAAGTGAGTAATTTCGTGCAATTAATTGAATAATAAATGCTTTAAAAATTTAACAGTGTAATGTACCCATTATATAGTGAAACCAAATCTAAACATTTCTTCTAAGCTTTGTACCCAATTACCGCGTCTGCTCGGACTGGGTAATCTTTGACCAGTGGCCCGAGGGTCTGCGCTCAGGTTCCGTGCTTTAAAAACCGACCTTGTGTCACATTTTGCTCTAAGTGGGGAGCAGGATAAATTCTATATACTGCTTTTTCAAGTATGCATTTAATTCACGATGTTTTGTACAAGAGTGCATGCACTATTTACTTGTAGTTGCAAGTTATATAATCAGCAGACTAAGTTAGACAATGATCTGTTCTACGGGCAGCGTAAAAAAACTAAAAACAAAACAAAAACTATTTAACATATTTTACTTCTTCAATTGTTTGGTAACCTAGATTTTTTTATATAAAAAATAGTTTTGATTCACAAATCGCCTCTATGAATTACAGTATTGCTTTTTTTATATCAATGCTTTTTTTTTTCTTATTTTCTGCACAGACAAAAAAAGTGTGTTATGAGGTCGGGATGGGCAAAAAACATAGCACTATATAGAAAATTTACTTGTAAACATTTTATTTTACTGTTGTTAGCAGAATGACAAATGTAATTTCATTCGAAAGAATTTTAAAATATACAGTCAAACTGCTGAATAGTGAATATTTATAAATAAGTGTTAGCTTTTATTGGAACTATTTTCACTTTCAGTAGTGCATCTCACAAAAAAGTAGAAGAGTGAATTTATTATTTTTGAACTGACAGGAAGTAAATGTGCAAATGTTATTTTGCACAGGCTACCACATTGTCATGTAACCAACTATCTTTTTGAATTTTATTGTCATCTCAAATGTGACATATTGTTTTTTTTTTGTATTTTTAAAGATTAAAATATTATAGATTTTATTACTGTATGAAAAAATTGAATGGATTTTCTTGTTCTACATATGAAAATCTTTTATTTTGCTGATAAATTTAGTTTTAAATTTATAGCAATTGGGAAAACATTAAATGTGTATCTAAAAAAGCCTGTTATTTTTGCTAAACTATTTTTTTAATTTCCAAGTAAAAATTATTCATTTTCAATGATACTTTTGAGAGTTCATGTGATACCATAATTAGTTTCTGACTAAACATTTAATAAATTATTTTTGTTTTATTTAAATTTATTGCATTATTATTTCTTTTTAATTCAATGCAATGAAAAAGTAATCAATTATTAAAGAAAGATTATTATTAAGTTTTGATTAATTGAACAACAATAATTTTACATACTATTTTAATAGGATATGAATGCATTAAATGTGAGGAACAATTTTTCAATATTTAGTGGAATGTTTGAAAGATTTCTGCATTTTAAACTTCCTTGTTCAGTATTTTAAAATTTGTTGTAGTTGAAAATCTAACAGTGTATGCAATAGAAAAACTGCATAATTATTTTTAATTTTAGCTGTTTTTTTTTATCATTTCACCCCAAGCAAGCCAATACAAGGGGTGAAAGAACAAAAAAAAATGTTATTAAGTAGAGAGAACAATAAAAATAGAATAAAAAAACTGTAAATAATGATTGACATTTAAATTTTTTTAGTCAAAGTTTGCTGGAAAGCCTGAAGTCAAAAGAGAATTTGAAGTGAGGAGTACAAAAAAAAAAAAATTGTTAACAGAGAAATTATGGTTATATCTCTAGCCAATTCAACTGTAAAATGATGGTACTATGCTTAAATTTGTAAAATCTAGGTACCATAGAACAAAGCTCATCAGAACAATTACCATAAAAATATTTGTAGAAAAGATACAAGGAAACTACATTACAGTAGTGGGACTGAAGATGTGATGTGATGTCAGGACCAATAACATTGCAGAATGTTCTTTGGATTTTATCAAGAATCAATAAGGAGCACCAGACCATATATGGTAGTGATATTTAAAGCATGGCTGAATTTTAGGCTTATAAATATGTAAGATAGATTCTGGATAAAAAATATCTAGCATCATATAGTGAATTAACTTTCTTTGCAGCAGACCTATCAATTGATTTAATATAATCTTTCTACTTCATATCAACATAGAGCATTAATCTGAGAAGGTGCAAGGAGTCACTCTCATGGAAGTTAGCATCAGCCATGCTGATGAAAGGCAGAAAGGGGCTTCAGTTGATTAATAGAAAACAGTTTTATTTTAGAGGCATTAAGATTAACAAGCCTTTCATTGCCCCAGGTAACAGCAGATTTTAGGTCACTTTTGAGATCAGCTGCCAATTTGACCTTATTGAACTGATCAGCTATTTTTTTTATCTAATATTGATATGTTTTTCATAGATGTAAATTCAGAAACTATTTTATCATCTATTCTTTATATATCATTAATAAACCCAAATTTCGGCCAATTCTTCAATCTGTGAAAATATGTTACAGCTGAAACAACTGCATTTAATATCTAGTCATGCACTTTTATTTGAATATTTGGTTAAGTATCCATGTGCTCTCTTTAAGCAATGTTAAATGTTTGATGATATTAAAAATTATATCAAATTCTCAAGAAAGAATGATGTAAAATACCCAAGCTAAGCATCAATCACAATAGCAAATAAGGTTAAAAATACTAATTATGAAAATCATTGAATTATTAAATAATAAATTAGTACCTGGAATTGCTTGAGTTTGAAGGCACAGCCACTCCTCACTTACACTTACTGTTATAAAAATGACAGTTGAACCAAGATTTCTGCTTGAAATAATCTTGGAAAAATTAAGTTAAGGAATTTTGTTATTTTTCAATTCTGTCTTGATTGTCTACAAGGTGAAATTTGAGCAAGAATTTGATAGACCACTTTCATATGTAACTGGAGAAAGAAGTCACTGAATTAGTCCCTGTTAGTATTCATATATGTAAATTGATTTTGTAACATGACATCTGAAAGAAACAAAGACCAATCACAGACATATGTCTTAACCTGGAGAAGAGTACAGATCACCACTAGACAAGCTATTGCCTGCCTCTGACTGAATATTTACTCAGCTAGACCATTTTACTTTCTTGTGCCTAGGGAGAATCTTAATTGTTGATATGGCTCTCAAGCCAGTTAGCTAACCCACCATATTATAGTTGTTGTATGCTAATGCATTAAGTGAAGGACAAGGAATGTCATGTAGAGAGCAAATTACTTGTGCAGAGAATTGAAGTAAAAGATAAACCAAGTTGCATTGCCAGGCTGTTAATTACCCATTATTGTCTTTTATAAAGTCTTCCAATTATAAAAGAGAAAGTGAATAAAGATTAATAATAAAAATAGACTAGGCACAGTAGGTATGTCAACTTTTGTGTCTCGGTTATTCTTTGGTACGCAAACCGTCTGACAACTGTCAGGGTACAGAATCACTTCAACCGACAGGACAAAAACAAGTAGGTATTTTAGTAATGTGAATGAATGGAGGGAGGCGACAATTTGACTAAAGAACGTCTGCTCAGATTGATAATTACAAATGTGGGTGACTAGACCTCTGGTTTAATTCTTCATTTCCTATGCATTGATTAACATTGCATCAAATTAATATCACATTTTAAGTAGCACTCATCAGTTTTAAAAAACATATGAACATTTTCCTCTTTCACTTTTCCAGAAAAATTTTTGGCTGTTGCATAAATTTTATCTGCAGATATTTAGATATTTTCTTCCCATCCTTTGTATGTTGGAGTTTAAATGTTCAAATATGTCAGAAATATATGCCAATTTGGTGCACCAAAGTTTGTATTGGGTTAAATTGTGATTCATTTTTTTCTTAAAAAACATCACTTATTTTAATTCATATACATAATACAGGCCACCATCTGTCCATAATCCTATGCAATTTATCAAAATTGTAAATCTTTTTGACGATCCAGTCATTGAAGAGGCATCATTTGTCTATAGTCCTATCCAATTAATATTAATCAAGATTGTAAACCTATATATGCTCTATAATTCTGTTATGAATGAAACATAAAAACAAGTGATTGGACTCACATTTTGCTGTCAGGTGCAGAAATATCTCTCATTTGCATTTTAATATTTTCAGACAACTTTTGAATCCATCTTCCAGTTATATTTTTTCTTGAAGGAATCTTTTAGTTATTTGGGATTCATATTCAGACTGAAACAATGAATTATTGCACAGTATTCTTGAATTTTGACTTTTGCAGTTGCATATGTTTCTTTGTGTTCTGCTATTATCAGAGCAACCAAATAAATTGCAATTGGGGCATTATCTGATAATATCTTAATGCAGTACTATATTTTCATTTGTAAGTACATCATCATAAGCCAAAATCTTGAGATAAGAATTCATTTTTCATCATTGTAAAATATAAATCCTGTTAAAAGTGTACAAAGCAGACATTCAATTAAAGGAAAATAGTCACTACTCTTACTCTGAATTTTGCAGACTGCCCATTCACATTCTACATTTAGTAGTTGCTTAACTAAAAACAATGGTGGAACAAGGAATTTTAGAGCATATTCTCTCTGGGGGTAATTGGGCTTCACTCATTGTTGTTTTTTGAAAACCAGATGTAGATTTAAGGATATATGAAGATTACAAAAAATGTGTAAACCACAAAATATGCTCCAATTTATTCCCTATTCTTAACATTGAAACTGCTATTCACATATTGTCGGGAATTAAATACTTTACAAAAACTGAACTAAAATCTGTCTTTAACCAGATACAAATTGATAAAAAGAATTTTAAAAAGTTATTACAATTAACCCTTTCAATAGGTTTACTCAAATGGAATCATATGCCTTATGGTGTAAAAACAGCAAGTGCTATTTTTTCAAGAGCAATTGAAAATTTACTAACTGGCGATGTTAAGAATATAATCATTTATCAAGATGATGTATGCATTGGTGTCTCCAGGAAAGAAGAGTTAACAAAAAACAGATTATGTTTTAAACAAATTAAAAATGTTGGGATTACAAGGATAGATGTATATTAAATTGTGACAAAAGAGCATATCTGGGAAAGCAATTTTCTAAAAATGGAATTTCACCAGAAACAAATTTGATAAAGAAAATATCAGAGGCATCTACATCTACAAATAAAGTATTGGAATCTTTTTTAGGGTTAGCCAATTTTTATAGCAGATATTTGCCAAAATTTAGTGAATTAATACACTTTTTATGGAGTTACTTAAAAAGAATAGTGAATTTTAATGGATTCAATGGCAGAAAGAATCTAAAGAAAGCACTTATAACTCTCTAGTATATTTTTTTTACCCTAAAAAGTAATTGACTTAAACTATGAATACATGTGAACATGCTGTATCAGTAATTTTGTCTCAAGATGGTCACCTTATGAAGTATCTTTCTAGAAGATTAACATCAACTGAAGCTAACTTTTCAAACATTGAAAAAGAAGCATTAGTTACAGCTCAAGATACAGCTCAACAATTTTTATTAGACAAGAAATTTCTGCTTAAATCCAACCATAAAACTTTAGAAAGGAATTACCTAAAGTCACATCTAGTATTTTAAGATGTATCATAAAGCTTATGGTCTTTGACATCAAATATATGAAAGGAAACTATTCCACATTTTGGTACTCTTTCAAGACTAAAATTCAACAATGAATGATTAGAAAGATGAGACATTTCAAAAGAAAAAATATTACACTGGATTGAAATTAATGTACTATAAAAAATTATTTTGCATTTGAAACCTTACAGGATCCAGTATTAATCAAAATTGTATAGAGAATAACAAGAAACAAATAGAGTAATTGTTCTGGGGCAGAGAGGTTCGTAAAGAGGTTCACTATAGAGAAGGATCTTATATGCAATGAAGATGTTTTAATACCACAAGAGAAATTAAGAAAAATTGTAATAAAATGTGTGCATGATGATGTTCATTGTGAAATAACAATACAGAGAATGGGTATTCATGTAATGTAGAAAAATATGTACAAAAATGCCCAAAATTATAAACAAACTTTCAGCTAAACAAAGTACATTCATGGCCCAAAGAAAAAGTCGTGCATTTCATAGGGATGACATGTTAAAGACAGAACTATTTTTAATTTTAGTTGATTCATTCTCTGGATGGCCTGAAGTGGTTAGGAAGACAACTACAGTAAAGCAAATATTACAAGTAATTTTTCCAGAAATTTCTCTGAATCTACCAGAATTTTTGGATGAAACTTTGTGGTTAAAACAAATTGTATTTCAGAAGGTAATTCAGTATTTTTTATGCAAAGTTGTAAAAGCAACATATTGGACTGAACTATCGCCCAGTTCACACTCCACCCACGTCTATTGAACAGGTGTAGAGGCTCATCCCTTGTTCCCTGTTTAGGATGTGGTTTCCGGCTTTCTCTTTTCCAATCTTTTCACTTTTCTTTTTTTGTTTATTTTTTTCAATTGGAGTAGATAGACTGAACTATCGCCTGGTTCACACTCCACCCATGTCTATTGAACAGGTGTAGAGGCTCATCCCTTGTTCCCTGTTTAGGATGTGGTTTCTGGCTTTCTCTTTTCAAATCTATTTACTCTTACGTAATCCCCTGCACACACCAGTGGCCTTACCGCCTTGCTCAGGGTGATATGATTAAAAAAAAAACATACTGAAAATGCTGATAGTAAAAATTAAAGAAACACTTTAGAAACTTTCAGCTTACAAGTGTATTTTACTAAGTCAGTGATTTTTTTGTATTAGTAAGTTACACTATACCCTAGTTGAGCCCATTTTGATTTTATAGAAATATGAAAGAACCAAAATAGACCCTTTCATGTGATAGATTGCATATTTTGACAGAATTTATTTAGAGTTGACATTCATTAGTCAATGTAAACTTTATCAAAGTTGAATATATTCCATTATTATTATTTTTATTTTCACAAAGTTAATGTGCTAATGTAATAAGCACTCATTAGTTTAAGTATGACATGATATTCAAAATGGAAATGTATAAAACAGTTTGAGGCTATCCTGTGGATTTCAAAGAATGGCCCAAACATTGGAGGTTGCATACCTTTTTCAAAACTAATTTACTAGCACATTTTGCATCAGGGGGTCTTTCTCTTCTTGAAGGATTTTGTTATATATTCAATAAGAATAATAAAGTTTCCTTAAAATTTTAGCTCTTTTTGCCTAATCTACTAATCTGACTAATAATAATATTAGGTAACACTCTTTCTAAAAAGTGGACACTATGCATCAATGGGTTAGATAGTTTCAAAATCCTAGCTTATTAGGAGTCAATTAGACCAAAGAAGGTATGAAATGTATTAATCCAGAGGGTGATCCCTAAACCATTGACCTATAACATATAACTATGCATCAATGGGTTAGATAGTTTCAAAATCCTAGCTTATTAGGAGTCAATTAGACCAAAGAAGGTATGAAATGTATTAATCCAGAGGGTGATCCCTAAACCATTGACCTATAGTATCAATTTAAGAAAAAAACCTAACTCGTGACATTAAATTTTTTTTTTTGTTCATAAAAAACTGCTTTATAAAACATTTTATTGTATTATGAAACATTTAACTGTTTTGAAATGTTAAAAGCTATTATTCTTTTTAATCATATAATTAAGCAAGGAATATAGGAAATTTTCCCCAACTTGATTCCATTGGTGCAAATATTAACTAAAACAAATTCTGGTAAATTAAACTGAATTCAACTTTTTTATTTTTATCTTTTAACTGGTTTTAACCGGCACTTAATTTTAAAAAAATTCAAATTCTTTTCATATATTGATCATGTAAATAAAAATGTGAATACTGAATTTAAAAAAAAAACCTGTTTTATTGGTTCATTTTTTCAACTTTACTCTAATTAAACAATATTTTACTCACTAAATGAAATTTTACTATTATTAACTTGCTTATTGCTGCTTTTGAGACATATTTCTTAAACTTAATCATAAATTTAAGACAAATCATTTTGTGCTCAATAATGTGTAAATCTGATACAGCACTTAAAAGAATTATATTAGACATTTCAAACAAGCACAGACTTATGTATTCCTTATGATAAATTGGCCTTTGTGTTTTATTTTTATTATTTCATGTTGTAAAAAGTAATCTTTGGACATATAAAAAAAGGGATAGTTTATGAAATTTATCTGTATCATACTTCCCCCCTCCTTTCTTTTTAACAAACTATTTCACTATTATTGTTTTAGATCTAGTTTTGCAACTTGTGTAAACTATCTTATCTTGGTCAGCAGGTAACGCCAAACTTAGCTTAGTATAGCAAAATCCCACAAGTGTTAGGCACATGATGAAAATTGAACATAATATGTGACAAGACTACTAATCAAATTATTATTCTACATTCAGACTATGAAGAGCATGTAATACAGTCATGTTTATTTTTATAACTTGCTGCCTCTGACACTCAACTCTGAACATTCAACTTCCATATCTTTTCTAATATCTGTACAAATTTACATAAATTGTCTGAATTTTTTCAAACTTTCAAAAGTAATAGGGAAAATTGGTTATTTTATCATCAGCTCACTGAATTTTTCAAAAAATTTTAGAAAAACATTTTCTTTCTCATGTCTTCAGAATTTCCTCACAAATTTTGTTTGTAACATTTTAACAAAAAGAAGTGGTTACCTCATTCAAGTAATCAATAATGTAAACTGAAGAAAACATATGTACTTAGCATAGCTAAGGCATGGAACTATGGAAATTCCCAAGTAGTAAGGGTAGGGTAGGGCAGGGCAGCACTCAGTATTTGAGATAAATGACCACTACTAGATTGATAAAATAAAAAAAAAAACAAAAAAAAAACACCCTTCTTAACACTAGTGTTTCAGTGGAATAAATCAAATAAAACTAAGCCAGTACACCAAAGACCTTTCAACCTTTCTTTTTATAACATTTTGGTATTCATACATATTTCTGCACTGTGGAATTGTTTCTCTTACAACACTCTCCAGACAGCTTTGATGAACTCAAACTAGTTTTACAATTTCTTCCACTGAGTGTTACTGGCTGTCTTCCTCTCTTTCAGAAGGACTCTAATGTTCAGATGCATGGCCTTGGATTCTATGTTCACAAACATCTTCTACTAACAAGGGAATTCTTTTTTGTGTCTCTCGACTGTTCTTACATTCTTACATTTCACTACTAAAATCAGTCAGTTATCTTTTCTTCCATGATCATTTCCTTTCCTCTCATGCTTGCTAGATAGAATTTCTGATAGTATAGCTCTGACGGCTATTTTTAATGCTCTCAATTATATCATTGTCCAGGGAACATATGTACATCAGAAGAAGAGTTGGATTTCCCACTCTTCTTAAAAAAATTATTTGACCAGCTGGCTATGAAACATAGTATCATTATCTATAAGAAGTTTTGCTGATGGACCTTGATCATAAAAATGGGCCTTTTAATTGATGTTGACACTTGTTGAATTTTGTTCACACAAATATCACCAAATTGTGAATTGGCTACAGCCAGAGGCTATTAGCATTAAGAAGTACATTCATTATAGGGGGTAATGTCCATTCCGAATTGATTTCATACATTAGTTGCATTCAGCTTTCTTTATGGCCAATGTGTTGGGATGAGGTTAATTGACTGACTGACTACCACCTTTACAGCTACCTTTGACACCATGGGATGAATTGCATCCTTTGTATGTACTCAAACTTTGCATATGATGATTTTGGATATCCACTGTTAGACATGTATAGAGTCCATAAACTGATGGATTTTAGTTGCATATCATTGGATTATTAGATTAACACCACCAAGGTTATATGCTGTGCATCCTTTACTGGATGTAGCCAAGAAGCTTCTTTGATGACAGCTCCTCTGAGCTCCAGTGAGACTGATCGTTCCACACCTCCAATATGTGTCTATGCACCATTTGTTGTGTACAGTATCATTGTGATGCACTCTAGCAACAAGTTCTAAAATCATGTTTTTAAAATAGGCATTATTCACTTTGTGCTGTCACTCTGCATTTGATGAAATCTATTTGCAATTCATAGTCAGTTGTAAACAGAAAGATGTCCTATCAGTTTCTCACTGTGTGGAAAATTGGTGAGACATCTCCCTGTTGCAGTACTTTATTAGTTTTAGAACCTCTATTGCACACTTTCAATAAAGTATCTTGTGTTCCCAAAAACATACAAGTTTAGTGTTTCTTAACTGTTTCAGCTCCTTTCATGTTTTAACCTATAATCAACTCAATGTTGTTTTACATGTGCCACAGATACTTTCATCAACATATATATTATAGACATAGATTTACACTGTTTTGAAAATCTACCAATGCTGGACATTGCTTCTCATCTATGTACAATTTATCACAGCAAGCACCTCATTTATTTCTTGAGGTGAGAGGAGACTGCTGCTGATGCCTTTTTCTGACACTCTGCAGCAGTGAAAGTGTGCAATAGAGGTTCTAAAACTAATAAAGTACTGCAACAGGGAGATGTCTCACCAATTTTCCACACAGTGAGAAACTGATAGGACATCTTCCTGTTTACAACTGACTATGAATTGCAAATAGATTTCATCAAATGCAGAGTGACAGCAGTCAAAGCTGGGTGGGATGACAAAGTGAATAATATAACCCAGCCCCCGACATTAACAATAAAATATTCCTTGGCTTACTTTTCATGCATGACTGGTATGTGTCTGTGCAGGTTGATATTGACAATCCTTAGTGCAATGATTAGGTTCAGAATACCTGTGGCAACTAATGTTGCTCAATACTTACTGAAGGTTGTGGCTGCTGTAACTGATTCTTCAAGTGTCACCTCTTCCTTCATTACTGCACTACAGTTCGCTTATAGTCACCTTGTCTATCTTCATTTACACTCACAGTGTGTTTCACATGCTTTGGCAGTTCCAAGATAAACATTGACTTGCCAGGGCACAGATGAATAGCACTTAAATGCTCATAGGCTATAAGAGTCATTTCCAAAAACAGTTCATAGAGCTTGCTTTATTTGTGTGACATCTCTTTCTTCTCGATGAGCTGTTGACACACAGCAAAAACTCTGCTGACTGATTAAGGGACAATGGAAAGGTGTGTTTGAGTTTTTTGATTCTGCACATTTTGCAGACAGTTTACAACTTTTTTAACCATTCAAGCATGGTTAAGTTTGTCATCATGCCTTTGAAGTCAGGAATGAGTTTTGTTGCTTAATTTATTCAACATATTTCAGGTTGGTGAAATAGCTTTTAAAAGTGAATAGATGGTTGCAAAACTCACACAACCCATAATCTTTACTCAACATACTCAGTCACAACAAAAAATACAGCAGTTTTTAAAGCACTGTTTATGATTGGTTAGGAGTGAAACAAATTAGCATGTATACTGACCAATAATATTGACCTCTGCTGAGGATTTAAAAAAGAAATAATTTACAAGTAAATAAATTTAGCAAATACATAAGAGATAACCTAATTTTTTATTTTAATTGTAATGAAGTGGCTTCAAGAAAACTTTCTGTTCATTTTGTAAAGTCATTAAAACTGATTGGTTATAAATTGTTTATTTTAGATTTGAATATATTTATTTAAAAAGAAAACTTATGGTAAGTTTAGGTTTGGTAAGTTTTTATTGTTGTTGTAGTTAGATTTTAGTTTCTAAGCTCAGAGGTTTATTTTACCCATTCTGCTTTCTGTGTCCTTAAATGGCATTTAGAGTATTTAGTTTTAAATAACTTCATTAAGAATTACTTTTGATTGTAATATGACAGCTGTCATGCCAATTTAAATAATCTGTCAAAATTAATTATTTTTTTATTAATTCTAACATTGAAGATGGAGGAAATAAGCAGTATTCTTGGCGTATTATATATATTTTTGAATTATTTCATATTACAAAGGATAAAAATGCAACTACAAATGATGGGGCAGTTTATGAAAAAGGGAAATAGATTGTGTCAATAAATAGTTTGTAATCTTAGTTTTTGGAGATTTCTTGCTGAATGATGTTTCAGTGTTAGGTTAATCAGTTGAAGTTGGTAATTGTAAAGTGCAGAAGATGTCCGCTGGACATGCTTCTGAGCAATACTGAAAAAGCAAATGGCTGCCTCCTTCTCACTTGCATTTATACACTCCAAGAGCAGATAACTCCACTGATCTCTATACATACCCCTCCCCACTGTGACCACAGGATGAATTAACGGGCTCATTTTTGGATATATCTGAGAATCCGTCCGATTTTCTCTGTATTCGTAGGGACAGACTCCTTGGCACTTGTTTTCTGTGACATGAGGGTTGTCTTAATGGTGGGGGACTGACCGGCTATATATACCCTCATGTTGCTTTCCACCACACCTGTGGTATTGTCGTTTACATTTTATCGGGTTGGCTTTGTGTCATGACATTGATATCCCGTTCAATATCCATCGGCTCCTGTGGGGGCTGTAGATTTGTAGACAGATCTGAGGTTCCCTGTGTGGCATGAGGTGGGCCACCCATGACTGGGTAGATTCTGTGAAGAAATTGACAGTTGCATAGCGTTATCCGACTGTTTCCATTCACTCACACCTAGTATTGTTGGTTACCATGTATCTCTACAATCCTCCCCCGTCTCTGTCTATTGATGGGGATATTTACCATCCTGGTTCTGGATCTGGACCAAGTCTCCGACTTTATGTTCCTGGAGTGGGTGGCAATGCTGGTTGTAGAACTGTTCATTTTGCATGTGCTTCTTAGCCATTGCCAACTCCCTTAGTTCACCTATTTCCTCTCACTGCTTCCGTGTTTGGTATTTAACCCTTAGGACTGGAAGATGGTCCTTAATAATTCATCTGTAGAGCATTACGACAGGGGACGTGTCAGACTTCTGGACGGGAGTGTTGCAATGGGTCAGCAATGCCCTAGCACCTCGATCATGGCATAGGTGTCCGCAGTTGTCCACAAGTATTTGTCTTGCTGTTTTAATGGCTAACTCTGCACGCCCATTGCTTTCAGGGTAATAGGTTGATGAAGTGTGTTTCTGTATACCCCAGTTTTTTAAAAAGTAGTTATACTCCTGGGATTCGAAAAGGTTTCCTTTGTCCGAAGATATTTCTTCGGGTACTCCATATGTGCAGAAACAGGTCCTTATAGTGTCACACATGCTTTTGGCCTTCCCTGATGACATTAAGACCAATTCCACCCATCCCGTATACCAGTCAGTGTATACCATGTAACTCTTGCCCTGTATGTCCGTGAAGTCCACCACAACTTGTTGAATCAAAAATTCCAGATCTGCTGGTAATATCAGGGGTTCCCTCAGCTGGGATGGTGCGATTGTGTTGCAAGTATGGCACTGGGATCTGGTTTGCCTGATGCTGGCATCCAAACCTGGCCATAATAATTGTTGTCTTGCATTCGCCAGCATACCATTTATACTTTGATGCGTGGAATAGAGTGATTCCAGTACCTCTGCTTGAAGTTGTTGGGGTATCAGGATTTCATTAGCTGTGACTGTTCCAAACAGTATAATTCCTTGTGCATGGGCCAGAAAACCTGAACTATGGGTGGAAGGGCATCACATGATTTGGGGAAACCATATTGGATTACATGTGCTATGGTTCGGCATTCTTCATCAGTGGCTACCGTGGCAACAATCCTTTCCCATGTAATAGCCTTCAGCTTGGGGTCACTTCCATACATTGACGTGCAGGTGGCTTTGACTGCGATGTCGATAATTTGGACAGTGCTTTCTTGTGGAGTTCCTGCTGAATATCGGGATGTGCAGTCGGGTGCTAAATTGAGTTTTCCAGGGTGGTGTTTTATCTGGAATCTGTACATCATCATCCTCTCTTTGAAGTTGAATATACAGGGATTTTTCATATTTTCCAGGGTCTGGTCTGAAAATATTTTTACCAGTGGTAAATGATCTACTGTCACTTGCAAGTCTGGGCACCTAAGTATAAACATTCAGCATGACTCTAGCCTATAGAAAAGGGCTAAGTCTTCTCCTTCCACTGGTGCATACTGTGATTCAGAGTCGTTGGTGAAACTGTCAGGATAATCTTCCAGTGACCATCCTCGCAACACATGTTCAACTTGCTGGGGCATCTACAGTGTTTCTGAAATAAGAAATAAGAGGTCCCTGTTTTACTGTAGTTATTTGCTAGTCCAGCTGTTGCTGTTCCTTTCAAACATCTGAACACTATTTTCAATTTTCTCCACTATCACTCTCTTCAACTCTTGGAATAGGCGTTCCAGTGTCTCATCCCAATAGAACTTTCTGTTCTTTGCCTTTAATAGTTCCCAGAAAGGGGCCATAACTTCAGCTTGTGAAAATGCATATGGCACCTGATATACTTATAGGGGTAGGGAAGTGGAGAATAGCTTCTGTCATCCTTTTTGTAGGCTTAACACTGATATCGGTGACCAGAAATCCAGCAAACACCACCTCCATTTTGTCAAAATGAAACTTGTCTGGGTTAAATACAATCCCCTTGTCCATGCAGTGACTAATGTACTCAACCGTGTGCTGGAATAAGGATTCTATCGAATCATCCCATAGTAGGCTGCCATCTATGTACCGGGTTTTTCGAGTCATGTCTATGGTGATATCAAACCGACAGGTATATCTGTCCCCTGATTTGTGGAATCCTTGAGGGGCCAGCAGTATCTGTATCGGCCCCATTCGGTGATGAATGTGGTAGCATTTTGCGTGGTTAAGATGTTCCATGCATCAAGGACCGCTTTTCTAGTGTGTGCATGTAGCATAGATACATGGTTAAATGCGGATGATGTGTGATGTGTTTCCCTCATAGTGGCATCGTTTAGCTTTTGTAAGTCTACCATCCGCCTTAGAGATCCATCCTTTTTTGGTGCGACAACCATCCTTGAACATCAGGTAGTTGGGCTGCCTACTTGCTCCGGTTCTATTATACCTAGCATGACATCTCTGTCCACCTCCTTCTTGACGCTTTTCTTCCAGTTTTGGTGGACAGGTGTTGGCGTGTGAAGTGCCGTTGGCTTCACGCTCAGAATGAACTTGATGTGTAATGGTTTACCCTCCATTGTTTGCAGTGGTTGATATTGGCATGTGTTAAATGCACTAGACTTAAAGTACTCCTGCAACTATTGTTGAAGCTTGTGTCTGTTGGCTTGGATTGGTTTGAATGGAATGGTTTCTGGCTTCGTTGGAACAGGCATTCTACGTGGGCATCTGAATGGAGCCATTTCCTTTGACATTGTTGACATGCTGTTCTGTGACAACGATATTGGGAAATTGAACAGCAGATTCTTCAATGCAGTCCGTGACAAGTAGAAGCCGGATGTGTTATCGGATACATATACAGTCTGCCGCATCTCCTTTGTCCCCATCTTTATACACAGAAATAAGACACCCTTGGTTATTAGTTATGCCTTGTATCCAGTAGGTTGTTGATACCAGATATCCATCTGGGTACCTAAGGAGTTTCTGAATCTCTGGTCCAGCCAAGCAAGTTTGAGCCCCTGTATCCGTGAAGGCAAGGATGGGATGAGCGCGCATGGGCTTATTGGTTTCTTTGGTACCTATCTGAAGGTCGCATGAACCCCCAGGCATCCTGGTTACTTCTACTTCCACTGAGGGGGCTAACTCTGGAGAGCTCCTTTGAAACCGTTTCCCATTCCGCTTGAGATGGGGCATCTTTGTTGACTGCTGTTGTGTTTGTTGTTCTTGCTGCCAAATTGACCCTTTGGATTACTGTTGGTAAACATAAATGACTCCTCACTGTTTAGTGTTCTGCTTGTGATTTCTGCTTAGGATTTTGCAAGGTTCTGGCACACCTTTTTCATGTGCTCCATCATTCCACAGAACCGGCATTTCAGTTTAACCACCAGACAATCCTTCTGGTTCATTGACCCCACCCTGGGTCTGAAGTCTTTCCACATATGCTGCAGGGTTTGATGTATCACAGAGTCAACTGGGTCCCGGTCTCCTGAGGTGGCTGTTTCTGCACATTGGATGATTCATGAGGGTGCGTATCATCGTGGAAGTGAGGGGTTGACATGTTTGTCGTCTCGAGGCAAAGCAATTGGTTGAATTTCTGCTCCAAGGTTACGAGGGAGGCTTTCTCTGCCAATATCCTACTTCGGTGCTCTGGATTGGCAAGCCCTGCTATCATCTGCCTGGTGACCATGTCTTCCGAGTAGTCCACTCACTGCCCACAAGTTTGTTCATTTGGACATTTGCTGCTGAACTCACAAACTCTAGCTTAGCCACGTAATCTAGCAAGAAAATGCATCACCGACTCATCTTCATTCTGCATCATGGAGTAGAACTTCTGTTGATGGACCTCTTTGTGTAGTCCCTTCACCGTGACCAGTTGTATCTGTTGTAGAAGACTTTCTTCTGTAGCAGAGTTGAGTCTTGTAGGTCCTTCTACTGCAAATAGTAGCCTGTTTGTTTCTGGTGTACAGGTCACCCATAGTTCATTTCGTATTACCATTGAGTATTCCAACTTGTATCAGGTCCATGTATCCAAAAACAATGCCCATTCTCCTTCTGCGGTGTCTAACCTTATCGATGATTGTTGAGATTTCTTAACATGTGAACTGTTGGGGTGACCGCGAATCATCTCTTTCTGAGCTCAATGTTTTCCTGTTGTAGCTCCACAAGCTGTTCCATTAGTTTCAAATACTCTTGTTCCATAATGACTGGTAATGGGTAAGCCTTGGCGTCTGGTAAATTCCATGATCAGTTACTTCAGCTTTTCGTTGCTTTCAAAGTATCCTGTTCACAGCGCCATATAAAGTGCAGAAGATGTCTGCTGGACATGCCGTTTCTGAGCAATACTGGAAAAACCAAATGGCCGCCTCCTTCTCGCATTTATACACTCCAAGGGTAGATAACTCTGTTGGCCGCTATATGGTAATGATTAAAAACATGAGAATAATTAACATCATACTGAAACTATCCAAATCAAGCAGTGAAAATCATTTGCACCATATTGGTTATATTAGTCATTTTTGTGTGTGGTTTTCACAGAAGTAGAAAAACTCTATTAGACTATATTTCTGTACATAATTTATTATTTAAGCATAATGAAAATATTTGGGTTTTAGAAACAAATTACATCAGATAATGAAAAATAGATATGTTACAACAACATAAAATACAAGAGCAAAAAATTGTGGTTCAAGTGAAATGAACCACAAGTAATCTTATCAAACATAGTAATGCTGAATATATGCTGAAATTGGGATTTCTTTTCTGTGAACTCTCTATTGAGAAACAAAAAATTGAATGAACAATTACTATTTCCAATTAAACTAACTAAAGGAAGAAATTGAGAAAAATTACTTGGAACTTAAGAAACAAAGGATATTATTCCACGTGAGTATTGGTAGAGCATTTGTGTCTTTGGTGAATAGGCTAAAATTGTTACCATTTGACTGATTTCACTCATCTGTCATTTTCACCAAGTATTGAACCTTCAGGTTACCATTTATTCCAGTCTTTGCAGAATCATCTTAAAGGAAAAAAATTAATTTCTGGAAAATAGCAAAATGAAGTTAAATCTTTATTCTTCATTATTACATCATCTGGGAGCATTTTTAAAAAATATCTAGGCATCATGAAACTTGGTTCTGAAAGAGAAATTAATTCAATAAAAAATGAAACCATTATATTGTCATAGCAATTATGCAAATAATATATTTTCCTGTCACCAATGATTTTAAATTTGAATTTTAAACAATTCAAAAATATATATACAATAATATGAATATTTTCAGAAAAGTTTGTGATTATGTTGTATAGAAATATGTATAAATATTTTCCCAGTTTTTTAGAATTTATTATTTTTGTATGCAAAATGTTGGAAACTAGATTGACGGTTAAGTAAAGACAATTAAAGGTAAGAGGGAGTTGTTTCTTTTCACAGATTGATTGCTCTTAATTCAAACAACTAAAATCTAAGGAGAAAATTGATAAGCATTTTAGCTGATGCTAGTAAATATCAGTCTTCTATTGTGAAAGCATTGTAAATGTATCTTTATAATTAAGAGGGGAATTTGCAATTAGCCTTAAAATAATTACAGTTCATGAAAATCTGCATGGTTTTTTTCTTTCTTTCATTAAGTGATAATTTGTAATTTTTCATAAGAAGGAAAAAAATATATTTCTCTTTCTACCCCAGTTTGAAACATTGAAATTAGAAAACAAAAAAATTCAATTAAAAAAAATATCTCGATACAGTTCAGTAGACATAAAACAACTTTTATCTGGCTGCAGAATATGGACCATAAGTTAATATATAGCACAGCTTCAGTTCTTAACATTTATTTTGCAACAGATAAAAACATGTAAAACTTCTAGTAATAAGATTAGATGTTTTGTAAGGGTTTTGTAAATTTGGATCTTTTAGTCTAGTGTTCTTATTGCTGCTATATTCATCAATGTTCGAATACATGGTTAATCACTTCACAATCATAAATATGTTTTGTTTATTTTCATAATTTTTTGAAAATAAAAGAAATTAGCTTTAACTAAGACTAATTATAAAAAAACAAAATCTCAGTCACTCTGCTGCCATGTTAAATGAACTTATCTGAAAATGCAAAATGGTTCTTTGATTTGTTATTAAAAATTATCTAAATATAGTTTTCCTTTTTGAAAAATGATACTTGAAAATAATTTTTTCTGGTTTTAAGATGTTTCCAATTTGTAATGAATTTTACAAATAAAATGTGACATATTTTCTTACCATTCATGATTTTAAAAGTAAAGCTAGAACAAAATGTTTTTAGATGTCTTGGTTATCTTTTATTTTATAAGAAATGAATTTTCAAGAACATTTTTGTATTAGATAATTTATGATTAAAGTTTTTCCACAATTTTGGAATATTTTTTTCAACTTTCATATAGATTCTCATGAAGAAATTTCAATGATTTTAATTGGAACCACCCAACTTTGCTCGAATCCTAAATAAATTCAAATGCCATGTAAATTTTGAAGTCATGAGAATTTTCTTCTTAGATTTATAAGATTTGAGAATAAATTAAACACATTTAATCCAAATCCAGTAAAAGTAGTAAAATCTTCATCTTTATTCTTTTTTGGGTGGTTATAAATTTATCACATTCTTTTCTAATTAATAGCTTCACGCTTGTAAACATAAAATACCCAATGAGCAATAAAATTCTTATCAAATATCTACTTTTAATTTAAATTTTTTAAAAATCTTTTCAAGATTAAAATTCTTTCATAGATGAATAGGAATGCTTAGAAATTTATTTCTTTTGTATAAAGCATTTACTTGCTTCAGACAATGGGATATCTTTACAAATTATTGCACTGAAATTGTAGTTACCATTCTAACAGATCACTCACCAAACAAAATTATTATAGATTTGAGAGATAATATAACTTTCTCTCTCTCTCTCTCTCTCTCTCTGTTTCACAGAAAACCAAATTTTATTATATTGAAGAACTTTAGATATGATAGCAATTAAACCTTTTTTTGATGAAAACTGTTTTTAAAAAGAAATTACTATAATGCACACAGTTTAATTTATGCACTGCATTAGATTTACAATTTCTTTTTTTTATTTACAAGATTAGTACATTTGTGTATCACATGTCTGTTATATTGACTTTTTTAGAATAGGAAATAATATACATAATAGGAAAGAATATTTTCTTTTTTTATAATTAAATATCTGATAGTAAAATGTAAATCAATAATCACCTCAGTTACTAAAAAGATTTCAGAAAACTGATTAATGTAAATATTTAACTAACAAATTCAAGCTTTCATCTTTGGTATCTGATTGGGAATGGTTATAGAGAAAAAGACCATAGTAAGCAACCCCTTTAAGCAAAAGAGGTTCTTCGTTTGTCCTTTTTCTACCATAATTTCTCAATTGAAGAAATTATTAATAATTAATAAGAGGGATTCAGTCTCATATTGTCTCTAATGTAATGTTTGTTAAAAATTAAAGATCATTAGAAAGTGAACTACAAATTCAGTATTAACCAATATACAAGTAATTTACAAGCTTTTGAATGATCCAAGTATGAAATTTGTTGCATTCAAGTCAAACATTTGAAAATCATTTTTAAAATTACAAAAATATATAATTAGTACATTTAACTTTTGAAGTAAAACCTGTTAATGTTTTGATTCTTTGAAATGTGCGGATGTGCGTTGTGGTGCAGTGGATATCAGCTCGGAATGAGAAATCGGGTAGCCGAGTTCGAATTCCAGTTGAATTCATTGCATTCACTTATGCGCAAATACCCTTGGGAAAGGTTTTAATCCATCTCTTCCTTCCAGTTATGGGTTAAATAACAGAACAGATTGGGTTCTATAGCCTTGGCTGGCAACCAGTCTACCGCAGAAAGCAATGGCCACCTACTGCGGGATAATCTTCTGCCCAGTCAGTCATGTCTCTTTTGAGACATGATCACCCAAGCGTGTTTCACGTATGGCACTTAATTGTCTGACTTTGAAATGTTCATATGAAGTCTGTGGTGTTGTGATATACTGGAATATTACTATTTTCTTTCTGAAATTGACTATTCTGAGTTGCTTTATATTTCAGTGGTATAGGCCTCCAATAAGTTGATTTTTTAATTCTGTGTTTCATTTTCATGATCAAAATTTTTGGTTTTACTAAGTGAAATATCAGTTTTTTCTTTTTTTTTGTTTTTTTATTAGAAAGATAGCATTAAAAATCCATTTGTGTTTTATATAAGAAATAGCAATCTCCCATCAAACACATCAATTTTTTTCTTAAATTTGAATTACTAATTTTATCCAACTTTAGATTCTTACAGTCATAATATTCAAAGTCATCAAATTAAAAAAGATTGTTGGATTTAGAGGTGAAGTAATAATAATGGAGGGGTTTATATTTACAAACATGAGTGTAAAATTAGTAAAACTATTTAGACAACCTGCAAGTGACATGAAGATGATTGAAAAATTGATCAACAGAAACAATAATTTTAATAAACTTAGGATTAAGCTAATAAATTAATAAATAGCAACATGTCTCATTCAACAAATTATTTTGGTTACATGCAGCTTTTTTGCTAGTTTTCGTTTATATTTGGCAGGGTTTGATGTTTAACTAAGCACATGTATTTTCTAAGCAGTAAACAGTAATACAAAATAAAACAGGAATATAAATAAAATCCATTAATTGCTTAGAAATTTTTTTTGTTTGTATTTCAAATACAAAAAATTAGCAAAAGGTCCCAACAAGAGATGCACTTCTTAAAAAGGGTAATTGAGACTTGTTTTGTTATGAAATCATTTGTGGCTGAGTAGTCTAAAGCATACCTAGCTTAAATATTGTTTCCCCAATATAAGGAAGACACAAGATAGAACCAGGCCAAAAAGCACATATTTATTTAAACCTTCAAATACCCAGCTTGGTAGACTGATAAAAAAACAAACAGGAATGTCTCATCAAATATGTATCAACTAAATATAATATTTATAGTAATAATGTTGAATTATAAATAAAAATCCATTAATTCTTTAAAAATTACATTGTTTCAGCTATGAAAATAAAGTTTTATATATATATTTCATTTGGAAATATACACAACCTAAGTTTCAACGTTTCTGTGTCTTGAGGCAATTTACAATAATTGATTTTTCCATTTTTCAGACACACATTTTTATGAATGCACGACTGTAATTTTGAAACAACCAAAAATTTTCAAAATTAGGGAGGAGTTATTCAAGAATCCTACAACACTTTCATCCATGTTTGTATGATCTTAGTATAATATGTGTGTGTGTGTGTGTGTGTGTGTGTGTGTGTGTGTATGAGTACAGATATTTACACATATTTGTAAATGCATTGCATAAATAATACACATAAATATGTATTATTTACACTATTTACATTGTTCAGACTATTGTTCTCATCTTTGTTGCCATATTCACAAAGTTTCACCTCTTGTACCCTCCAACTTTCTTCGGGTGATTGGAATTTCAAACTGTACCCTGTATTTCTACTGGGGTAGATTGTCTTAGTTCCATGAGCCATGCCTCTTCCAGATGTCTCAGTATCTCCCTTTAACTCAACTCTTCTGTAGCCAGGTATTGAACTCACAACTCTTTGGATCAAGTTGCTGAATCCAACCAATGCGTTTATCTACTGGGTCATGAATATGAGGACAATAGTCTGAATAATTTAAATAATGTAACTAATTACTATACCTCATCTTAGAAATATAGTATTATGTTCAGCTCCCTAGACATTGTTATATTTGTATGTAAAAGTATTTATAGATTAAATGTACCTACCATTTTAGATTTTTGAGTAATGATGTTAGAAACAAATGATTCAAAAAATTATTTTTATTCATTTAACAAGTTTTAAACTGGCATAAAAATGTTTATACAAACATTCCTGATATCTATTAATCAAAAGAAAATAAATTTATACAATTTGAAGAAAGATAGAATTAAAATATATTTTTTTTATAATTCCTAATTACTTTTATATAATTAATTATACCATATTTAGATTTGTGGTGATGACTGTTAATAAAATAACAAAAACCAAAGAGTAATAATGGCATCACTGAGTTTTTGCTCTTTTAGTCATTAGATAGTGGAATATCAACTGATGTTGAGATAAAACTTAATTTGATGGATATTCTCTGTCTTATAACAGTCATAGCCATAACAATGTAGTTATGAATTCTTGCACACACACTTATAAATTAATCTTATTTGCTGCATTCAAACTTTTATTTTAAACCAAAATGGTAGGTGATATAAATTTTATTTTTGTCTTTTAGATACATGTCACTAAAACCCTTTTGTAGGATATGAGAAAAGTAAGTGACCATGCTTAAGATACTTAAATGGCTAGTTGCCCAGAATTTTGAGCCCAACAAAAAGTAAATCTGGGACAATCATTTTTTGTTTTTTTTTCTTCTTTTTACCCCAGTTATCTATTTACCTCCAATTCCACTACCAAGACACCCATGTCTATATTTCATTTGAACAGAATTGTGGTTTTCCTAAAAAACACATTTCATCACATTAGCTTGAAATATCTGCATTGTTAAAGACAGGTTGGTGCTTGTACATTTTTTATATTATTATTGACAAGTGCATTTTTGTAAGTCATTTTCATAAAAATCCTTTAAAATTTTTCTGTTTACAAAATAAATAGTTTTAATTTTATTTTTCCTCTTAAATTTAAATACATTCATTCATCTAATTCAAATAATATACTTATGTCAATGTTTAGCATCTGTTGATTTTTGTTTTCTTTTCAAATTATGTGTCACTAAAATAGCCTGTTATTGCGTTAAAAAAAAAGAAGGCCTATATGCAGTTTATGCACAATGAACATTGATTGTAAGATAGCCAGTAAGGCAGTTTAACCTAACGTTGCTGTTCTTCAGCTAATATAGTCATTTGATGTATCTAGTGCATATAACTGTGTACATACTAAATATTGTGTATGCAATGTGCAGTTGTAAACTCTGCATTTTGCTGCACCAGCTCCTGCTGCTGCATCTTGTTGCAGTAGTCATCCATATATGCTAGATGCTGCACATATCCTGCTAGTTGCATGCAGCTGCATTAATAGACTAGGTGCAGCAATGGCTATAGTTGTGTGTATTCTAGCTTTTAATGTTATGATAGTGACTGTGCAAATTTAGGTCAAGCATTACAATACTACAACTTAACTATAAGTGGGCTTGGTGACTGAATTAGTTTCCTCAATTTTTCATTAGTCATTTGATCTTAAAAGTGTTAAGTTAGATTCTCAAAAGGTTGTTAATTATTATTTAAGTGTATAGAAAAGGAATAATGATAATCTTATTTTACAAGAAATCTAACTTGTTCCTTTTAAGGCAGCCATGTTTATTTGAAGAACGGTATTTAGAATGTGCACATTTCACTATATAAACGTGTGTGATATATGCGTGTGTCTGTGTGTGTATATATATATATATATGTATATACATACATAAATATATATATATATATATATATATATACACACACACATATATATGCAGCATTGTTTTAGTAGATTAGAAAATAAGTATTAAAATATATTTTTAATGCCAGTGAATTGATTCAATGCAGGTAAGTCTCTATGAGTTTATAAACTATAATTGATTGCTATTTAAAAAAATCTGGAAATGTCTACGCATGGTGAATGACTGTCTATTAGTTTTATTATTACTATATTATATTTTGGTAATTCCATATCATTTTCTATTAGTAAATCCAAAACAGTAATTGCCAGAACAATATAGTTTTAATTTTTTCGTGTTATTTGGAGATATGATGCAAACAGAAATTTAATATTTATTGTTGACCTTCACAAAGTGATACAATTTTAAATCCTAATCTACTACTAGTGTTACATGAGGAATTCACAAGGTGTTAGCAGTGCTAGGTTTTGATACCTCCAAATCACTAATTATGGATCTAAATCTTCCTTTCAACGTAGTGTAGGTTTTATTCACTTAGGCATATATTATTTAGGTAATAATAATTTGTGTATCCCTTGCTGTCTTTTTACTTAGTGTTTATGGTGTTAAACTGTTAATGAGTCACAACGCTCTGCTCTATAATTTAGAAAAAGTACTTCTTTTCTTTGGAAATATTTTGAATAATAAATCTGTTCAGTTCATCAGTTTGGCCCAAGCCTGAAGTAACTTGCCATGTTTTGGATCAAAGAACTCAAAGATGTTTATGTTCCACTTATGTTACTGTCTCATTAACTTTTTGTAATTGTACATTTTGCCCAGCAAAGTATGAGTACGTACATTATGTGTATCAATAGTGAAAATGTTTGAAAGTGAGTGAAAGGTTCCTTCATATTTCTTTTGTTTTGTTTTCTTGAAGACAAACACTTGAGTGGAAAAGATTTTCTGGATTGTGAAAGTTACTGAAACCAGTCGATGTTTTTGGTTCCAAACAAGTGTTCTCTTATTCTCCTTTTCTTACTTATATTTTACAACTGAAACTCGCAAATGGATAAATCTGATTCTGCTCAAGGACAAGTAAGTTGAATTTTATTTTTACAGAATTCAGTAAAGAATTTCAATCTTACTTTATGTAATCCTGTTATGAATGATTTTGAGACCATTTCATCATTATTTTGCTAATTATTCCAATCCAGTTGTTTAGAAATTCACTAAGACTAACTGTTCATATTGATAAGATATTTAGAGGATTTAATCAGGTTTATTTATTAGTAATTGTTTACATATTGAGCACTTAGTTTTATATATTTATCCTTTTGAAAAACAATGAAGTTATGTACATTTTATTGCTGTAACCATCATCAGTTGAATATAAGTTATCTATAAGGGTTAATGAGAGGTTTTGTTCAATTAAAATCTACAGTATTTGGATTTATAATGAGTCTTTAAATAAAATGTTTGCTGATATGCAAGTCTTTACAAGGATATTTAAATTGATTTAATTTTTTTAAATGTATAAACCATATCAAATATATAAACTGATGATACTAATATTTTAATACTTAACAATGATGATAGTTGCTATAATCTATTAACTTTTCAATTTTAGAAATACTTGTACATATTTTGTTATTACAGGGCTCAGTGATTGTCTTTTCTGTTAAATTTATAACAAAATCATTTGTGTAATATAACTGTGGCAATTATATTCAGCAGAAATGATTTTTTAAAACTCCATAAATATGTATACATCAACCTTTCTCTTTATGTTTTACTTTAATAATAATAATAATAATAATAATAATAATAATAATAATAATAGGTAAGACAATTTACTTAATCTTTGTGTATATAGATCTTTTGGGCACAAGGGACAATTAAAATGTAAAAAAAAAATTCTATATGTGAAACACAAATGAGACAATTATATATATATATATATATATATATATATATATATATATATATGAAACAAAAATTTTGTACCACAGAATTTAAATATGGCTTCGAAAATGACCAAAAGCATTCTTTTAAAGAGCCGTTTTTTGCCCAACACTTTCAGTTTCACTGTTGTGATTATTGTCAACAAATCTTTTTGAATAAGTTTGGGATGAAAAAGATCCCTTAAAAGAATGCTTTCCATCATTTTTAAATATATATATATATATATATATATATATTTGGATTTATTCAATATTTTCTTAAAATCCAACATTAAATAATGAATCTATACTAACACTGATATTTCTTGTTATATTTTAATAATTCAAAATATTCATATAACTCATATATACTTAAATAACCTCAAGTTTGTCAGTTATTATCTGATAAACAGACCCAGACTTCTCTGTCAAACTAAGCTGAGCAACTATTCTTGCCTTTCATGTCTATTTGCAATACTTAACAAATTCTTTCTTTTTTTTCACTCCCATGCTTTATATAAGTATCTTCATGTGACACCATGTTTATAAGTTGCTTAATCATGGATTACAATTTCCTTCATTTTTTTTGATAATTATTTTTTTTGCTTTTATATTTTTTTTATTTATTAATATTTTTTCTTACCAAAATGAGTGCTATTTGAAAGAGCAGTTAAGATCAAAAAAATATTGTTTTGATTGATAAAGGAGATAATAATGAAAAGATAATGACTTCAAATTCTGATATTTATTTCATTTTTTCTTATATACATGAATTTATTATTTATTCATTCATATTAATCCTTATTTTCACCCTATAACATATTAGATGACTTTAATAAATTCTGGTTTGAAAGGACAATTTGCTTTTTATTTTTAATTTATAATTATGTCAGTTATACTGTATTTCTATAATATCATAATATGAATATTATAAAATGCTGGAATATAGCTTAGGGGTTAGAACAATTAACATTCTTGATCATGAGTTTCATGTTCAAACCCCACTATAGTCAATTTGTCAAAAAGCCAACTTCATATCAGCCAAGGGAGATGATCCCAACATGCAGCACAGTTAAAAAGTACCTGAAAAAAATTGCAGTTGTTTAGAAGCCATCAGTCACGCTATCACAAAATCACATACTGCGTTTGTTCACCTAGTGTTGATGCCAGATTATGCACTTTCTTCCAAAAACTGTAAGTAAAGTTCATTCAGCATAGGTGCAGTATAAATCACAGGTTGAGTATGGGTGTTGGAAAAACACAAATGTGTCTGATCAGGGATTAGCAAGCCATGCTAGCAGATGAACATATTTGGAACCATCAGTCAACTATTATCTCCTCAGTAGGTAAATATTTTTAATAGAGAATATGGGCAAAAGTTTGTTTTTTTTTCTTAACTCATAAGTAGAAGGCTAGAATAAGTTTTACTGATTAAAGTATTGATATAGTTTTACTAATTTTTCTTTTTATTTATGCTTTTCTATTACATTTTTTAGAAAACGTCTTTGTTTCTTTTATGAGACACAACATTTTGGTTATCATATCATAATCATTCTGGCTATCATGTCATAATTATTACTATATAGAAGAAAAAGTAAATCTAATCATTTTTCTCAGATGAGGTTGGAATGATATCTTGATGTCTGTGAAGAAAAAATGATATGTGAATTTGTCAAAAAATAGCATAAGTAAACTAATATAATTTTTAAAAACTTTTTTATTGCTTGAACTTTTTTAATGTTAATACAATATTCTGTGCACTCATCTGCAATGTTTTTCTTGTAGTGATGAGATTTTAAAACTTCTGCAATATAGCACTTAGAAATTACCAGATTCAACATATGTATGAGGAAGATGACAAAACCACATTTTGGTAAAAGCAACAAAGATGATGCTAGATCAAATAATTTAAAGTTATAGAATAATATTGATGTTTCATCTCAGATTGACAAATCTGTAAGACTTTTCTTCTTTAGCCACTATAATATTCAAGGTCAAACACAATTTATTATTAAGGAAACAATTTAGTTTACACAACTAAATACATCATTCATTCATAATGTCATGTGTTTTTTATTCAGTTATTTTAATTTTCAAAAGCTGACATAATAATACTTACTTTTCATTCATCACTTGTATGAAATAGATTTAAAATAAAATTTGACTCATTTGGAGGACAATTATGATGCTTGTGTGTTGAGCAAGGAAGTTGCTAAATATCTTGCATGTTGAGTAGCATGGACATGTAGGTGGGCATTATCCTATTGGAACTGCACATTGCCTTTTTGCAGGAACTGCAGCAGAATGGGTTGGACATAACACTTTAATATTCTTTCCACAAACTTTGTCAAGCAAGAGTTGTAGCTTATAATTCTTTTTATTGTTAGTAGTATTAGTATTATTCCTTTCTGTTTGAATTGATTTAATGTAACTGCATTTCATAGAATTTTTATTTTTTACATAATAATTTGTTCCTTTTGTGGTTTATTTCAAAAATATTTCTTCACACATAGATGCATTTAATGAATTTATCTAACTCATTATTTTTTGGTGATTGATGAATCTTTAAAGTGAGAAGTTCATTTTTATGCATTTACTTTGAAAGAAAAGGAAATAAAAAGTTAAAAAAATATAATTGAAAGCTTCTTATTAAACCTGATTGTAATTTGATATGTAAATATTTATTTCTTTCTTTCCTTATCTGTTTAACCCAATCCAAACAAACCTAAGCAAGATGTGGGGTGAGATTTGGTAATAAAAATCAGATACTTCCACTTTCAGGGATGCCAACTTAATTAAAAAGGTGAAACCTTTGGCAAACTAGCCTGGATTTGAACATATGTATGTATGTGTACTCAGTATCTCCCTTTCTATTCTGTTTATTCTTTTATTTTTTTGGGACTAATGTCAGGATGCTGTCATTTGCTTAAGGAAAAAATTCTATGTGATAATAAGGATAATTTAATTTTCCACTCAATTTTAGTTTATTAGAGATATCACAACTTAGTAGAAGTTAAAACTTAATAGTTAATAACAGTTCCATAACTAATTCTACCTAAATACATGTATTCAAAGTTAATCCTATACTATACTTGAGACTGCACTACTCTCACTCAGATCGTTAATTTTTTTTATCGTATTAATATATTTAAGTATGTAAATGTCACTTATTTTTTTTTGCTATGAAACAATCCAACTTATAAATACTTAATTCTTAAGTTAATTCGTTAGGAAAGAGTGATTACATAATAATCTAACTATCTTTATCTGAGTACATACACTCCAGTCATACAGTATATCTGACTGTATATCTCTAACATTGCCACCTGTCAAGATTTTATTTATTAATCTATTCATTTAATTATCTTTTATTTTGGTATTTTTCAATCAGAGTAGATAGGGCTGCCTACCAGCCAGTCCATACTCCTTGTCCATTTTTTGAACAGGAGTAGCTGTTTATTCTTTGTTTAGGATGGAGTTTCCAGTTCTTTTTCCTGAGGCCTTAGTAACTCTTTATAGAACTCTTCATATTGTGGGTGTAATACTATTTTAACCTGGCCAGACGGAAGTAATTAAATTAGTGGTATTATTAATTGTTGCAAATAAGACAGAAGAAATTGTGTTGGTCCGTATTATTAATTTTTATAAATAACAAAGAACCAATTAAGAAAAAGATGTTGTTCTAATATGAATGCAGGTGATAAAATTTATTCCAGTGTGGAAAGAGGAAGGTGAAGGGTCACAAAACTCAAAGCCAAGAGATATGAACAAAATTATATTTTGCAGGTGTGTTATTTGATAAACAGCCATGTCAAAGGACGTAATTGTTGACAATTGGAAATAGTATGACTAAGAGAAATACAATTGGTGTCAGGACAAAGACACCACAGATAAAGGCAAAAAAATTCTAAACAAAACAATTTTTACTTGTCAGAAAGGATTGTTACCTATAAAGGAAATATTTGATAGATGGAATAAAAATTTCCAAGCCTAAGTTACACCGCAGTTAAAAGTAAAAAATTTCAAACAAAATATAATTTTTACATTCCAGAAGGTATTGTTCTAAATAAAAGAAATATTTGATGAGTGTAAAAGGTTAAAAAGAAATATTTGATGAGTGTAAAAGGTTAAAAAGAAAAAGCTGAAAGAAATGATGTCACCAACATAGAAGCTGCTTCATTGGTTGAACCAAAGGAAAAGAAGAGAGAGAAAGGTGGTGAAAATGATTTCATTGGCCAGAGATTAGATTTGCATGTTCATCATCCTCCCACCAGTGAATTTGCGACAAGCATAAATACAGGGCCCTAAGGGGGCCACTGGCAGAGACTGGCAGAGAGTCCAGCAGAGTTGAGAAAGAGTCCATTCAGCTCTTGGCCCAGAGATGTAACGACGAAGGTAAGGCGCCCACTGTAGGGCCGGCCACATCCCATAGAGTTCCTGACTGAAAATGTACAAAGACAGAGATATTTGCCACGCTGTTGGATGCCAACCATAGAGAAGCCTGTCGAGATAATTGCCACGCCATTGGGTGCCAACTGTAAAGAAGCCTGTCGCCAACTGACTGAAAAGAATTAAAGTCAGACAAGAAGTGATTTTGCAGAGGAAGTTTGAAACAGCCAACCAGAGTTAAAGACAGACAAGAAGTGATTTTGCAGATAGGAAGAGTAGTTATGCTCAGCTGAGGCAGAGAAGACAAATTACCACTGCCGCTGCCCAACACATGCACAATGACCAACCTTCGACATTTTCCGTAAAGCTTCGGTGAGAAGCGAACAAAGACATTTTTGAATCGTCACAAACTTGAAAACTCTGATTGGAGTGAACTGACATTACCAACCAAAAACTCGAATTAATGTTAAGAAGACAACACTTCTCTTGGACAAAACTTCTGCTCCATTGTTGGCTAAGTAGAGATAAGAAATTGGCAATTGTTATATTCTATTTTTTTTGTTTCTTTTTGTTTGTATATAAAGACATTTTCTGCAACTTATTTGGGCGTCATTCAATTTATTTTTGGTGCTATTTTCATTAGCTCAAATGTGTGCGTGTCCAGTCTGGTTCAAGTTGGTGAAGAGTCAGATAGCAAGATTTCAGCGTGACTTCCTTGAGATAAAAATTCACAATGTGCGTGGGGAAGAACACTGTTGTAATAGTTGACTTGAAGACCAGCTGCTGAATCGAAGTCATCAGTGACCAGGTGGCCAAGTGTCAGTTCACAAGGGTACATGGTTTAGAGTTTTCTGTTTGTTGCATACAGACTGGTAGTAAGAATTCTAAACTCTTAAGTAACATCTAGAGAGGCTGCTTTGATCAACAGTCACATAATATTAGGCTTCTCACAGTACCATGTCATACATGGATAGGTGTCCCTAAAAGTACTTCCCTTGGACAACTCTATGTTGAATTCTGTGCCAACCTCCAGCTGACTTATGCTGCCTTTAACTTTTTGGCTTTATGTTGCCTACTATTATTCTTGATCTCTTCCACTTTGAATCTATATCATGACCAAAACTATTAAAAAAAATAAAACTAAACCAGTTTGGAAAAACATACCTAAGGTCCTCAATCTTTCTTTTTTCAGCATTTGTCATATATGTACCAATTTCTGCAGTGCAGAATTATTTCTTTTATAACATTCTCCAGTCATCCTGGCCCTTTGTGAAACTAATCTAAACTCTTCATTCTCTTTCACTGAATTCTCTGTTCTTGGCCATCTTTCAAAAGGATTCTAGTGTTCACAAGCATGACCAGTTTATATTTAAAAATATCTCCCAGAGGTAAGGGAACTCTCTCTTGAGTCTCCAGATTGTTCTTACATGTACTTCCAACTTTCACTGTTAAACTCTGCCAGTTATCTCTTTCTTTACCATTCCACTTTCTCTCATGAATGTTGCTTGCTAGATAAACTTTCTGATAGTTTAGATAAAGCCCTCTCTCTACATTCTTCTGCAAATATCTTTGTGTTTGGCAACTTCAATGCCTGTCATGTCAAGTAATTTCATCATTCTAATGCTACTGATCTTACTAGCATCAAGACTTCTCACTTGCTCAATTTCTCACTCTCACTCAAATAGATTTCCCTGTTTCTCTATTAGTTCTGATGGACATGCTTCTCTGCTTGATCTGTTCCTTACTTTTTCCCAGGACTCATGTCATGCTCTGCAGCTCTGTTCTCTTGACAACTCTGACCACATTTTAGTATCTGTAGATATTTCTTTCTGACCACCTATTAACAGGATATATTTCTGATATCAGCACACTGATTGGAACTCATTTTGTAATTTTCTTTGCTACACCCCTTGGAATGATATTTTTAATCATCCTGTTGGAAATGTGCCACTGAGTTCTCTTCCTGGGTGAAAGCTGGTATTATAGCTTCCATGCCAGTATGGAAATATCAAGTGAAAGCACACGCCTGCCTGTTCAGTTGCTATAATCCACAAGAATCACTTCTTCCAGCTATACCATTTCAATAGATCTGAATATAACTGTTGCCTCTCTGTATCTGCTCATGAGTGTAAGTATGTCCTCAAAGTGGCAAAGCTGCTGTTCACTAATAGAATGCGACATCATATAGCTTCTTAGAAGTTTGGTTCTAGAAACTACTAGTAGTTTTGTAAGAGTGTGTTGAACAAGAGAAAATCCTCAGTCTTTTTAATCAATTTGAAATAGTCATCTATTACAAATGAAGAAGAATGCTTTGCTGGAAATCCTCTTCCAATACCACTTTCGAGTCGTCAGGAATCTCTACTGGATAATATGCACATAACTCTGTTCATGTATTCTGCTATCATCTCCAAACTAGATTCTCGTAGGGCTTGCAAATTCAACAGTATCCCTACACTGGCTTTAAGAAAATGTGCTCTTGATCTGGCTTCTGTTCTTTCCAAACTCTACAATAACACATCACTCAATAAATCCTGGGCCTAACTAATAAAACAACTTTTAGGCAAAATTCAACTTTATTCATCAACATAGTCTTCTTCTAGGGTGATACACTGATTCCAATGCTTTTCTAACAATTTGATACCTTTTTTATAGAACAATTTGTCTTTGGTCTCAAAATACATCTCAGTTTCTGATATCACTTCTTCATTGAAGCCAATCTTTCCTTAGAGCATTCTTTTGAGGTCTGCAAATAGTCACTAGTTGCTGGCGACCAGATCTGGAGAATAGGAAGTAATTCGAAGTGCAATTCATTCAGTTTTGCCATCATTACAATCAATTTCTGTCATGGTATGTTGTCTTGGTGAAAGACCACTTTTTCTTCTTCATTTGTGGCTGTATTTTTGTGATTTCTTCCTTCAAACACACCAATAATGCTATATAATATATGTTAATGATGGTTCTTCCTTTCTCAAGGTAATCGATGAACAAAATATCTTGCACAACCCAAAATAGGAAGGCCAAAAGCCTGTCTGCTGATGTTTGTGTTTTTCGTCGCTTTACCTGCTGCTGTCCACTCAGCTAAATGCCGATTTGACTCTGGAGGGAAGTGTTGGATCCATGTTTTATCCATTATCACATATTTATGCAAAAACTCCTTCTTGTTGCATTGAAACAGTTGCAAACAACACTCTGAATTGTCGATGTGTTGTTGTTTTTGATCGACTGTGAGCAAATGCAGCGCACACTTTGAACACAGCTTTCTTATTGACAAATGTTTATGTAAAATGGTTAATACAATGCCTTCTGCTATGTTCAGCTCCACTGTTATCTCGCACAACTTCAATTTACAATGGGCCAAAACAAGTTTGTAGAATTTTTGGCGTTTTCCAGGATAACTGTCGATTTTGTATGACCTGAGCATTCAGCATCATTTGTGTCTGTATAACCACTTTTAAACTCAGTATACAACCTCTTAACCATTGTTTCCAACAGAGCAGAGTCTGAATAACACTTATCAAACCATTGCTTTGCTTGAACAATATTTTTTCTCATCAGAAAGCAATGCCTTATCAACACACAAAATTCAGATTTTTCCAATGTTTTGAAAATTTGCAATAGTAGCTTCACTTAAATAACTGTAATTTGTAAACTAATAATCTGATTGGGACCAAATTTTTTCACTTGCCATTTGAAGGTTAGTCCTTGATAAAAATCATATAGATTTTTTTATTAGTGATGCCATCTATATGTCAGGCCCGGGACTTATTGAATGTGTTAGATCTCCTCACTGCTTCTTACTTTCTAACTTGTTGGAAATCCTCCTTCATAGTTTTGTCTTTAAGAATACTGGTGAACCTTTTGATTTTTCAAATTATCACCCTATTAGTCTTTTTCCTCTTTTGGTCAAAGTCTGAGAGGCTGAATTGGTTAAGCATCTCACTTCACATGGGCTTTTTTCGAATAAACTGTATGGCTTTTGTTTCGCTAGATCTACTGAGGATATGTTAATGGTTATTACTGAATTTATCTCTCAAGCTTTATATAAGAATGGTGATGTTGGAGCTTTAGGTGTTTGACAATCTTTGGCATTCTGGCCTTTTCCACAAGCTCAAGAGCTATGCTATCTCTGGACAAATATTTGGCTTAATCCAATCATTTTTAACAAATCATGTAATGATCATTTTGAATGGACATGCTTCTAGATCATTTCCTATTAATATGTGGGTTCACCAGCATGCTATCCTTGGACCAACATTTATTCTTATCTTCATCAATGATATTCCCAATATTCTCAGTTTCTAATTAGATATTTATGCTAATGACACAACTATTAACTCTTGCCTTAATAGTAAGTCCAGTAGATTTGAATAAGTAAAACTTATAGCTGATCTCAAAATTAACCTCCAATCAGTTGTTAAATTTGGCAAGAAATAACTTGTAAATTTGAACACCTCCAAAATCAAACTCCTATCTTTTAGACATAACAGAAAACCGTTTTTGCCTTCCATCAGCATGGCTGATACTAACCTCCAGGAGAGCAATTCATTGAACTTTCATAGTCTCATGTTTTCCACTTATTGTATTGAATCAATTGCTACGCCTGTTGCTATGAAAGTTGGTTCACTATGTTGTACCAGATAATTTTTCTCATCAGAATCTCTTTCCTATTTATAAATCTACCATTTGTCCATGCATTGAATATTGCTGCCATATCTGACATGTTGCTCCTGTTATAGAAATTGAGATTATTTTACAAAATGCAAAGAAGCATGTAATATTATCAGTTATGACCTGGCATCTTTATTTCAGTCACTTTCCCACCACAATAAAGTGGTTTCCCTGTGTCTTTCCTATAAATATTTCCATTGCAATTGTTTTGATCAACTTTCTTCCTTAGTGCATCAACTGTATGAATTTAAAAGTTCTACTAGATTGGCAACTAGGTCTCACCATTTTACTGTTAAAATAGCTAGATTTAGCCATGAGTTCTATTTTATTATAGTAGTTTCTTTTCTCACATTACTCACCTGTGGAACTGTACACTTTTTGCTTCCCTGCTACCTACAATTTTCAAAAAATTAAATGCAATGCTAGTTGTAATCTTTTGTGTTCTTTTTATTGACCTTTCTCCCCATTTGCTTTCACTTCCAGTAACCCCTTGTGCCTTAGTGGCATTATTGCTTTGCTTAGGGTGAAATGATTAAAAAACCCATGCTGCCAGGGATTTTTGTCTTATAAGTGAATGCAGTCTGGAAGATGTTGCTCCCCAAGTATCTGTTTCACACATGACCTTCACTTGTATGAAAGCAGAAATTGTTATCATCAAACACACCAGAGCATTAATTGATCTCTCAGGAGATCTTATGACTATACTGAAGACATGCATTACAGTGTTTAGTAAATGATTCCCAACAGTCCATGTTGACACATTTTGTGTCACATTTATTTAGATTTGTGATGTGGATGTCATGTAGTCTGCCAGTAGCAAGTATTTGTACTATGTAGCCAGTTGGAAACTGGTGTAAGAATGCATATTTTAACATTGTTACCAGCATTAAAGCACTATCGATGTGTCATGTCCAGCATGCACAACGATTCTGATATGGCCATCCATCTCTTTGATAGCACACAATCTGACAATCTCAAATAGCTCTAATTGTACAAAAGGAGCAGGTTTGTATCTCTGTAGCATAACCTTAGCTTGCCCTGGACTCTCTAATTTAAACCTGTGTCACTGTTTAAATCTCGGAGATAGACAGTACACTTGTATTACTGTTACTATATCATAAGATAGCTGAAAACTTTTTTATCAGAATATTTACCTTTTAGCATGTATGTACTGTATAGACAGATCAAAATTGTCATGTAATTTTATTTTACATCTATATAGAAACATGAAGCCTTTTTTTTAAGTGTGTAAAATAAAAATCAAGAAAAAGGTTTTTGTTTAATCTTTAGTTATTTTCAGATGGTTTTCCCCACTGTAAAATGTAATTTTAAAAACCTTTGGATTGTTATCAAGTAAAATAGTACGAAGAAGATAAAGATTCAAGAAAAATGAATGTGTCTAATAAGTTGGGAGCCATCTTTATACATAGTCTGTTTGCATAAATTTCTATTTCCTAATTAATACTTTACTTATTGCCCCTTTTGTTTATAATATATTTAAATGGAGCTTTTTTTTTTCATCTGTACTCATTGTTGTAGATATATTTTATAATTTTTGGCCATAAATATATTTTAATAAAAGTGCAAAATGACAAAATTATTTTAAATTAAAGAGCTGCAAGATTAATTTTTGAAGAGATGTTTTTTGTTCATCAGTTATGAAGATTTTCTAATATGTGTATATATTTTTTTCAATTCTGTAATATTGTACAGGTTATAAATATAATTTGAATTTCTTCTGCTTGTCAATTTTTTTCCAAATATCTATCTTGCTAGATATTTCTATTGGTTTCTAAAGTATTAGTATTTATGCTTATAAATATTTGTGTGTGTTAAAATATTGCTGTACTAAAATAGAAAATATCTACTTTTTGTGAATAGTTAACACAAATATTTTGTGATATATAAATACATGAATTTAGACTGTTATGTCTGTGTAACACAAAGTGATAGCTAGAGGTGAAATAAGGGAATTGATTTATTTAGAATTTAGGTAATATTGATATGGAAGACTTTTACTATTTTAAAATTGGGAAGTTTTATATAATTACACTCATTACTGTCATAAATATTCTTTACTTACTTACAACACAAAGAATTAAGTTTTTCCTTGATCATTATTATGATAATAATTATGAATATGGATATATATATTCTATGAATGAAACTTTTAAACAAAGCATCAGAAAATCAAGTGCAGCAAATAACTAATGACTTCCCACTAACACACACACCTGCAATAAAATATCACTATATGTATCATTGTAAATGTTTTTCTTTGAATATTTTGAACTTAAGCAAAGCATGTATTATAATGCAGAAATTTCTAAGTTTAAAAAGAATTTATTCTGAGATATTTATTCTAAATATTTGAATTTCTTTAGGAATTATTCAAGTTCTTGAAATCTTGATGAAAGAAGTTTGTGCATATAGTGGTAGAAACTAATGGATATATATTCCACAGTTTGGTAATTATTACTTTTTATAAAGTGCTCAATACATTAGTAGAGCTTTTATAGAGATATAGTTATTATTAGTGTTATAATGATAACATATGGAACTCAAAAGCTTTTATGTTTCAATGTCAAGTGCACCATCATCAGGCAGTGAAATATTGTTCAGTTACAGGGTCATATATATAATGTTATGGAAATTTAAAATCAAAAACATAGATGCTACTATATTAGGTAAAAATGGTGGGGTGGGAGATTATTAGAATTTAAAAGATTAGTCTGTGTAAACCAATGGATACTGAGATATTTATGTGTAGTATCTTTAGATACCCGTTATTGTCTAATTGTTATTATTGTACCACTTGTTACTTACTTGAAAGTGATCCAGTTTCTTTTTCTATTGAAGAGAATGTCTGCTGAAAGACCAGTTAAAAGAGCAGGAAGAAGAGGGCGAAAACCATCTAAGATAGACCAGAAGGCACGATTGGAAAGAAGCAGACAGAGTGCAAGAGAATGTCGAGCGAGGAAAAAACTTCGTTATCAGTATCTTGAAGAATTGGTTCTCTTGCGTGAAAAGTCCATTTTTTCTTTACGGGAAGAACTTGAAAGGGTGAGTATTCCTCAGAATTCTTTTCATGCTTTTCACCTTTCATCAACAGATATAGATTTTTAATACCAAAAATGTAACATCTTAGATGTCATAATTTAGTGATTTGTTTAAACTAATCTAGTATTTTTTTCTGAAGATGTTTTGAATTGCTAATTTTTCATATATCATTCAGTGATATCAGCTGAATTACAAAAACGTTGACTATCACTTGCTGAAAGCAGAGGCATGTATAATAAAATATTTTTCCAAGCATATTTCTAAATTTTAATGACACATTATCTTACACATATAAATGCTACATATTTCAAACATTTTTTTTATCTTGTTCATTCCTTGAATTTGATATTTTTTCTCAAATTAAACTTTCCCAACAATGGATGTGTCTATTTACAATGTCACAAACACAAATTCTGATAGAATTTTGATTATTTAACACAGCTTTCAACATGGCAGAAAAACATGACATATATGTCATATTTAATTCAATGTGAGTGATTATAGAATGAAGAATAAGAATTTGTTTTTAATGTTTGTATAGATCAAAATCTCAATAATAAGCAAAAATTTGGCAAGCATTTGTATGTACATATATAGTGTTGAGTTGTGATAATGTTTAGTGCCAAAGTTGTTGTTTTTTTCTGTTGTTTTACTGATAAAATGTATTTAGGCAAGCAGGTTTTTTATCATAAAGTGCTTGATATTGGGGTGGAGATAGAGCATTGATAAGTACAAAGAGTTTGTCACTTTAACTGAGCAGGTTCATGTCAACTTTGAAGTTTTCTGAGGACACCATTATGATGTTCTCACTCATCAGAGTAAAAGCAGCCCTTACTAGTGAGAGCATCATAACAGTGTCCTCATAAAACTTTGAAGTCAAGTCAGCATGAACCTGCTCAGTTAAAGTGACAAACTCTTTGTGCTTATATGTATATATATATATATATATATATATATATATATATAACATTTTGGTCGTTCCTGTACCCGGCCACAACTCAAGTTTCATACACATAAGTGCAATTGTCAGACCACAAGAATATTAGGCTAAACAACATTGAAACATTTATAACCTGGACAAGTGTAAAGTGTTATAAATACAGGGGTGTTCGAATCATACAATTCAATAGAGAGCGATAACCAAACCTGGCTAAGATTTAAAATAGCCATAAATGCTCTAAGAGAGGAGGGGGAAAAACTTTTAACGGAAAAGAGATTTAATTTTAGTGAAAAAAAAAAAGAAAAAAAAAAGGTGCTCAATGAAAATTCAGGATAGTTAAAGCATCTGGTGAGAAAGCATGTCATATAAGCAACACTAGATAGAATGTCTAAAAAATGCTTAAATCCATCAAGACACTCAACACCCCAACTCAACAGAGCTTAAATATTATTGAGCACTTTTTTTATTTTGGTATACCTTTAGTATCTTACTACGAGTTCTGTATGTATATTATAAAAAAGGTAAATATGCTGACACATCTTGCTATTGCAAAGTTTCTTCAGACAAATGGTAAAAACAATAAAAAAAAATAGCTAAATACTACATATATATATATATATATATATATATATAATTTGTAGACACTACAAACAGTGCTCAGTGCAAGCTATATAAAATATATAAAAAACAGGGAACAAAGAATATATGGAAAAACTTCAATTAAATTTAAGTAGTTTTTCCATTTATATATTATTTACATATAAAATGAAAAGACAAAATGGAAAGAACTTATAATGGTTTTATTGCTGGAATCTTATATATTAATATTGAGGAGGTTGTGTGAAAATAAAGCAAACATTAGTTTACATTGAACTGTTGAAGATACAGAGACACTGATTTAAATTTAAATTTTGATGTCTGGTATATGTTCAAATTAGGCTATTCCATTCTTTTTGTTTTTTATTTTTTTCATATTTTTGTTCTTATTGTATTGTTTCTCACTGTAATTTTGTGAAGAAAAGAGATCTATTATGACTCTGGACATAAATTTACCAGAAGAATTCCAAATTAGTGCACTTCCAATATATTTTTGCCTGAATAAATTTGTCTTTTAATTAACACTGCAAAAATTGAAGTTAAAAATTATGGTCAAACCTATCATGATGAACAACTAATACACTGATTATTATTTTGTGAAAAAACACTTTTCATATAATCTGTTATTTAAATTTCTGGATGTCTTACATCATATTTCTTGGGTCATATTTTACAGTCTATTTTATCCCTCTTTGGGATTAACATTGTTATTTTGACTTGATTAAATCTCTTATTGTTTTTTAAATAGTTGTGAGCAATTTTAGATTAAATTTAGATAAATTATTTTCATTTGTATTTGCTATTGAGTTTGAATTTTATTTTTTTTTTTTTGAATTTTGTAAGTTTTTCTTTTTGCATTATTTATAAAATAATTAAAATATTGTAGTATTTTCAAATATTTTTTCTTCATGTAAGTATAAAACCTGTAATTATATTGCATTTCATATTGTTGCATGAGTAGAAATTTAAAAAATCCTTTTTGTTGGTGGATTTTCAGTAAATTTTTAAGCTTAAGTTATTATCAGTGAGGTTTAACATGATATCAAGAAATGACAATATACAGTGTGCTTCTGTTTCATGAATAGAAAAAAAGAGAGAGAGAGAGAGACCCAAGAAATATACTAAGAAGATATCTAGGAATTTTAAATAAAAGATTATATAAACATTAAAGGGCTACTTTTAATGACAGCAAACTCCATGCATTAATCATTCATAGTTGACCATAATTTCAACTTAATGTAGTTTTGATTAAAAGATAATTTATTAAAGTGAAATGATATTGAAAGTGCTCAAATTTTGGAATCATTTACAGTACATTTACATCCTAGATCATATAGTCTGTCCTTTCCTCACAAAACTAATACTGAGACAATTTGGGAAAACTAAAAACAACAGTGAATGTCAGGATTGAAATTTAAAGTTTATTATTTATCACAGTTGCAAGGAATAGTGTTACACACAATTCTTGGTCATATTCTCCTCTGTGTTAGGCTTGACTTGGCATAAATTTTGCCATAGGGTCAAGCTACTTCTGAATACTGTCCTGTTATATGTACCATAGAGCTTTATCTTTTCCAGTAAGCCCTTGACATAAGAAAGACAAACTGTGGCAGTTTTCCCATTCTCTTCCTTGACCCTTCTGTTTCTGGCTACAAAAGCTGATGTTATGCTTGTAAAATAGTTGATATTCTGAAGGATATGTTTGATGCTGATAATCTTTTATTGGTATGTGCTTAGGTTATTGCTTATAATTTTTACACAGTATCATAAGCATCTTATGACCCTTTCTTTACAACGTATGAATGGTAGGAAAAGAAGGTAAGGTATTGTCCTGTGAAGAATAGCTCTATTTGCATCCAAATAAATCAGTTGGATAACTTTAAATGTTTGTTTCATTCGTATAATGATATTTGTAAAAATGTTCTTCACTATCTCTTAGTATGTTTTATTTTATTCCAAATAATTTTCTTTAGAACTAAAAGTTTATTTATACAAAAATTTGAAGCAGTATTTGTTTCATTCTCTGTGGTTGATTTGAGCAAATTTCCTCCTCTCTTTAGTTATTCATTTTTTCATTTCAGCCATGTACTCTCCAGATTTTGAAAGATATAGCAACAAAGATAAGGAAATTAAATCTCAGTTAACCCTAAATAATGATTAAAACAATTCATCTAACAAAATTAAGACAAAAATTGTGATAACTGTAGTTGACTACAACCAAGTGCCTATACACTAGTAGTATTACTAGCATATCACATTCATTCTGTACTATGGAAAATCTTTTTTTATTTTTTTTTCAGCCATTGAAATAAAACATAATCAATTACTTTTAGTTTTTACATCTTTGTTTTAATTTTATAAATCAGCTTACTGATGTTTGTGTGATATTTATAGGGTCAATGAAAGATTGAGTGTGATTTTTTTTTTATAAACTGAAGTGACAAAAATTTAAAAACCACTCCATAATAACAGACAGCTCTTCCTTTCACCTGAATAAAGACAGATAAATGATGTGGGATGGATTCTACAGAGTGTGCTAGTTTTGTGGCACATTCAATGGCTGTATGTAATTAAGATGTATTTATTAGATGTAGCTGCAGAAAATTTATTGAAATCTGTAACATCCCATACATGCTCAATTAAATGAAGTGCATAGGGACTCAGTGGAGCATGAGGAAGTCAGCTCAGTGTTTTTGGAACTATTTTTGTGCTAGGACAAACCATAACCATCAGAAAACATGGTGAACATAATGTGGTGCAAATAGTCTACAGCATAATAACTTTGTATATCACATCTCTCAAGATAGTTCAGTTTTGCTATAGTAATTCTTGTCTCTAACAGATAACCCCTCCTCCTAACTAGTAGAGAGAACATTTTGCTTTTACAGGCTGAATCTAGAGCCTTTTGCAATCTCTACACTTACACGTTCAGCCATTTGTTCAAATGCTTTGGATAACTGACTATTCTGAATCAAGTGACATGGCAATGTCTTTTGGTTGAAGATGTATAATTACCAATGCCCTGTTGCCAATAATGGTATCCTTGTTGGTTGGCTACTACAAAAGTCCATTAAATTCTATATAAACTGTGCAGTGGGTTGACTGCTGGATATGTGATTTAATGAAGTTATTTTCATTGGATTGATATCATCCTTATTAGTTGCCAATAGTCCTATTCTTGCATTACATCATATTATGTGCAGTTTTCATGTCTTACCGATGCCTACTGAAATTCACATATTCTTGCTAAAGCCTTGTTACAGTTGCCTGATATAAACTTAGGGTAGTTGCCACCTTGAAGGTAGTTTCTCATTTTTCTGTTAAATCCTGTCTACATCTATGTTACTATAACTCTTTATAAATTATATAACAAATGCCATCAGGCTGAGTCCATTTCTGTAAGTGGGTGGAAGGGGGAAATATCCAGTATATTTCTGTATGTAATTATTTAGCACTCCACTTTAACTGGGAGTTGGTAGTCTTCAAATTGAGTGTGGTTGTGCAAAGGAAAGGTAAATATGAAAATTTAGTCAAACAAGAATAAAAAATTCTGAATGAAATAAATCATTGGAAATCAAATCAATACAAAAACTATTTTAATACATTTTATATTTTTTTCACATTTCAATAAAACTCTAATCCTTTTGTAATAGATTGTTTTCTGTAGTGTGTGGGCCAAAGTTTCATTTCTATAAATATTTTTCATTTTTAACACTTCTAAATATACAAATGAAATCTTAAGATAGAACATATGCATTTTATTAAAAATAAGAGTATACCAGGAGGCTTAGTTTTAGTTTATTTTCTTGTTTTTCCAAAATACTCAAATAAAATAAAAACTTACACTGTTGTAAAAATCAGTCTTTTCCATAGCAATTTTTTAAATATCATTTTAAATATCATAAATTTTTTTTTGAATCACAAACTTTGAAAAATTGCAGCTCATTGCAAAGACAGGTCATAATACCTAAAGCGAGCACAATGTTGCCAAAGATTCAGTAGAGAATTTATTCCATTTCAGAAAAAAGTGGAATCAGCGGAATTAACAAATTGCTAGCCACTGTTTTCATCTGTTCATATTTGTGAATATCTTCTAGCACATATATGCATCTAAGGCCTAGATAATGTCTGGTGAATAAGGAGGGTTAGTCATGAACACAATACCAAGTGATTTTTCTTGTTTTTTGAGTGAGGTTTTGCATTATCCTACAGCAGGATAGGCCTTTTTCTTCATTGCTAGCTAGCTTTGATGCATCATTTCCAAACCAAAATAGGATTATACCATAACAAGCTGACCAGTTTGCAGGAGCCTGAAATTCTCTATTGCAGCATGATGAAATGATCCAGAGGATCTTAGATGTGGGTTAAGATTTGATTTAGGAAAGTATAGGGGGAGAAACATTGAATTTTTCTCACCAGAATCTACCATTTGTGCATATGTCTTGAGATTATTGACAAAATACAAAGAGTCTGTAATATTATCAGTTCTGACTTGGCATCTTCACTTTAGTCACTTTCCCACCACAATGAAGTGGCTTCCATATAATTTTCATGACAATATTTCTAATGTGCTTTCCTTCTTGGTACCTCGGATGCAAAAATTAAAGTATTATACTGGATTGGCAACTAGGTCTCTAGCTAAAATCCTAGAGTCTAAGCTTGATGAAACCTGCACTTGGATACTGAGTGATTATATCTCTTGGAGACAGTATCCAACTAAATCACAGCTCTATGGACCCATCCCTGATATTTCTACAATCTTATGCAAATTCAGAATGTACTTGCTGGTTAGTGAGCGAAACAAGAACTCTTGAGTAATCTACTGTTCTGGATACCTAGCCATGACACAAGACAACCACCTACATTGGCTAGCTATGCTATCACAGAATGCTACCTTAATAACCTTTCAACATTGATGCAGAACTGTGATGGATGGCCTGATAGACTCGTGAATGCCCAATATAGCTTGACTGAGTAAAATCTATTCTAATAGTTTTTTTGTACTTCTTGCCTGTGGAACTCTCTTTCAGTTTCTTGCTTCCCTGCCACCTGTGCTCTTCAAATTCTTCAATGTATATCAGTTGCCATCTTCTGTTCTCCTGAATTCTGTTTGTTTATGGTTCTTTTCCCTCACTAACATCTTATTTTCTTTCACTCTCAGTAACCACTTGTGTCATAGTGGTTTTATTGCCTTGATTGGGGTGAAATGATTAAAACAATTATAATAAAAAAAATGATTAAAAAAAATCTCAAATGATACAACCTGTTAATCATCATATCTTTATTTTGCTGATTTGTATTGAAGGATTTATCATTTTTGTATGGGTTACTCTTGGTTTTGCACCAATACTGCCCTCAATTGTTCATTAACAACTTAAGATTATAATTTGGCTCATTTTGAACATCTTGCCAGAAATTAACTTTTACAGCCAATTTTGCACTCCAGACTCCAAATGTTGCTGATGTTATGCATGGTTTCACCAGTGCAATGACCAAGTTTGTAGTCATGGGGCATAATGTCATGAAAACTGTATTCATTCATTTTACTTTTAAGTAAAAGTAATAAAAAATTCAAACAGCTGAAAAAATTATATAAAATACAAAAATGCTTTAGATATACAAATAAAGAGATGAGTATGATGTGAGAAAGCAATTGCTTTAATGCAATATAAAAACTACCATTCATTTTGTTTTTTCTTAATACGTACTTCAGGACTAGATAATTTTTCTACTGATTCAGATTGTATGTTGACTGAATATGAAATGCACATCATTCTAGGTTTACCTAGTATTTTCAAAGGAGGTAGTCTTCTTGATTAAATTCTAGGTCCCTTTCTATGAACAAAAACATGACAAAACAAATCAGAAATGACCCTAAACCAGTTAAATTCAAACCACCTAAACCCATTAATCTTTCTTTCACTAATATCCGGGGAATTCGTACTAACTTTCCTAGTGTAGAAGCGTTCCTGCATGAAAAGTCCCCTGGCATCCTTGCACTCTGCGAAACTAACCTCAACTCAGCTATTCCCTCCTCTGACCTCTCCATCCCTGGTTATCTTCCCCTCTTAAGGAAGGATTCCACTGTCCACATGCATGGGCTGGGTGTCTGTGTCAGTGAACACCTCCCCATAGCTAGGGTGACTTCACTCGAATCTACTGACCACCAATACATATGTCTTCACCTGTCTCTCCTCAGTTCAGTTAGTTACCTGTTCTTTCTTTACCATTCTCCCTCCTCTCCTGACTGCTCCCTACTAGATAGCATTGCTGACGACATAGATAAGGCTATTTCCTATCACCCATTTGCCCACATATTTGTATTTAGAGACCTCAATGCCCATCACTCTGAGTGGCTTGAAAACGCTGTTACTGATCCAGCGGGCATTCACACCATGAACTTCGCTATTTCCCAATCCCTTACGCAAGTGGTGGACTTCCCCACTCGCTTCCCAAGCAATCCCTCGGATCATTCCTCACTACTAGATATATGTTTCACCTCTGCACCTGACGCCTGTCAAGTCTTGCAGCTTTGCCCTCTTGGCAACTCCGACCATGCTGTAGTCTCTCTCAGTATTTCTTTCCAATCTCACTCCCGCCAGGAGCCCCCTACCTATGGGACCTCCTACCTCTACCAAAAAGCTGACTGGGATGCCTTTTGCGATTTCCTCTGCGACGTCCCTTGGGGAAAAGTGTTCAACCTATCAGTTGATGACTGTGCCTCTGAGGTCTCGTCATGGGTGAAAGCTGGCATTGATGCCTTCATACCCACCAGGAAGTATTGCTTAAAACCTCATTCCACTCTGTGGTTCTCTCCAGCCTGCTCAGCCGCCATTGCCCACAGGAACCATTACTTCCATCTATTCCAGAGACAGTCATCTGATCACAATAGGCGCCTGTTCATATCTGCTCGCAATGAGTGTAAGAGAACCCTAAATGACGTCAAACAGTTGTTTGCTGAGAGAATGCGACAGCGCATAGCTGACCGCAAGTTCGGCTCCAAGGACTATTGGAGGATTGGCAAACGAGTGCTCAACAATAGGAAATCCTCAATACCTCCTTTAATCCATGAATTTGAGGTTCTCACATCATCTGCGGACAAAGCTGAGTGCTTTGCCCGCAGATTCTCATCCAACTCCACATTTGACTCGTCCGGAGTACACCTACCCGACTTCCCTATTAGAACTGAGGCCAAACTGCAAGATGTATATATTACCCCGACAGTAGTATCCCAAGTAATTTCAAAACTCGACCCCCATAAGGCGAGTGGAGACGATGGAATCCCGGTGATAGTCCTTAAGAGGTGTGCTCCTGAACTTTCCCCTGTCCTCTCTAAACTGTTTAACTACTGCCTTTCTGCTTCCTGCTTTCCTGCATGCTGGAAGTTCTCTTCAGTCGTTCCTGTACTTAAGAATTGTGGTGAACCCTCAGACCCATCCAACTATTGCCCTATCAGTCTTCTACCGATATTCGGGAAAGTATTCGAGGCCATAATCAATGCAGAAATAGTTCATCATCTCACTGCCCACAAACTCTTCTCTGACAGGTAATATGGCTTCCGCTTTGCCAGGTCCACGGCCGACCTGCTAACAATTGTAATGGAGTACATGCTACAGGCCCTTGATGAGTCTGATGAGGCTCGCGCGGTTGCTCTGGACATCTCCAATGCTTTCGACAGAGTTTGGCACTCTGGCCTCCTATGCAAACTACAGGGTTACGGTATTACCGGTCGCCTGCTTGACCTAATCCAATCTTTTTTAAATAACCGCAAAATGAAGGTCATTTTGAATGGGCATGCCTCTTCATCCTACAGCACGAATGCTAGTGTCCCACAGGGCTCTATCCTGGGCCCAACGCTCTTCCTTATTTTCATCAACGACCTCCCAGATGAGATCAAGTCTCAAGTAGGCATCTACGCAGATGACACTACAATATACTCCCGCACCAGTAAGAAACCTGTCGTGGCGGACAGACATAATCTCGCTGCTGACCTTGAACGGGATCTACACTCTGTGGTGAACTGGGGCAAGAAGTGGCTTGTCAACTTCAATTCGTTTAAGACCAAGCTGTTGTCTGTCAACCATTACAGGCAACCTCTCCTGCCTCCCATAAGCATGGACCAAGCGATTCTCCCAGAGAGCAATACACTACACCTCCTCGGACTTACCCTGTCCTCAGACCTCAAATGGAACCACTATATTGAATCCATAGCAAAATCTACTGCTAAGAAGGTTGGGTCACTATGTCGATCCAGGATGTTTTTCCGCCTGAATCCATCCTGCATATATACAAGTCAACCATCTGTCTGTGCATGGTGTACAGCTGCCATTTATGGTCAGGCGCCCCTGCCGTTCTCCTCAGTGTTCTCGACAGGCTCCAAAGGAGAGTCTGTAATGTGATAGGTACTGATCTGGCAGCTCAACTGCAGCAACTTCCCCACCGTCAAAATAAATGTGGCCTCCCTTTGTCTGTTCTATAAATACTTTCATGGCTTCTGCTCGGACGAACTTAAGTCACTGGTGCCTCCTCAACAGGTGTTTACTCATGCAACCAGACTGGTAACTGGGTCCCACCCATTCACAGTCAGTTTGCAAAATGCAGACGACAATTCTACTGCAGCTTCTTCTTTCGCACTTCCTGCCTGTGGAACTCGCTCCCATATTCTTGCTTTCCTGATGGCTACAACCTCCAGAAATTTAAATGCAAAGTGAATACTCATCTACTAACCACTGGACTCTAGCTCTCTCCCCTCCCCCGTATAACCTTCCCTTTCTTTCCACCTATGTATCTGTCATCGCACCTGCTTTCTCAGCTTTCTATTGCTCCTTTCTAACTAGTTTATACTCCTCACTCTTTTCTAATTAATCTTTTTACAGTTATGTAGCCTCCTACACATCAGTGGCATTTCTGCCTTGCTCGGGGTGAAATGATTAAAAAAAAAAAGTATATATATATATACTAAGGAGTGATAAGATATATGCTTTAATATTTACAGTATTTCTATTAAGCTGCTAAATTACAGTGATTTTTCTTTTAAAAATGGATGTACTTTTTATTAAAAATGTATTTTTTTCATTTGCATTTGCTTCTCACACAGGTTCAGGTGCTATTAAGCACAAATCTTAGCCAATATCAAAATTTCAGGTAAACTAATTCTTTTAAAAGCTCAATTGGACCTGTTTCATATGCCTGCACAAATATATTGATGAACATGGGCTGAAAAATGTAGCAGATAAATATTTTATTTATTATATTGCTCTTCCTTGCAGTAGCTAAATGAGATATGTTTTTGTGTTTTCTTGATCATATGATGCATAATTTTCCTCCTGTAGTACATGTAATATCTAATTTCTTATATGGCAATGAATGCTGGATAATTTCCTAACAAATGAAGAAGATATGAAGTGATAGATATACCATGGACAGAACATGTGAACAATGAGGAAGTATTAAGGAAAATGAGAACAAGGAAATTTATATTTACAATCATAAAAAAATGCTTGGCATTTGTGGGACTAGAGAATTTAACACTTGTAGGAAATATTTAAGGTAAAAGAAGCGGAGGAAACAGTGAATAATCTATTTAACAAGTTTGTATAAAATGATAACAGGATAGTAAAAGGTAATAGTAAAAGATAAAAAAAAGGGATAGTAAAAACTTCTTAGAGCAATAAAAAACTAGGAAGTTGTGGAGAATCATAAATGCTCATGTATTGAATGCACTTGGTACATTAAAGTAGTAGAATTATTCTGCTACTTTGGTACAATAGTTGAGACTTACTGAAATCAGTTGATTTGCAGGATTGAGTCTGTATCATAATCTGAAAGAAATGAATTTTATCAAAGTCAAGTACAAGTTGTTTTCAGCAAACTGCTGCTGAACTGATGGCTGAGACTAATTGGAGGATCAAAGTCAACCCACAATATAAATTATGCACAGTGATTCTTATTTTAACAGTTTGATAAAATCTTGTAATAGGCTTTTTCTTTGCAGTTATTTTATTTTATTAGAAACTGGGAATTCTCTACTATACCAAATAACACTTAAAAAAAAATGAGTAAAAATCACTTTGTTGGGATGTCTCTTTAACTGTTTCTACTAAGTGGTCATTTCTAGCAACTAAAGCTAATTTGATGAGCAAGTTGGTGTGTGATTGGTAAAATATCTTATCAGGTATCTGCTCCACAAAATGGCAGTTCTTGGGAAGAAGCTGTTTGAATGGAACTTATTTCTTATGATTGTAATGGGAAGAGAATGGGAATGATTCATCCTTGTGTACATGGTATGGCAGGTCCCAGTTGTAAAGGTCAGGAGTGATAGGACTAATGAATGTATCTCATCAGAACAAATGCCATGGAAATAACAATAGAGCAACAAGAGGCTTGTAATGTTTTGTCTGTGGGAAAGTGGTTGCAGGATAGAAAATAACTCATCAACTACAAGGTTGCATAGACACTTTTGAACTCTATCAAGACAGTCAAGTGAATGACTGGGTAGCTCCAGCCCAGATATATCTGCAAGTTTAGGTCTGATCTGGCTCTTGTAAAGATAGAACATAACAGGGGAAGTCAGATACTTACTGGAGTGATACAATGAATCAACTGTTTTTCAAGCATCTTGAATGATGGATCAGATATAGGGATTGCATTTGAGGTCTGGGGAGAGCTTGAGTCTCCATAGACATTCAAGGTAAGGAGCTTCCTTGATAGAACATCAATCCATCATGCTAAATGAAAATTCAGGGTTTCCTTTCAGATAGGGGAAAATTACTAGTTTGGTTTTGGCCATATTGAATTTTACAAGACAGTCCTTTTTCTATTGAGTTACTTGGGTTAGGTCAGAGGCGAGATCAACTGCTAAGTTTTGGTCTTCTAAATTTAAAAAAAAAATGTCTAAAAATTTTACCTTTGGGATATGAAAATATAAGCTATTTTATTGTAAGAAATGTTGGCTTATATTGTTGACATTTGTTGAAACTAAATTAAATTATGATTAACTTTTTATATATTTATAAATGTTTGTATATTCATGTAATCAAGTTTTAGGGAAGGTACTTACATTTGCATTGTGGTACAGTGGATATCAGCTCAGAACGAGAAACCGGGGAGCTGAGTTCGAATTCCAGTTGAATCCATTGTATTCACTTACACACAAATACCCTTGGGAAAGGTATTAATCCGTCTCTTCCTTCCAGTTATGGGTTAAATAGCAGGACAGATTGGGTTCTATAGCCTTGGTTGGCAACCAGTCTACCGCAGAAAGCAATGGCAACCTACTGAGGGATAATCTCCCGCCCGGTCAGTCATGTCTCTTTCGAGACATGATCGCCCAAGCGTGTATCACGTATGGCACTTTAACTGACTGACTGACTTACATTTTCTAGGAGTTTTTTTTTTTTTGTATTAATGAAGTAAATATTGTTATGCCAAGAAATGGTATAATGTTAATGTCACTATGACCCAATATTCAATTTTTTTTTTCTTATTTTTTTAAGATTCAACATTTTGAATTTTTTTTCTTGGAAGCTTTCTTGAAATGTTGAACTAATCATTCATTGCCATGCTACAGTTATACCTTTTGTTTTGTTTTTGTTCTTTCTCTTATCATTTTACAATCTAATTAAATTAAAAGCCTCACGTTGCAATTCAAAATGTGACTGAACAAAAATTATAAACTGTTAATCTTTTCAGTCATTAAATCTTATTCCTTCTTCTAATCTGGATTACACTCAAGATGAACGGAATGAACAACTGATCTCAAATTCTTTACCAACTCATACACCATTACATATTGTTCTTTCTCATATTTATTATTATTCTATTTATTTCTATCTTATGCAAATCTTAATCTATTATATTGATGTATTATTCCAAGAATTGAATATCTGTATTTTATACTTAAAACAAAAAACAGAGGAAATGATTACTTTGAAGAAAAAAATTAACTATAAAATTGGTATAATCCCATTTCTGCTTTTCATTACCAATTTTTTCTCTTAATACATTTATTTCACTTAGTGTATACAAATGTAACTGAGTCAGATATTTCTTACATTCAGATTAGTTTGATTTGTAATTTTTACAGAATTTATTTAATGTATCAATAGATAAAGCTTCCTGTGTTTATCTTTAAATGTTCAATGGTAAAATAAATTCTTCTCTTGATTTTCTAATTTAACATTTTTGCTTTTCAAATGAACATGATAGATTAACTTTTAATATTGAATACATTTTACAAATACAAACAACAAACTTATTAGATTGTTGATTATTTCAGACAGGTTCCTTATGATTATTATCATAGCTCTTTGTGTGAGCTAATTTTATTGTCTGTATTTATCTTAGTATTTTTTGTTTGTTTTTAATTGTTGTTGTCAAAGTTCAAATTATTGTAATGCAATTAAAAAACTTTAGCAAATTTTTTCATTGGTGCTTGTGCAAAATCAAGAAAACCAAAATCTTAAATAGTGAAATCTGTTACTCCAGTAGCTATAAAATGATTGTTTTTTACATGCTATTTCAGTTAGTGAATTTTTTTTGTCTTTATGTATTGTTATATCATTTAAAGAACAGTTTATTTTTCAATTTTTCAGGGTTTTTTTTTATAGAAACATTATTTATGTACTATGATAATATTAATAACATTGTACATATACTAAACTGTTACTAGCATCACTGAATAAATTGGAAAATTTATTTAGGAAATGAAAATAGAATGGTTGCTTGTCTATAATAGATCATAACAAAAATGACATTATAACAAAGAATAATTGTATATATTAGTAAAGAAAAAAATTATGATAAAAATATTTTCTTTTTATAGACTTGTTTAACAAGGGATTGATATTATCAATATTTGTTCAGCGAAATATTTTCACTTTGTCAACAACTTCAAAAAAGAAAAAATTAACTTTCTCTCAGAATTCTAAAAACTTTTATTTAGAATATACTCTAAATATACATTTTCATTTAAAATTTTTATAATTAAAAGTTAATTCATTAATTTCTTGCAAAGATAAGGTTTCATTTTCTAAATAAATATTTAAAAAATTATTGATGGCTTTTATGTATTGAATTGTACAAAATTTTATGTCATAAGACATAAAATCAATAAATCAATGTGTGAAACTGTTGTTATATAATTTCAAATGTTTGTATGAAATTTTTCTGAAGTTTATCACATATTTATTGATCCATGAGAAAATGTCTTGGGATGAACATTGCTTTGGTACAAATGTCATAATTTGCAAGGAAGAAAAATGTAAATTATTTTCAGAATAAAGATTGTCAGATGAGGTATACTTTCTTGAACATTTTATATAGATTAGCCTTTGATATTTTTTGAATTTGCTACTTAAATGAAAAATAATACTGAATTGAATGATCTAACATTTAAATTTATATTTTCATTCAAGATTTGCACAAGTCTAGTTGTTGACAGCAAATAAAACATTTGTTCAGCAAATACATTGATCACTAGTATCTTTAATCAGCAAATATTTACAATATATAAAATGTTACTGAAGTTTTCAATCTAATTCATTTCCCATAATCTAACCAAATGACATGACGAAACATCATTTTTTGTTTTCTTTCTTCAAGGATTTTTTTTTTTTGACAGGCTGAGAACTTTTCAGCAAATCTTACATACCCTCACACACACACACACACACACACACACACACACACACATGGAAATTGTAACACTCTGAAGAATGATGCAGATTTTGAGCTGGCTACTTATAGTGGGTAGTAGATATTCTGATATCTGAAGATTTTGCCCGTTTTTGTGTATATATATATTTGAACTTTAGACAGTGGCACATGCTGCAATAAAATTCAGTGTGATAAAAGTCCTGTAAAACCAGGTATTATGCAATAGAGATGCACATGCCCTGCTCTTTACTTACATTTAGGATATATATATATATATATATATATATATATATATATGTGTGTGTGTGTGTGTGTGTATTTAGGCAGCACATTTTCTTTTAGACATGTCAGATTAAATAAATTGCAAACATTGTGTCTGCTTATTTTTAATAAAATCTGTTTATTCTCACAGATAATCTTTTGCATATTATAATTGAAAGATGTCAGAAATGAGTTGTAACTGTAATTTGTCAACCGTTATATTTGAAACAGAAAAAAAAACAATTACAGTAAGTTATTTTTTGTTACCATAACTCACACCCCTGAAGATGATCTCAGAAAGAGATTGAAAGTACTTGGGTACATTGAGAAATTAATGATAACAACATTTGTTAACATTAAAGCTCATTTCTGACATCTTTCAATTATAATATGTGAAAAATTATCTATGAGTATGAATGGATTTTATTAAAAATAAACAGATGTGATGTTTGCAATTTATTTAATCTGACATATATATATAGTCATCCACAGACAGATCTGTTTCACTGTATCACAGCTCATCAGTATGGTTAGACATCTGATTGCTTTTAATCCAGGATTGAAACCCGACTGAAATAGCTTCAGTCGGCGATTCTACCTCTGAGCTATGGGCACTCGGTAGAAGAAGGCAGATTTTTAGCATATGGTATATCATACACCAATAGCCAGAGTGCTCTAATTCATTACTGAACGAGTGATGCATAGATGCTAGAGTAGCTACTGTTTTTTCAAAGTCTACCATTCTTCCAGAGTGCTCAATCAGGGTGTGAGAATGTAAAAATAAGAAAACATATTGTTTGCAGTTTATTTAATCTGACATATGTAAGATTAAATATATTGCAAACAATATGTTTTTTATTTTTAATAAAATCCATTCATACTCTCAGATAATCTTATCCTGTTTGTAGTTATCGTGCATTTTTTAGTTCAGAATAAAAATATCTTTCATGTGGAGGAGTTGATAATAGTGAATACCCTAACTACTAGAAAATAGCATTTACACCCAACTTAATTAACCGAGCACAAATCAACTCCTTCACAAAAAGATATTTTACTCTGAACTAAAAACTATTAAGCAGACTCTCATTAATAATGACTTCCCAAACTGCATTGTAGATGAAGAAATAAGACAATATTTCAAAAACCACAATACACATCAAACAAAATATGGTAATTCTACAAAAGACCCTAAACATATCAAACTCTTCTATTGCAACCAGATGCATGATAACTACAAAAAGAATAAGATTATCTGTGAGTATGAATGGATTTTATTAAAAATAAGCAAACATATTGTTTGTAATTTATTTAATCTGACATGTTTAAAATAAAAATTTGCTGCTTAAATACACAATATATATATATATATATATATATATATATATATATATATATATATATAAAAAGTTGAGTGTGAGTATGATCAGAGCATATTATGTTATTTAACAGTGGTTGGAAATTTCTCAATCAGAATATTTTGAATTTGTTATAGTTTTGAATTTTCAAACCAAATAAATGAATTGTAGCAATTTCATTAGCATAGAAAAAAGTTGGAATTTGTAAAAATGAACATACAATAACCAAACATTTTTATGGCCTCAAATATTTTATAACTCCATTTTTACAAAGTAATGATTATACATACATTAAAATGTTAACATGTGAGGCATTCAAAATCAAAACTCTTGATTTTTTTTAATTGTATTTTTCTTCATGTCCATTTTTTATTGATTTTCAACAATCCTTTTTTCTGTATTTTATATACTTTACAAAAAAACTGGTTTCCATTATTATTCTTATTCAAGAACAAATTGTTTGCTTTTTAAATACAGTATTCAAGTGTATTTACTTGAATTAATTTTTAGCACTTAATTAATATCTATTACTGTTACCACAAGTTTTCTGAAACCTACTATCAGGATTAGGGTTGTAGCAATTAAACAGGTAAATTGGTAATTGGTCATCAGCAGTTGATGGTTAATTGGTTTTCATACTGTTATCTTTGTTTATTACATTAAAAAATGTCATCCCTAGCTTAAGAATCCTCAGTTATTATAGACATAAAATTAATTTAAATAATATTCTGATAATTTTTCATCAATTTCTTTTGTCAATAATTAAATTACTAATTATCAATTATCAGCCCAAGTCATGATTAATTGGAAATTGACATATGACTTTATAATTAAGATCAGTTCCATTTGAAGATAGTATAAATATTGAAAATATATTGAGAGAATGAATGTAAGAATAAACTTATGAATAATAAAGCAATTCTTTTACATTTTGGTTAAAAATGAACAAAATGTGTTGATTTTGAATCAATAATTATTATTATATTCAAAATCTTCCTTTTTTGAGAACTGTTCCGATTCACAGTAGATATTTACTCTTTCTTATTTTTTATTGCTTTTAATCACAGCAATCTAAATGACTGCTTGAGTTGTAATATGAGATAAAAATAATCTTCATCATGTTAAACTAGTTTGGATATTTATAACTAGTATACTACTACCCATTACAATTCTGCATGAATTCAGATCAACTGGCAGATATCCAGTATTGAGTATAGTTGGTTAATATATACTATTGCTGGTCAGTTGACCCAGATGTGACTGTGCCTAGGTGGTCAGTGCAGGAAGTTGCTAGCTTGCCTGTGTTTGGTGCACCAGCAATGTCCAACAAAGTACATTCAGCATTTTTAAATTATTTCTGAAAATAAAATACATTGGGAAAAACTTAAAAAAAGAAAATTTCTTGGATGCTACTATTCTTTCCTTTCATTGTTTTAGTAGCTGAAGAGAATATACTCTTGCTGTGTTATGATAAAAAGCAACACTAAAAAGATAGAATAATGCTTGTAATAAAAACTAAAAATAATGAATATTTATAGTTTAAAAGCTGGAAAATCTCTTCATAATATTAATAAATATTAAGTTTTATTAAGAAAGTTTTATGTTGACAGTGAACTAATTTTCTCTAGTATTTTTTCTTTTTTTAACAAAAAATTCTAAAATTTCCTGTATTGAGCTGTAAGAATCATTTTACAAGTGCAACAAGAAATTTTATGTTTGAATGTAAGGCTGTCATAAAATTCTATAAATTTTTTCTATTCAGAAAAAGGCATCCTTTTTGTGCTACTCATTTGGTGCCTCTTATATTTGGAACATTAAACCTTGATCAAGGGGATATGCATTTTGCCTCCCATACATATCAACTCAGTGTCTCTTGTAAGTTTTTGATATTAATGAACCCACATTATCTACACCCTTGTGCAAATTAATTGAAACTAAACAAATAATGTCTCCCTAGGATCTTTCACAGTTTCCCTGATCACATATATGTCAACTCTTTTTTTTCTCTTCCAACCGCATTTTACATTTTGGACTGATGGATCCAGTTTGTATATTCACCTTGACATGACTGACAGTTGAAAGCTTGATGCCAACAATATCTGTGATCTCTCTCTGTAAGGCTTGCCAGTGTGTTCATGCAGCATTACAATTTTTGTACACTTCCTTGGAGTAATGTCCATTGCAGACAATGGCCATAGAACAACTAATTGATAGTTGAGACAATAAGGTTTGTGTGTGATGAAAATCTGATTCAATCATGGATGATACAATACTTTTCAAGGTCAAACGAATTTTATCATACATCACGAAAATAGATTCATATTACTGCACACTACTGCAAATGACCTAATCTGAGGAAAAAACAGAAATCGATTACATTCTGTCATTCCAGTAGAAAGGAAACTAAAGTAGTTATTTCAATTAATTTGCACAAGGGTGTACATGTCCTCCTATAAAACACATTCTATGCGTTGACCTCATAGTGTTGCAGAGAACCAATTAAGCACAAGGATTTATAAAAGGGGAAGATCATGTCTCTTCAGAACAAGATTCAACAATCCAAAGACAATAAAATAGAACCTAATGAAGGTCCCAGCGGCCAAAACATGATAAAAATAAACATAAAAAAGACAAGTATTTTAGTTTGAATGAACAGATATACTATAATTACGAAACTTTGTCTTAATAAATGATAAAAATTGTAAATTTAATGTTAACTATTTCTGAAATTTTAAAAGATTTTCCACTTTAATATAAAAATAGTGTAAGAGTTTTATTTTTATTTTTATTTATGTTTAAGATCACAAATGTTAGGAGGGTTCATACTTAAGTTTTAATTAAATTAAAATTTACTTTTTTCCTTTAAATTATATTTTATAATAAAATTAAATCGGTGAGAAAGATAATGAATATAAAAAAGATACTGTAATTAGTCATAGATAATCTTGTTACATCTGAAAATTAGAGAAACGTATTTATTTTTTCATGCTGCTAAATTCATTGCTTATTTAATGCACAAGTTAAACTGGCTGTTGAACACTAAAAGGCACCAACAGTAAAATTGGTACTTGGGCAACAAATTAGTCTTAAGTAGCATGACTAACTAATCTAAATTAATTGTAGGTATGCAAAATTATACACACTGTATATCAATATACATAAAAAATATTGTATTTTTATTTGCTTTTCCTAAGAAAATATAATCAGTTTATATTGTTAACTGCTAGAAAGAGATAAGTAAAATTAGCTTCACAATTTGATTAGCTTTTCTGAGAAAAAATGTAATTAATCAAGATCATTAATGAATATAAATGACTTGAACTGTATATTGCTTTCTCTCAAGGTATTTCTATACTAACATTAAGAAGAACCCCAAAATCCCTGACTTTTTCTGATTTTCTTATATGGTTACTTTGTCTTGAATTTTTTAAAAGAAACATTTAACCTGATTAAAATGAATTGTTTAAAATGGAGCTTATCGTATTTTATGGGATGCTGTGATAAATGTTTTTCAGTGTCATTGTTTATATGACATTATCTACAAATAATTTTTGTATTTTTATTTCTATATTTTTGATGGATATGAATATCTGGCTTGAAAACTGAATTTTTCTGTTTCTCAGACACTTCATAATTTCTCTAATTATATCCAAAGTTGTTTTCAAAGACCAGATTACTTGAAACTTTTCATTTTTTCAAATCATTTTCACTATTCTTAGTTACTATTGCAATATTATTTTATGTACAAATGACATGGTTAATTGATTTCTCTTTCTATGTATTGTTTGAGTATCATTAAACAACTAAAAAAAGTTTTAGTATACCCAGTTTGTATGTCAACTATGAGGGGATGCTGAAAAAGTTCTTGGTCTAGTCTACTTCCCAAAATCAGTATTCTGATGATTTGTCATTAAAATGGTTTTTGAGGAGTGGCTTAGGTCATTTTAACATCCTTTTATACTGCTAATGGTTTATACTGATGTAGACCATTAATTTAGAGGCAGAATTAAACAATTTAGTCTTTTATTTTGTCAAAATATGTCAATCAGTACTAATGATATACTGAAATAAATGACTAAAATAACATATGATGGCTATCTTTATGCCTGAATCAGTAAAAATAAAATTATCAGTTTATTTTTTGTCTTTAGATGACATTTTGCTTTTACTTTCATATTTTATTCAATTATTTTCTTCTTACATGAATCATATTTTCTTTCATTTTCAATTTTTTGTGTTGATAACTATATCACATATCCATTTCTTCCACATAATTGTGATTTACTTAAGTGATTAAAATTTTTTTGCTGTATACTTAATGCATTTTGTAAAAGTCATTTTGATTATTTTTAAACATGGTTTCTGAAGGATCAGGTTTATATAATGAATTGTAGTAAAAATGATATTTGATCATTGAAAATGAGATGTAAATTGTCATTCTGTATTATTGCATATCTTATCATTATTATGTCATATCGATACTTAATTTCTTAATTGAACATTTCTGATAAATTTCAAAAATGTATTCATGTGTGTTCAAATATAAAGAATGTTTGAAGATTTGTTTTAATAATACTTGCCATAAAAATGGAATTATTTATAAAGATTAAATGATCTTACAGTTGTTTAATGCTTTGGTTAAGAAAATTGGTGTGGTAAACAACAAAAGTTGTTTTTAATTTTCCTAATCCAGTCCTGTTCACACAAATACAAAATATGAATCCAACTCTTCCCTCAACGATGGATTAAATAGTAGGACTTGTATCTGAAAAGTCTTTGTTAGCCCCCAAAGTTGCTAATGCAATGTTCACTTCCAAAAGTAAAAAGAATTATTCTTACAATCCATAATATATTTTTGCTTTAAATAACCCATAAAGTGTTGATAAACTTTAAAAGCAAATTAATCAATCAATTTCATTTCCCTAATAGTCCACAAAAACAACAGTTGACATTTCTGATGTACTAAATTATTCATCTACTAAATCTTGAAGGCTTTAAAATTATTTTTTACTAATTAGATTTTTTTGCTTTCTATGTTTATTTATTTTCTGCTCAGCCAAAAACACAACATTACTGATAATCATTAAAATAGAATATTCTTTAATAGGATTCATTATTCACAAAAAATAATTTTATCTAAATTCTTATTTTAATTTTCCTTATTTAAAAGAATATTTTCTCTCTCTTGTTTCACTTTTTGTCTTTTAAAATTTTTATCGATGAGAATATCTGCCGATGCCACTAATTGATTGGCAAATTGAAGCAAACTGACCAAATTGTAGCTGCCATGTCTGGGTCACTGTAACATCCACAATCTTTTAGCAATTCTGAAAATTCTTTTATAAGATTTCAGCAACTCTCAAAGCATTTTATATTTGAAGTGTCAATGAAACATTTGTGAATACTTTTTATTATTATATTTATGTATATCTAATGAAGGAATTGAAATAATGATAATTCCAACTGGCTGGCTTTAAATTTTGTATATAAACCATTTTTCATTTGTTAATGATTATAAACAAGCTACTTAGATTATATTTGCTGTTTTTAATTTTCAAGGAAATCCTCTTTTTATTTTATAGTCAAAATTCAGAAAATGGCTAGATTTAAGGCTTTTCTAATATTACTATTTTTTTACCAAAATCATATAGTTATCCACATTGCTACATGATCACTGCTATTATTGATATTCTAATTTCATTGTATCACTTTGCAAACCCTTTTCACCCAACAAGTGTCACCAAAATATTGATAACAATTGTCATTATGATTTTTTCACCACAGCCTTGAATTCATTTCAGTTGTCATAAGATCATAATCTCTTTATCATTGACAATATTGTTATATTTTCTGTTTTTTTAGCATACATTGTATCTCATTTCAGATACAATTATTTGATGTTGCTTTTTTTGCAATGCTCAATCCTTTATATGAAATGATAGCTAATACTGTTACAATTCCAATATGGTTACCAACACTACTTGTATTGCCTTTTCTTTTTTTTAGAGTTTTATAATGCTAATTTCCACTGCAGTTATAGCTAAAATTGATGCTAATAAAATCTCAATATTTTCACAAGATTGCTACAATCACTATTGTTTCTCATATCATGGAAGAAACAAGGAATAACACTGGGCCAAAAAAATAATACATGTTCTCTGATACTCAGACAAAGGATGAGAATAGGGAAATAACCAAATAAATATAAAATACTTTATTTCTGATATATTCAAAAACAGGAGTCACTTGTTCTTGTGTGCTGAGCTGATTTTTGTAGTATAACCAGCAATAGTCACCCATCATGTTTGGGTTGAACCAGTGTTGATACTTTCATTTAATCTCAGATATGTCCTGGTGAAAACTCTCATGATTCTTTTTGTTTATGGCACCCAAATCTGTTGGAAAACAATAACATGAAACTACAAGAAACTGCTATCCTTTCCTTTTTGCACGTTTATTAAATAAACATAGTTTTCTGTAAATTCAGATGTTGTACAACTAACAAAAAACAGAATTCCATGCTACCAGTTCAGTGAATACTAATATATATAATATAATATTTAATTTGAATAGAAATATTCTAAGGGCATTTCTCAAAACAAAAACCTGATGTACAAAGATAAATCTGAGTAGAGAATGGGAACCAGCATATTTAATTTTATTCAGGAGAGTATTATTTGTATCAGTAGATGATAAGTTTTTTTGTTGTTGTCCCATGAAATTAATATAAGACAAGGTTTCCCTAATCACACATTTGTGCATAATGCAAAAATCCTAACAATTGTGTATACCAATTCAGAATCAATCTTATCAATTTATTCTAAAAGCACTCACTTTTAACATAGTAGCAAACTATTTGTTGCTTACTCCTACTCAAAAATATTTGTTTTTATCACATTTTAATTTCTAATCGTCTTCAGATTTACTGTTTAAAAATTTAAAAGCATTAAAAATTAAAAAAACAAATAGGGCATTAAGCATTTTGAAGGATTGACAAAACTGACACCGAACAAAATGGATCTTAAGTCACTAAAATTAGAATTGTAGAAAACTGTAAATATTTTAATATATATCAATAATTTCTTTACATTTTTATCAAGTGGTACTAGAATATTCATAAAATTTGAATGTATATGCATTCAAATTATCAAAATATATTCTTTGAATAGTTATTCTGTAAACCTGCAGCCTCATATCATATATAGCTGCCTATAAAATTGTTTCTGTATTACTGCTTTGATGACTATTACTGCTATACAATTTTCATCTCTGCTTTTTATTAGTCAACATTCATAATTAAAATAATTATCATGTCTTGAACTTTTCTATAAATAGTAACTACTATCTGTAAACAAATGTTCAGATATTTTGCATTTTTAAAAGATTTGTTTTAAATCTTCAACTTTCTATAATCTGTTTAGTGTCACGAATATCATGACCATTTTCATATCCATTATCATCCATTTTCCATATTGCTTGGTTGGTTTTGATTGCTGGAGTTGAATAGCCACAGAATTGTAGTGAAGTATTATTCTTTATTTCTAGCTGAGACAGTGGTGTATTCAAATGGACAAAGGCCACATACCAGCAGGGCTTCAAGAAATGCTGATGGCCCACCCTTCAGCTCCACAGCCCACCTCTCCTGAATGCTTTACTGGGAGTGATGTACAGCAGACCTTGATCAACTCACAAAGGCCAGAAGCAGCGGTTAGTCACATACCAGAGAAAAGTGTTTCTTTATCCATACCAGAAGACTTTCAAATTCCATGTATGTCCATGAACTGTGAACGTGTAAACTATGTCCCCAAAAGTGAAGACTATCAGAACATGTCATCCCAGCTGACATCCACAACTAACACAAATTACTTTATGCAAATGAACCGTGGGGAAGCTGATATATATGATGGCAGAATTAACCCCTCATATAATGGGATTCCATTCTGTCGTCAGAAATTGTCCATTGGTGTTTCTGCTTTTAAATATTCAGAATATCAACACTCACATATGAAATAAAACAGATAATCCTAACTGAGTGTGTATATATATATATACACACACACACACACACCTGCACACACACCTGCACAAAAACTATAAACACATACCTATGAACGAATAATGAATGGCAAATATAATTCTATTAGTTTGTTAATGACTGTCAAATAATTGTTTCAGTGTGTGTGTGTGTGTGTGTATGCATGTATATATATATATATATATAAAAACAAAAAACACAATTGCACAAAAATTTTCACATAGATACATGTTTTGTCAAGCATGTATTCCCAGTTGTCTGTGTGTATGTATGTGTGTGTGTCAATGGTTTAATAAATAGAACCAAAATATGTATAAAAAGTAACATTATATATCTTTTTGTCTAACAGTTGAAAGCTTTAAATTTTAATTATCTTTATAACGAAAAGGCCTTTTTGGTAACTGTGATTATTGTGAATACCAAACAATTTTTATTTATTAAGAATTTTGAAAATATATGATGCCTTATTTACCTCCAAATATGAAAGAACCTTTAGAAGAAAAATATATGAAAATATCTTGCAATCAAACTGTAAGGACATTGCAATAGTTGAACAGTAAAAACTGAATTGATTACCTGTTTATTAGTTTTAATATATTAAAATATGATTTCATATTCTCAGTAAATACATGCAATATATATATATATATATATATATCATCAATTTGTACACATACATCCAAGAGTAAATTTTTTACACCTACACATAAATATGATGACATACATTGGTTCACATACTACATTAATTATATATGAACTTGAAAGGTCTTTCATTGTCTGGAAAATAAATTAGCTCTTTCATAGAGTGATAAATATGAGGGATTAAAATTCATGCTGATGATTAATTCCGGAAATACTTCACATTTCATACTATAATCATTTGATATATAAATATATAAACAAGTGTAAATACTTATAAATACTACCAAATATACATATTTGCATTCTCTTAATACAAAAGCTTGTCATGATTGACACGTTTTTCTATATAAATACATTCTTAACAGTTAAGGCTATTAATGTAGAATTATAATATATTACATAAATACATGAATGGATACATACAGATTTTAACAAATTGTACAAATGTATATACATCAGAGTATTAGATACATCTGTACATTTGAATAAATGTATTCAAACAATAATATTTATAATAAATGTACACAGATATACCACAATATTACTGAAGCAGAAATAAATGCGTATTTTTATGTATTCACATGAAATTCACATTCTCATAATAGATAATTCATCTTTAACTAAATAAAATTCTCATTATTTCATATGTGCATACCTGAAATACAAGCTGATATATAGAAGTTTACAGGTGTGTGTACACACACATACACACACTTCCATTCTTAAGCACTCTTATGTTTTAGATATAAGTATACTTAAAAACATGTGTCAAGTTATGTATAATAACTATAATTCCATTTTTTAGTGAAATTTTTTATCAAAGTTCAATATTTACACACTTTGTCCAAGAGACTCTAGAAACCTTTATATTTTATTTTATTCTCACAGAATGAATCCTAGTAACTAAAAATAGGTAATCAAATGAAGAAAAACAATGGTACATTGCTTCAATTATAATTACCTTGGTAAACATCATACACACAAAGAAATTTTAAATTTTTGAATATTCATTTAAACCCAAATCTATGACAAATATAAATATATATAAAACAGATAGAAATAGGAAATTTCATGTGTCTTTTGACCAGAATATTTTTGAAAAAAAATCTGTATAATGCACAGTTATAATTATTTTTTCCAAGAAGTTATTTTGTATGTTATAAAATCATCATGCTATCAAATTTACCGGTGTATTTGCAATAAATGGTGGTTTGGAAAACTTCAGAAGAAAGGTTTTTTTTTTTTTTGGTTTATTTTAATAAAGAATACATTGGATTATAGATTTGTGGGCCACAGCTGGATAATAAATTTTACTGTTGTTATCAGTCAAATAATTTAGCAGTTCTACTCTGATTCTGATAATATTCAATATTCTAGTATTTCATATGCTGGAATAAATAAAGAATTTTATGTATTCTTTAGACAGTGATATTAATTTTTAAAATCTGAGTTAATAAATATATAGCTTTTAATTTCAGTTTTAATTTTTAATAATTTTTATTTTTTCACATATTTCATAAATTGTTGCAAGAATAATTATATTTATCTATCTTAAAAAATTCTATAAATTAATTTTTTATCTATGGGATTATAATCCATGTGGCTTATTTGCACTATTTACATTATTTGGACTATTGTCCTCATCTTTGTTGCCATTTGTACAACGTTTCAGCCTTCTTCTTTGCAATTTTTATATTTAATATGGTGCTGTGCCATGAGATGTAAAATATTGATGGACTAATAAATGTTAGTTTTTATTATTTTCTAGTTGTATATTGAGATGTAATAAATACTTTCATACTTATTCCAATGCATTTGATTGCACTGAAAATTAATTATTTTTGTAAGGATAATGATATCTAATTTTTATTTCTAAACTGTTATTTTATTAACTCAAAATTGGCATGCTAAATGTTTATGCTTATTGAAAAATAATGTAAAATTTTCAAAAAATATATCTTAAAACATGCATACATGTACAAGTAATGTGTGAATCTATGCAAAAGAAAAAACAAAACACCTTTTTACTGGCTTCTTTGCACGATAAGTTTGGGAAAATTTTCTATTTAACTGCATTATTATATTCATGTCCTGGCACATTCTCCTGTACTTTGAGTAAAATACACAAATTGTGTTTATTACTTTAATGCATATTTATTTTGCATGTAATGACAATTTGAATTGGATGAATGGATGCTATTGATAATGAAAGTAAATTGATCCCTGAAAGCAAAATGAAAAGAAATGTAGGAAATACAAAGTTGCAACAAAAGAAATAAAGGGGGTGGATTATAAACTGATAAAACATTAGGGAATTTGTAAGAATGAAAGTATTCTATGAAATGAGTTTAATGATTAGATATATTCTATATTATAAATATTTTAAATTTGACTCATGTTTAGGGTAACAGGAAACAGATTTCAGTGATGAATTATGTATTTTTGGTACTACAGTAAAATGAATATTTTGAGTATTTAAATAACTGTACTTTTAAAAAATTTTCTTTTTTTTTTTAGACAAGGTGTTATAAAAATCAGCTGAAGCATAAAAAGTGAAAAGAATTTAGTCAAAATAAACCAATATTGAAACTGATCTTATTTCAGACTTTAATGTTTATATTAGCCTTGATGAGCTTAACTTCTAGAATTTTAAATACATTAATAAAATAAAAACTGCAAATGTTATTTAGGGAATTTGTTTTCTTACTGAAATTATTTTGCTCAATAAAATAAGATGTAATTTATTTTGCATAAATATGAAAAATATACTTAATATACTTTCAAATGCATTTTATATCCCTAGTCATTAATACTATTTTATGGGTTACGCACACTGAGTATATTGGTGACTTGCAATATACAATGAACTTTGGAGAATAACAGATTCGACTGTTCTGTGTGTGTGTGTGTGTGTGTGTGTGTGTGTACATGCAAAAACATGTGTATACATACCTTGTCAGTTTTTCTTTCTTAACTCATTTAAAAATCATTTATAGCTGATTTATTTTCAGAGGTTTTAATCCTTTAGAATGCTCTTCAAGAACAGGATGGCATTTTGCTTACTGATTATGCTATTTTTACCCATTCAAGTAATCACGATGCATTGTACAGATTGAGTTTCCTCATCCCATAAGCTGCTGGAAAAGTAAAAATCATTTTAAAGCCAGAAAATGTTTAAATTCCTCTCTCTAATCAGTCCTAAATTTTTTAAAATAGTCATCATGTAAATGCTATTAATTCTCACAATGAAATTATTCCTTATTAAACTTTTAATTTGTTTTTTGTGCCTTTTAACAACTTAATTACACCCTTGAAACAGTAATTAGTTTTTTTTACATTGTTAAAGGCTTGATTGAAATCTTTATTTTTCATATTTTCTGCTTGTGTATATATATATATCCTAATGAGAGAAGTACATTTCTTAAAAATGGATAGCTAAACTTTGCTTTACTATGAAGTTTTTTGTGGCTGAGTTGTTTTAAAGTATGCTTAGCCTGATGGTTGGTTTGCCAATATAAGGGGTTGCATGTTCAATCCCTACCAAAAGTCATTTTCTTTAAGACTAAAACAACCAGGCTGGTAGACATAATTACAAATTAAAAACCAAGATGTACCTACCAAATATAACAATATAGCATGACATAGTAATCAACAATGAATTATCACTGACAGTTTCACACCTTATGTGATTGTCAAACCCTGTGTAAGATATGGTCTGATGATCACTTAAGGTGTGAAACTGACAGTCACTATGTGGTATTGTCTTTTAAGTCTACATTATTTATATGTATAAATGCTCTATCCCCAATATTAAGCAGTTGCCCCCCACTCCTATATATTTCACACAGCCACACATACCAACTAATTTCCTCAATTAAAAATCATAATCGATTTGAGAAGAGTGTGGAAGTGAAATTTTTGTGTATTGTTTTTTAAGTTCTATTACTGAATTATAATGATGGAATCAACATTTTTGCATATTTATATTTTATTTCTAAATTATATAAAAGCTCTAATTTCTGTTTCTTTTCATGTTTTTTTCTTTCTTTCGCTTTCTTATTTCTTTTTGGAATATTTTCTTTATAAATAGTTATTAAGAAGAGAGATGTATGCATATAACATCCAAATAGTCAATTCTACAACTGTTTTCTAATTGGTTAGTTTATTACTTTAAACTGAGATTAAAATGTCTTTCGTTTTTCATAAAATAATTTGTGAATCAACACTGACCAATGATCAGTTGCAATTATGTGCATTAAAACCAGTTGATGCCTTTTATAAACTTTCACTCACTATCTCCCTGAAAACAATGTTCTTTGCAATAAACTTTAAGAATAGATGCAATGTATTTTCTCTAGTGCCAATGTCCTTCTCAACTTAAGTATTTTGATTTTCTCATTGCAGTCATACAAATAAATATTTAAAAATACTTTAGCAGAATGTTAAGAGAAAAGAAAATGTGAAGCCATTTATTGCTATTTATTCAACTTTTATTACATAAAATGTTTGAATATGGCTTCAAAGGATTTTTTTCCAAAAGTTTTTCATTTTAGATAATGCTTATTTTTGAATTTATATAAAAGTCATATCTTTTGTTAAAAAGAATAATTTTTTAATAACAAAATGATTTATTCTTGTAAAATATTCTTATAACATCCTATTGGTATTGAATGATGAGAATTGTTATTAAAAGGTTTATATTGATGTAATCACATACTATCTTTACCTTCACTATTCTTTGCAAAATTATTGATTAATGAAATGGTTCTAGATATATGAAATTTTAAAGGATTTTTTCTTGATCCAGTATAAAATTATTTAATTAGATGATGTCAGACTGGCATTTTAATACCCCCTATACAAAAGATGTTTACTAGTGAACTGTTCTTTTTTGCAGTTGAGTGATTACTGGAGGTTCTCTTCAATAATGACTTCACTGTTAAAATGACAAACTATTTAATATTACTTTGAAAGTTTTAAATATAAAATCATAGACATAAAATTGATTACTTGTTTATGTTGCTTATCTAATAAATTGGTTATTGGGTAAAATATCTTCCAGTAAATATATTTTTTCTATAACTATTATTATAAAGATGATTGCCTCAACTTCAAATCCAGAACCAACAATGTGGACATCAGTCAATTCTTCTACTCCACCTACTTTTGTAAAATTTACTAACATAAAATATTTATATGTGTAGATAATATTTCAAGTCTGATTTTTAAATTTCTAAACTCTTAAAAAGTACTATGTACTATTTGGTATAGTTTATTTTGATCTAATTTTTGCTTATAAATAAATGTAATAATAAATCCCTCCAAAAAGCTAAATGTTTCCTCAAAAGTGACCTTATATTGTAGGTAGAATTTTATTTTTTCTAGTTATTTTTGTCATTTTAAATTGTTATAACATTTGTATCTTTTGATACAAACTGAATTTTTACATTTTTCAATTAAACCTTTTTACCTGATCTGTGATCCTTTTAATCACTGTTACTTTAAAATCATCCAAGCTGGGTTTACTCTATTCCTGCTAAATCAAAATAATAATTTTTCTGGGAGATTGTTTAATCTACAATTTACTTTCTGTGACAATTCCAAACATTTTATTTTTCAAGAAATAAAGCTGCAATAAAAGGAAAAAGTCAGCTTCATTCTTACAACTTCACCTGAAAATATCTGTGAAAATGTTTTGGAAATTTGACTTCAGTTTTTTTTATAAAAATACTAGTAGTTATATCATCATCAATAATAATAACTTTTTTTTACTTAACATTTGTTTTATCAGATCGCATAGCATGAATTTTCTTGTAATAAATTTGAGCATTTTAGATTTTAAACTGGTAAAAATGCATTTTCTAATATAATTCATATAATCATCAATTAAATTTTATAACTTAAAATTATAAATTATTACAAGTTTTATTTTCATTTTTCCCTATTTCTTATTATCTAAATTATTAGTAGTACACAATCAAAAAAGTTAATTTTATTCTTCTCTACAAAAGTATCACTTATATAATATGACTTACAATCATGGATATTAAAAAGAAGACTATATGTCACTATTTTTCAATTTTTTTTTTGTTTTTACATGCTGTATATCTCACTGGGTTCTGTGAGAGTTTTCTTTTTTTCTCAAGTAAATATTGATTTGTTTTTTTTAGATCATTTTAATTTGAATTAAAGTAACATTTAAAGAAATAAAGCAATTTTTTCATGAACATTTTTATAAAATTATTTTTTACACAATGATACTGGCTTTGTTGTACTCCTTTTTGTATTTACGTATTTCAAGTGTATTTAAGGTTTTAATCAAGAAGTTGATTTGTTATGAGTTAAAAAATCTACTGTTGCAGTGTATAATATTAATATTACTGTTAATCTAGTTGACATGAGGATTTTTAATCTAAATTATAATTTAAGAAATTATTATTTTTAAAATTATAAAATTAGCACATGTTTATTTGCTAAATTATTTTATGACATATCTATGAATTATAGAAAATGTTATGATTATTAATTAATAAATTGTGATACTATTTTTAAAATATTGTGTACTGACAGAGATTTGTATGCAAAACTATTAATTAGACTGCTCTTAATAATTTAACTTCAATAGAACTTCTCTTGTTTTCATATTTTAATTCATCATTTTACCTTTTTATTAAATTACACCATCAAATTTTTATTGAAATTAACCCTGCTACATCAAATGATGACTGAAAAAAACTAGCACTATGATTTTACAATTGTAGTTTTTGTTTTTTAATTATAATAATAAAGTAAATTATTGAAAAAATATTATAAAAAAAGAATGAAGTTATATTAATAGCTAGCATGTTTGCAAGTTATTATTGTTAGTATTTTCCTAAGATAAGTTATATCTGATCAATTTTTCTTGCTTTTTTTTCTTTTCATACTATTTCTTTTTAAAAAATTTTGTTAAGATTTTTTTATTTCTCTTTTTTGTTTCTTCCTTTTTTGCCTGTATTATTTTTGTTTATTATTATTATTATTATAAGAAAAGGTTTGGTCAAATGATAGGATCCTTGAAATTGAAATAAAGGTTGTCTTGTAAATATTTTTTCAGGTACCATAAAATCTACTTTGTTGAAAGAAATGCTTCTCTTTTCCAAAATATTTTTTTTTTTACATTTTTTATTATACCATTTTTATCCTATTTAACCTAAATTTTAACAGATGAAGCAAATTTCTATTACAGTTAATGAGATTAAAAATACTTTGAGTTTGAAGTTTGAATTTGTGAGATGAGGAATTATCATTATGCCTTTCCTTTTGAATTAGCATGTTCATAAGATTTCAGCTCTGAACTTTTCTGTCATATTTGGTAACCTTTTTAGAATTTTGAACCAAACCCTTCATTCAATCCATGAGAGTGGATTGTTCTCATTTTGCTTTTCATAACTAATCTATTTGTATTTGTGTCATTTGTCTATTAGTCCATTTCTTCTGCAGAATATGACATTTCTGCACTACCCAACCTTGGGAATGACCTCATAACTATCATATGCTTTAATCTTGGACAATCCAGTGGTGTCATTTTGTACTCAGGAGGTGAAATTTTTTATTGTCCTTTCTTTATTAATCAGAGGCTCCCAATTGGTATTCATCCATATGCTAGTTCTATTGAAGATGTAAGAGCCTAATATATACACTGATACTTCAATGTTTTTCTGTTGTCTTGGTTTCCTCCACCATTACCTTTAAAGAACAGCTGGTTTTACTCTTGTATTCCTTGCTACAACTGCAGGGATGGAATACACATAGTTCTTGGTCATGTTCTGTTCTAATTGTAGAGATATTTTCAAAAGCTTGAACTGTTTTTAAATGCTATATGAACCATAGAACCTGTACATTTTCTCCAATGTATCTCCTTATTTATGGTAAACAGACCATAGAAGATTTTTTTTTCTGTCTTTGTTAATGAAAGCTGTTATACTTGCACGTTGTTACTTTAAAAGTATTTCTAATACTGATCATTTCCTGTTGGTTGTGTTACCACATAGGCGTTAAGCCCATTAGGCAGCCAACATTTTTTCTTGATACTGTATAGATGGTGGAAATTGAAATTCAGATATTGTCCAGTGAGTATAACAATCAAGATGAGTATACTAGTCTTAATGAGAAGATATAATAATAATTTGTAATATTTAGAACTATTTTAATATAACTTTTTATTAGTTAATATTTTTTATTTATTTAGTATTATAATTATTATATAGTATTATATATTTATTTATTATTTAACTGTAGGTTGTTAGGTTTTTTCTTATTATTCCTGAAGCCTAATCAAAACATTCAAAAGATAAAAAGAATGTCATTTTTAGCATAATTATTATTAATCTTGATTTATCTTTATAAGGAATGGAATAAATTTTATCAAAAATTTCTTCAAGTTCTTTTGTTTTACTGTTACTTTTTGTATTGTTTTACATCCCCAGAATTTTCAATATATGTTTTTTTTAGTCAATTTACGTGATAAATGCTTGGGCCATCATGTCCCAAAAGAGACATGAGTGACTGAGCAGAAGATTACCCTGCAGTAGGTTGCCATTTCTGTGGTAGATTGGTTGCTAGCCAAGGCTATAGAACCCATAACTGGAGGGAAGAGATGGATTAATACCTTTCCAAGGATATTTGTTCATAAGTGAATGCAAGGAATTATTAATTCTATTTACAGTATTCAGACAATTGTCTCATTTTTATTGCCATGTTTATGACATTTCAACCATTGTACACTCTGACCTTTGAACCGAACCCTTTATTATGATCATTCTCATTCCATGTACAATGCCACTTCAGGTAACCATGTAGTTATCTCCTTTTAAGTTAACTCTTCACTGCTGTAGCCTGGTATTGAACTCTCAATTCTTTGGGTCAACTCACTGGAACTAACCAACATCTATATCCACTTGGCCATGGACCCTTGATGACAACAGCATGTAAATTTCTGGGTCTTATAAACCTAATGTCTCAGTAACCATTTTTTTGCAGAGCTCATATTGCAATCTTTTTGATGCTAATGATTTTCTCTAGTACTCCATATTACTGGTTCCCATATCGTATTAATTTCTATGCTTGATTGGCTTAGATTTTGTAGCTTAGCATAGGTGTTGATTCCTTAACTTTCTATCGTTTCCAGTGGCGTTCTCTATCTATTATTTCAACTTCATCTCATAGGGAGTGGTGACTCCCTTTCTTTCTCAGATATGTCTGATTTTTCTATCTTCCCTTGTGTTATGCCCTTGTGATGTTTTTTAGCCTTACCTTAAGGGGGCAGCTCGTTTCTCCTTTATATTTCTTTCCACAGCTACATGGAATGGCATACACACAATCCTTAGACATGTTCTCCTCTGTTGGGGGTCTTACTTGGGAGAGATACCCGAAAAGTGTAGAATCACTTCTGAAGATTGTCCTGAACCAAATATCTTTTGTATTTTCTCTGATAGCAAACTAACAAACTAGCATTTCTGGATGTACTAATCTCTCAAACAGAAAATGGGTTCAAGACATCCGTATACTGCAAACCAACATTTACCAGACAATACTTTAACTTCAAATCCTATCACCCATATTGTACAGAAAGGGATCTTCCACTGCCTGCAACATTGAGCAAAAGTCATAAGCAGCAACCCAGAGATATATGAACAGGAAATGGTTAGTGTAAGCAATAACCTAAAACATAACTATTATCAAGGGTACATGATAACAGCTCCAATGAACATGGAAGGTAGGGTGCATGGGGATAACAACTCTCAGAAAACAACCTCAGTCTGTTTACCCTATGTGAAGGGGTTATTGGAGAAAATACAAAGGATCTGTGGTTCATATAACATCAGAATGAACTTCAGAAGTGGTTCTACATTTTGCAGGTACCTCTCCTGAGTAAGACCTTCAACAGAGGAGAACATGACTAAGGACTGTGTGTATGCCATTCCATGTAGCTGTGGAAAGAAATATAAAGAAGAAAATGGCCACCTCCTTAAAGTAAGGCTACAAAAATATTGCAAAGCTGTATTACGAGGGGAGATAGAAAAATCAGGTGTAGCTGACCACATATGGAGGGAGAAAGGGGCTCACTGCCCCCTATGGGAGGAAGTTGAAATAATAGATAGTGAACACCACTGGAAACTATGTAAACTTAAGGAATCAACAGATATGCTAAACTACAAAAATCTCCCAAGCTTACCAAGCATAAAAATGAATACAATATGGGAACCAGTAATACAGGATGCTAGAGAAAATCATTAGCATCAAAGATTGCAATATGATCTCTGGTAAAAAAAATAAAAAAATTGTTACTGAAACATTAGGTCTCAGAAATTAAGTCCCAGAAATTAACATGCTGACGTCTTCAAGGACACATGTCCAAATGGATATTGATGTTGATTAGTTCCAGTGACTTGATCCAAATAGTTGTGTGTCAAATACCAGGCTACAGCACTGGTGTACAAATAACTTAGAAGAGTTAAGTTAAAAGGAGATAACTACATAGCTACCAGAAGTGGCATTGCACATAGAATGAGAATGATATGCCCCAGTGATCATAATAAAGGGTTTGGTTTGAAATTCCTAGCACCTGAAGAAGGCTAGGCTGTACAACAGCTAAAATGTAATAAACATGGCAGTAAAGATGAGGACAATAGTCTGAATAATGTAAATAGTGTAAATACTACCTCATAAAGGATCAGTATGGACCTCATACACCAAAAATATGGAGACGATTAGAAAAGTCCTACCTGAAGCTAACATGAATATCAAACAGGATGCAGGGAATTATAAGTCATCCATGCAGGCTTCAAGCTGAGCCCATCTGGTCACAGAAAAAACCAAACATGCCCTGTTCTGAGTATATATCCAGTACAACCGATGGATGAAACAAAAATTACAGTCCCCTATCTCTCAGAGGTTCGAGGCCTTCCTCAAGCTGGAAAATCCTTCAGGTAAGAATGCGATGCAGTCAAAGTCCACCAAGTATGGAAACTTAATAGATTAAAAGATCTGAAGGTGACACATGAGTTCCATCACCCCACTGTGAAAGCAGTTGTCAGCATCAGCTGAGTGCTTCTGAGTCAGTGCTGAACAAGGGTCTCAACTTCAAAATGATGTATCAGGCAGATACTATACTTAGACATTATTGGCCATATTGAGTAAATAGCCTTGAACATCCCTCAGGCTCAGGTGGATGAGCTAAGATGGAAAATGAGACAGACATTGAAGAAAGCTAAGACTCCAAAACCCAACATCAGAAAAGAGGTGGGGCTGGCAATCAGGACTCTATAGAGGAATGAGAACATCTTCATACTATCAGCTGACAAAGGCAATGGACAAAACAGAATACACCAAAAAACTGTAAGACCTCATTAGAAGTGGTAGCTATAGCAAGATAAAGAAAGACCCCACATTGAAAACAGAATGACAGCTGTGGCAGATCAGATCCTAATCAAGAACAAGGATCCCTTCCAGCCTAAGATACAGGCAGTTGTTTCAATGCTACAGCAAACTGCCTCACATGTATGGTCTACCTAAGATTCATAAAGACGGTATTCTGCTCAGGTCAATTATTAGCAGACAAGGCTCGGTGTGCTGCTCTCTGAGTTGCTTCCTTGTAGATATTATTGAGCCACTGATAGGAAAGTCACCATCATACATTTGAAACTCTGCTTATTTCAAGGAACTTATAAAGATGTTCCCATCCAATGCAACCAGATGGTGAGCCTGGATGTGGTGAGTCTGTTCACCAAGGTACCCACAGGAGAGGCACTATTGGTAGTCAGGGACAGACTAGCCTCAGACTCATGCCTAGGAGAATGTACCAGTATTCTACTAGATAACCTGATGGGGATGCTGACTTTCTGCATACACACTTTGGAATGGGATCAAACATATATCGACAGAACGAAGGCTTAGCAATATACTTGCCATGATTACCATCATTGGCTAACATATACATGGAATAATTTTGAACAGATAGCATTAGAATCCACAGCACTAAAGCTGACTCTATGGCTGAGATACATTAATGACACCTTCATACTCTGGCCACACCAGGAAGAGGTCCAGATGCTACTGGACCATGTGAACTCAACAAGATCATTGATACAGATCACTTATGGAAAAAAGAACGACAACAAACTAGCATTATTTGATGTACAGAGAGGAGGTTCAAGACATCCATATTACTGCAAGCCAACATTCACCGGACAATATTTCAACTCCCACCACCTATACAATGAACATGGAAGGGAGGGTGCATAAGGATAATAACTCTCAGAAAACAGCTTCAGTCTGTTTACCCTATGTGAAGGGGGTTATCAGAGAAAATACGAAAGATCTGTGGTCAATATAACATCGGGACGACCTTCAGAAGTTGTTCTATTCTTCACAGGTACCGCTCCCAAGTAAGACCCCCAACAGAAGAGAACATGGCTAAAGACTCTGTGTACACCATTTCATGTAGCTGTGGAAAGAAATATAAAGAAATATAACATGCTGATGTCCTCAAGGGCACATGGCCAAGTGGATATAGATGTTGGTTAGTTCCAGTGACTTGACCCAAAGAGTTGTGAGTTCAGTACCTGTCTATAGTAGTGGTGAAAATAACTTGGAGGAGTTAACTTAAAGGAATATAACTACATGGTTACCAGAAGTGACATCACACATGGAATGAGAATGATATACTCCAGTGATCATAATAAAGGGTTCAGTTCAAAAATCCTAGCACTAGAGTGTACAACAGCTGAAATGTCATAAGCATGGCAGTAAAGATGAGGACAATAGTCTGAATAATGTAAATAGTAAAAATACTACCTCATCTTGGAAGTATAAACAAATTCTTAATTCTACTTGACAGAACATTTATAAGAAGCAAGAAATTATCATTTTTTATGAGAGTGGGTTATTCTAGATAGAAATTTCTCATCTCCAGTATTTAATATATTCAAAGTTGTTTTCTGAATATTCTACAGATATTATAATTTGATTAAAATGAGTATTTATGAAGAGTAGAAAATGATTGTAAAATGAAATGAGGCTATTTTCAGCATTCTTTTGTGCCTTTTCATATCTAGCTCTGATATTAGACTACTGAATCTGTAAAATTATTGCTGTAAATAACATGAGACTAAATCTTTCATCTGTAAAACTACCATTAGTTCACTGCTGGACTTCATCAATTATTTTCAGTGAAGGTTTGTGACATTAAGGGTTTTCTTTGAATGTGGATTTCCTTCTTGTGAGGATGTGTGATCCTCTCTGACTTTCCCTCTCAGGTGGGACACTTATTTAACTTTCTGTCATACAGATGTCCTACATGTGCAGAGTCTAAGCTCAGCTGGGTTGACCACCTCTTTGCATTTTGGGGAGAGACACTGATATTTTATAAGGTTTGAATCTGCACCTCTTGGCTATAAGATCATCTTCCAGGTCAACTGTCTGATGTACCTGACTCATCTAATACTTTGGTATGACAATGAGAGTGAAGCTTAATTAGGTATCTTACATATTGGGGTCACCATAAATCAAATCCTTTTAGAACAAAGGTTCCTTATTTGCATTAAATTTAATTCAGGCCTTTGATATTTTCTGTCATAAAATATATACAATAAATCAATTGGAATACTTGTCTTTGTGTATTTTTCTTGATCCATATAGAATTTTCAATGCTTACAGTTTATCAGTTAAAAGTATTTACAGGCTTATTTTAGTGATTAGTGGCAACCACAAGGTATAAAATATTAAAGTGCTAGATTGGTGATACATCAGCTGTTAAATTTAATTAATTGATTTAAGTAATAGAAAATTTATTTTATTCTAACTCTTTTTGTCAATACCACCTTTGTTTATTTATGCTTTTTCACAATGAGTATTTCACTCTAAGGAAGCGATAAATCCAATAACACTAGGGGTTACTGAGAGTGAAAGAAACTAAGAAAATGTTTTTGAGGAGAAAGTACAATAAAAGAACAGGATAAAAAAATGACAATTGACATTGTTTTTAAATTTCAAATGCAAGAAGCCAGAAAAAGCAAGACGTGTGAGAGAAGAAACTGTTAGAATTGAATTTATTAGAATAACTTCATTTAAAAGTAGCCTCTACAAATTTTTCTAAAAGAGGAGCTGAAGTGAAAATATTGTTATATTTATATTATTTTCTTTTAAAATGTCTTTTAGCAATATTTCTTTTATAATGGAAGTGTCATATTTGTAATATTGTTATATTTTATATAACTGATATAACAAATAAAATTTTATATAAACTGTGTTTTTAATATATCTTCTTTAAATATATCTAAATATATTTTTAATATTTTGAAGTTGAGGCATCTAGAGTTTTTATATTAAGCTATTGAAAAGTTTTTAGATTTTATATTGTTTTATAAATTCATTTTTTAATATTTCATAAAGGCATTTATCTGTGTTCGCATATAAAATGCAATAAAAAAAACAAATGTAGAAAACAACTTTGAACATTTCCCAGAAAAGATTTAACAGTGTCTTTTTTTTTAAATAAAACATATATGGTCACATGACAATATTCCATTTCTTCCACTGTTTATTTTAGAAACATCTCTTTGCAGAACATAATTGTACTTTTTGCTATGGCTATATAAAAGAAATCAAATTTTTATATTTGTTTAAATTCTAATTCTAGATAGAACTGTTAGTGAAAATATTTTTATAATATGGCAGATAAAGTAAAGAAAAATAAAAAATATCTAACATGTTTTTCCTTAGTAAAATCTCAGTGTCTTTTTCATACACAAAGCCAACATTTCTTTTCCAATTAAAAATTTGCATGATAGAAACACATTTTTTAAATTCATTTTTTTCAAAAAATTTGAGAAGACAAACATCTTTTATTTTGAAAGTTTGATTCAATATTTTATTTAAAAAAATGGCCCTAAACTGATTAAATTTGTGGTGCAGTGAATTTCTATTTTTTTTTCTTCCTTTTACCATTTTTCTACTTTATGGGAAAATTATCTTAATTCTATAAATTAAATGTAATTTGTCCTGTTCTTTCATGAGATATTTTTTTAAAAATTAAATATTAGTAAATATATAAGTATGATTATATTGCAACAATATTAATTTTGGACTAGTTTTTTTTTTTATTGTTGCTTTTTTATTACAGTGATTAGCACAAAGGTGAGCAGCTTGAATCAGAAATAAATCAGTAACTTTTAGCTTGAACTAGCATCTTGTATTTTGGAACCATATGTGGTATGGATGTCATCTTTATTGATTTTACCATGGAGTCTTAAGCAGGGCCAAATTTTCAATCATAACCATTAAGACAATTTAAAACATAACTGCTGTTAACATCTTTAATGGCTATAAATTACAAATTGTAAACAAATATTAGGTTTATTCTGCTAATCCATTAAGATTGATGAGGGTTGGCTATTATTATTATTGATTTGGGGAAAAAAATTGTTTCTCTTTTTTCCACAGTAGGTTGCCATTACTTTCTCTAGTAGGCTGGTTGCCAACCAAGGCTATAGAACCCACAATCCGTATTTAACTCATAGCTAGAGGGTAAAGAGACGGATTAATACCTTTCCCAAGAGTATTTGCACATAAGTGAATGCAAAGAATTTAACTGGAATTTGAACTCAGCTCTCTGATTTCTTATTCTGAGTTGATATTCACTGCACCACAATGCACATTATGCAGCTTGTTTACAAATGTTAGATTTCAATTATCATTTATACTGATTTTATAATTTTCTCAACTTACAAATATATTGACATCAGAACTTTTATAACCATAAAATTGATTAATTACTATTATATTATTATTTATTATTTTTCAAAATATTTTAGTATCTGGGATAATTTTATATTTTTTTCTGTCCAATTTAAAACTTACATTTTTGTTCATGGTTAAGTTCTAATCATGGCTTCAAATCCATTATTTAGCAAATGGCACTGTTACTTTAATTTATATTCAGTTCCACAAGAAAGAAGAGAAACATTCCAATATAATTTTTGTCTGAATTTCCGGGATGAGGAGTTATCATTATTTACATGCGGTTCTCATCTTTGTTGTTGTTATTACAATGTTTGGAGTTCCTTGAACTGAAGTCTTGTGATAATAACAACAAAGATAAGAATAACAGTTCACATGTAAATAATTCCAGTATAACATTCTTCATTTTATTGGTTTTCCTTCTCTGAAAAGTGATTCAAGTCAAAGGCTGTAAAATATTTATGTAATTAAATAAATCTGGATAACAGAGTTTGATTTATTATATTAAATTTTTAAAAAAGATTAAATCAAAATAGAAATTATCTAGTTGTAAATATGGAAATGATTTGTTTTCAAACAGTTCATTGCTTACAGCTTTATATTATTTGTTAAGTTTTTATTTAACCCAAAATGATCATCTGAATTCTGAATTTCAGCATCATGGTCTTATCTGATATCTTTGTAAAATCACAATTGTTTACATTCACCATTTACTTAGAATATTTGACTTCTGAAATATGAAAGGATAATTTGGTTATTTTTGGGTGAAAAAAAAATTGAAGTAATTTTCTTATAGTCTTTACCATAAAAAACTAAAACATTGAACATTTAGAAAATTCACAACTTTCAGTTTCTATAAAGATGTGAGAATATTTGATACTTGAATATTAAATGCTAGAAAGAAATGTTTGAATCAATGAACCATCTTCCAAAAAGTATTTTCTTTTTGCTTTTTTATGCTTTAAAGAATTTTGATGAAATTAGGCATTGCCATAAAAGTTTGTTGTTTATTTTTTTTAAATACATTATTGAAAAATATTTGTCTATTTTGTATTAATTACAATTTTTGGTTTGTTTATTATAGAGGAAAATTGTTTATATATCTATTGTTTATTTCTCAAAGCTAATGTGTATAAAATCTAGGATTTTATAGTTATATTTTTGGTTAAGCTAATAATTTTTATAATCTTTCCTCTTGAGATTTATTTAAGAAATTTGACTGATTTGAAATAATTTCTTAATACTCTGTTCAGCAATGGCAAAATCGAGATCAGTAGAATTAACAATTGTTACTAATTTACTAAATGAGATCAAATTAGATGAAAATTATAACAAAATACTTTTTGAGTTATGTCTTTTGATCAAATTTATAATGTGAAATAAATTGATCAATACTTCAGTTACATTCCAAAATCAAATTTCTAAATGCAGAATGAATAAAATTATTAGCAAAAATACTGTAAACTTTTTTTTTAAATTGTAAAGCATTTTAGGTTTCTGATATATAGAAAGCCAATCTATAAAAAAACATAAACTCACTTTCTTTTTTTTTTTATACTTTGGTTTCTATTTTAAATGACAAAAAATATAGTAATTTAATGCATTTAGTTGTATGTTTGATTTCAGAATTCAAAATATGAATAAAATTTTTAATTGCATTTATAGTTTTGACTTTTGAAAAAAAAATTCATATTTTCCCCCAAATTCAAGTTTTGTTTAGAAGTTATATAGTGGATTAAAAAAAACTTCCTAATAGCTTTGCATGCCATTGTTAATAAAAGTTGTGCAGGAACTTTGTTTCCAACCCAGTAGTATTTTAGTCTTTCTTTGTTCAAGGGAAGTTATCTCGGTTCATTGACAAAATGTAATAATATTTAATTTATTCTGTAAAGTTTGGCTCAATTGTCAAAGCATTGCTTTGCATGAAAAGGGTGCAAACCAAATAAGATGTTTGTAGATTTAAATTCTATTTCTGATCACTTTAGAGTTATTTTTGTGTACAAACAAAAAGATGAATGTAAACAAGTGTGATAAAGTAATTTCTTTTTATTGTGAAGAAATAGTGATATGAAATTGGAAAAAGCAATTGAAGAAGAGGTGATAGTGAAATTGAAAATTGGCCGTGTTGAACTGGATGCTGTCTTCATCATACATAATCTTGTTTAAGAGGACAAAAGCAATTTAATGATTCTACTGCAATATCTCATGTCAAAATAACTTCTTTTTTAAAATTGTTATGCATTTTAAAGTATATAATTTTGTATTTTTTGTAAGAATATTATATAAACTTGAAACTCATTTAAATAATGATTACTATATAAACATTATATTTGTAAATGGTTTATAGATATAGCAACTTATTTTTCAAATAAGACTAATTTAACCTCCTTATTCATATGGTATGGACTCTTGCGTACATTCTTTAAGGAAGCATCTTATTTGTTATATGTACATGATGCTGATTGTTCACAAGTAAATTTGTTAACATAGTATTAGATTCTGTATATTCTACTTGTAACATAAAAAACAATCATTATCTACATGATAACAAGCATATGTCAGCTGCAAACAAAATACTTTTTGTTACCAATATAATTTTATGTAATTCATCTTATTTGCTGTTCTTTTTTATGTGACATATATTTCACTTTCAACAGATGCTACTAAGTGGCATTTATTCATATTGAATAGATTTGTGTAACTAAGCAATATTGAAACAATAATGAAGGGAAACAATTACTGTAATATAGTTTTTATATTTGTAATTCTCTTCTTTTCAATGTAAATATAATGAAATTTATGTTGTCAAATTCTAACACTGTTTGCATTTACTTTTTGTATTTTGTTCATATATAAAACAGTAAATCAATTTTCAACATTTTGTCTATTTGTAAATTCTTTTTATTTGTATTATGAAATTGTATCATTAAATTTATATAAAAATGTAACTGAAATGTGTGTATTTTATAAATAAATACATCTGTGAAGATGTGCTTTTATAACTGCATTTGATTTTCTGTTTAAACCAGTCCTATTTACATTTCTGTCTTACACTCACATACATGCATACATAAGCATAGCCATACATGAATACATGCATTTTTAAACACATGAAAATGTTCCCAAGCATTAAGATATATAAACAAGATTATGTAATAAATACATGAAAGGGAATAAAACCCAAAATTAAAATAAAACTTTTTGCTTTTGTTTTATTTCATATTTTGCTCTAAAAATGAAGACAATATGTTTTTGAAAAAAACTAGGATGTTTTACCCTTTTGTTTATCATTTAATTTTTTTATTAACTTTTTTTGATTTTATTTAAAATTTCCTTATCTCATCCAAAATATATAAATATCATCCTTGTGTAGTAATCATAATTATGTATGGAAATTTTTCTGTTTTGGCATGGTTTCCATATTTCATCTTCTGCAAATTACCAAGAGAAGATATTGTTGCAGGAGTCATATAAAATAGAAACTTAGTTGTACTGTTGCACCTATAAAGATTCTCTACTTGCTCATGATTGGAAAAATACACATCAAAACACTGAGTGATGGTATATGTAGATTTTTATTGCATTGAAAATACACTCATCGAAAAATATACTCAACACTTAACAAAAAGAGTAAGAGGGGAAAAGAAATCATGTTGTGTACTATTATCTGCCAACATCTTCATTGTGTGTGTGTACACCGTAAATTATGTTAGCAAAATATAATAGGCTGAGAAAGCATTTTACTGCATGTCTTCACCATCTTCTTATTAAATTAAAGATGGTCTTGTTACAAATTTCTGGGCTAGACTTATTTCTACATGTAATACAACTCAAAAATTTAACTGTTCTGGAATTTCATCATTATAACATAAAACAGGTAAACATGTCAAATTTAGATATAAATCAATTTCTATTACTTTTCTCTTGCCTCATGATGAATTGAGGTAATAGTCTTTTTTTATTAATTTAAAATCAAACAAATAACTTATTACTTGACAATAAATAAAAATGTTGCTGAAAATTTATCAGTTTGGCCGAAAGTTCTTCCCAAAAAACCTTGGTCAGTTGGTGAGATTTTTGGAAGTGAAAAAACATTTTCAGTACCTTCTCACAAATATAATTTCTACTATTGTAATAATTTTTTAAACTCTAGTTGTTTCTATTTCAAAATATTAATCAGTTTTTCTAATGATTTTTGTGTTATAAAATACACTGCTTCTTTTTTCATTTTAATGTAGAATTATTCATATAAAAACAAAAATTCAGTTTATTTTAAAAATAGTTTAATGTTTTACTTCTTTTACTATTATGTTTTTTGAATTACAATAGTTATTTAAAATGTGAGACAAAAATAAAAAAATTGTGTATTATTTCTGACAATACACAATTTTGATGTAAAACTTTTTACTTTGTATGATTTGTTTGGTATTGCAATGTGAAATCATTGAGCCAAATTTTCAAGTGATTTAAAAAAAACAAAAAAAACAAACCTTCTCTATCTATAATTATTTGGCTTTCTTTGCCCAGAGTACAAATATTTAAAAATGGGTACAAGTAATATTTCTGTGTTATATTGCTTTCTATAAAAGCATTGTCTTTTACATCTATTGCTTGTTTTATTTATAATCCATATTTAATACTTTTATATTTAAAACATTATTTTTTTTCATGAAGAACAACATCATATTTAAAGAGTTTGAACCACTTAGCCTTCACTCAAAAATAATATTCTAAATAAGTCCAAAAGAAAATTTTGGGTAATTTACTTTCATTGTATGTACTTAGCAAATTAATAAAATATTCTAAGTGTAACATTTACAAAAATCCTGGAATATAATGAATGAAAACAATAAAAAATATTACATAAAAAAAATAACCTTTTATAATTGTTCTTCACAAAATTATATTTTCTGTGATTAAGATAAAGACTTTTCTTTCAGATGTGCAAACATTAATTCAAAAACTACTCTAGAGTAAATAATATACAATTCATAAACCTGGAAATTTGGCTATTATATACCATAGATACAAAAATAGGCAGAAACATTTGCAAGAGTATGAAAATTAATTTTAGGTTAATATTCTAAACTTATTTAATATTAATTATAAGGTATAAAGTATTGTTGATCTAATTTTTTTGAGTTTTCTCTAAATGTTTAAACTGTCTTCAACTATCTTTTTTGTTGGTCTTGTAATTTAGGTCAAGAAATTAAGTATGTCAAAATTTTTCTCCCCTTTTTTTCTGTGTGTAAGTATATGCTCTCTGTAACATATAAACTTCTAAAACATGTTTGAAATTTTCGGTATTTATCAGACAAAACTATAAATTCTTAAAAACTGTTTTTTCTTACTGTTCTTTATTGGACTTTTGTTTCTTCAAAAATCAGATTAAAAAGGAAAAAAAATGAAATTTTGATGACAATACCAAATGTTATGATATATAAGAGAAATTTGAAGTAGCATCCAAAAAAATACTAAACCTATGTGTTATACATTTTACCTATTATATATATATTCCATATAATCTATACCCATCAATACTGGAAATAGCAATAAATGCTTATGAATTGGAGATATCTGTTTTCCTAAAATAAGTTTTAAGAGAAAGATTTTACAAATTTCAACCAAACACTAATCAGTTGTTCAGTCAATGAATGTCAAATGTTTCCTTATAGGGAAACTGCTAATATTACCATTATGCATTATCAATAATTACTAATGCTTTAATCTATAAATGCATAGCCATTTAGATTAAAATGTTGATTCATGAGTTTAGTGATATAGTAATTGTGTGTTCAATCTCTGGGTCAGGTAATGCAGATTTAGACTCATTGGAAACATGACAAGCAATGCTAAATTAAAAAAGATATCCCTAGACATAGACAGCAGAATGAGAACAATCTATCATAGTAGATTAAATAAAGGGTTCAGTTCAAAATGTACTATAGGTTACCCTCACTAATAAGTACCTAAGAAGGCCAAAGGTGATAATGACACTAGTTTGAATGTAATTAATTAAAACTACTTACTCTAGAAATTGTTAAATTGCATGAATCCCTTAATGTTTTTAATATGATGGGATTTGTATAAAACATAAATGCAAACAGGATTTATTCTTTAAATTAGAATTTATTCTTTACAAACTCATTTCACCAGTTGTAGTTTACCTTTCACCAATTTGTTTTTGATAAAGCAGATATTTTAGTTGTTAACCACATTATTCTTTAGTTGACTAACAATATTTGACATGACTAATTACTAATGTGGCTTACATTGCATGATTTCTATTTATTGTATAAAACTGAAAAAGTAGTTTTTATTCATTGGTAGATTGTTGGAAATAGAAATGTTTCATCATTGAGAAAATATTGAAATAAATAATCAATTGAAAAGGCAAATTAGTTAAATAAGGAAACGACTAATGCCATTTATTTTACTAATAAATGAAGAGCAATAAACTAAAGAGTATTTTGACAAGGAAAAAGGAATATTATAAACATTTTTGTTAGCTTTTGAGATCTACATATAATTGTCTAATCAGGAAACTTAGGCATTAAAATATCTTTAAATTTTAATTGATCTTCAATTTATATATAATTATTTTTTACAAAATAATAATATGCTATGTTTGCTAAAATTGTATTTTTAAATGTTGGCAGAATTTAAAGAAAAAAATTCTGATATTAGAAAGCAACAAAATAGTAATTATTTTGTTATATTTTATCATTTCCAGAGAAATAGTGAATTGATTTTGGGTGAAAATATGAATAAATTTTGTCCTAAACATAATGAAATGCATCTATTTTTGAGGTAAAGATGTTTATAACAATTAGATGTTCAAGTTAAGTTTCTGGTTTCTCTATAGCACTCATATTTGCTTGTATTCTGCATTTATTCTCACAACACATGACAAAATACTATGAGAACAATTGTTTTGTATCAAAAAAATATGGGATTATGTCATTTAAGGGTGTTTTGAATATAAAGAGAACAATAAACTTTAAAAAGATTTAAAATATTTTATTACTGTTTGCTTGAGTTTTTTTATTACAAATAATTCTGTACAAAAGAAAAAGTAAAAGAAATGTATTTTTATTGTATCATGTAGAAAGACCAATGGAGCTGATCTCTCTTCTATCTTGCCTAATTGCTTCTATGGCTACAGTACAACTGGTGTCCTTATAACTGTAATGTTTTCTGGAACTTGTGACATTATCTACAAAGAAAATCATACTTATGTGATTGATAATGAGATATAACAGTGACTTTTATTACAGTTACAAGGTGCATAGTATCTATATGACTCATTTATATTTTATTATGACATCAAGCTGATTGAACTATAGATTCTGATTCTGCTATGAGCACTTGAAACATTAGCTGATAAATCTTTTGAACAAGATTTACAATATTTTTTGTCAGAAAATCAATATTTGCTTTGTTAAGCAAGAGCTGATGTCAACTTTCAAATTGGTTTACATTCAACCTAAGTAATGTTCAACAGATCGATTTATTTATATATTGCTATACTCATTCAGGATATTGCTGATCATGAGATTCCACAGCTTCTTTTCTTTTGTTACTCTAATCTCCTTTATGACTGCTTTTGTCTTTGTAACACTTGTTCCTCCATCCATTTGCACAGACTTGTTAAGGTAGGTCTTTAACACTTTCCTCTGTTTTTCCTGTCTTTGATATGCCGTATGAGTATTAAATTCTCTAAGTCTTCTGTCCAAATAATGTATCCTCAAAATTTCAACTTTCTTTCAGATTGTTTCAATGTAGTTTCTATTCTCTTTAGAAATTCCTCATTTATCACATCTTCTGGTATAGAACCATATCTGTTGCTTTAAGCCATTTATGTGTCAAAATTTTCATTACATAGAAGTCTTTTCTTTATTTCTAATCCTATTTTTTAATCCCTTAAAACTTTACTGAGTTTCTGAAAGTATTTTTTATTCTTTCTATGCATCTATTTAAATTTTTTCACACTTTCTGTGGTGCATTGTCATATTACCCAGATAATTGAATTTTACATTTGTTTAATTTTAACATCCCTGATGAATAACTTACATCTTGGCTTCTTATAATAGTTCTTTCAGTTTTAATTTTGAATGTGCTTGTAGGACAATGTCATCTGCATCGTGATGTTCAGGTTACATCTGTTTATAATGAATCCTGAAAAGACCTTTAATTCTCTTAGAATCATCTTGCTGTTCAGATTAAATAACTAGTAAAAAAAATCTCCTTGTTGCACTTCTCTTTCTACTTTGGTGTACTCAATTTTAATTTGGTCTCTGTTGTACTTTATTGATTGCCTTTGTGTAACCTATTTCTGCATTTCTGTAATGCATTCTGACAGCATGAAATAGCACTTCATGTTTGTGTATCTTATAAAAAGTTACAGCTTATAACAGAATCAGAATCTGATATAAAGTTATATCAGATCTAATCAGATATAACATTACTAGGCAAATAGATTTATAGATATTTACCAGGGCATCCACATCACAACCAGATGTAACACAAGGTCAAGTTTTAAAGTGAGTTTAATGGCAATACTGCTGAAAAATTCCTAAGTCTCTCAGCACTTCTTCTTTTGGGAACACCAGACAATAAATCCAGTCTCTTCCAGAGGGAACGGTACTACCTAGAAAAAAAGCACCCTGGGGCTTGGGTTAGAATAAATCACAGTGGTAAAACCATAAGTTTATATAGAGCCCAATGGGAAGAACTCATTTCAACTTATTAAAATGCAAGTTTACATTAAATGAAGGATATCATTTCAATACATGAGCTGTGTAGTAAATATACATTTGAGCTATTTAACAACTTAGCATTCTATTCATTACAGTCTTAATTAATAATTTTATGTGGCTAATCAAGCTGATCATTTAATGACATTTGAATTCATTTACACAATATCACTTTTAAAGTGTATAAAAATTGATCTACTTAGATCTTCTGGGATTTTGCCACTTTGTATAATTCCATTTTTATCACTTCAATAATCTTATCCCACCTTGTCAGTGGAGCTTCAGAATATACCAAATGCACCTTCGCAGGAGGTAACAGTCTCCTAAGGAGGAACCCTTTTTGACATGGATAGCAGCCAGTGACGCTTGAGGACAGGAAACTGGCTGTATATATACTCCTAAACTTCAACACACCACTTTGGCCCCTATTTGAGCTAGACAGGCAATTAAAGAGGCCTGATCTAATCAATCAGCAGGTCATGTCAAGCTCTAAGTCAGACTAACAAAACAAAATTCACTCACATTTACCTTATCAATCATGAAACTAACCTAAATAAGCAGTGGCTGTAGGGTCAATCAGATTGGAAACAAAGGAAAATCAAAGGAAAAAAATTTTGAAATTCATAGTGATAGAAGCAATAGAAGACAAACTAATAACAAAGTTAACACCTTTTGTAATAGAAAAAATCTTAGCATCTTGGATAACTCCAAAAACAGTTACAAAAACTAGAAATAATACATTACTGATAGACATAAAAGGAAAAATGATGTTGAAACTCTATTAAGGATGACTAAATTTCATGATATAAAGGTCTACTCACACCAATTTTGAAATTCTTCCAGTGGCATGGTGAGAACTACCAAACTCACTAGTGGAAATATTCTTTCAAAAAACAAAACATTACTGACATAAAAAGAATATCCATTAAAAATAAATGACAGAATTATAGATACCAACACATATCATTACTTTTGATGCACCAAAACTTCTACAGGAAATAAAATCAGAAATACAGTTTCCAATAAAGAAACATATATTCCAAATCCATTAAGATGCTTCAACTGCCAAAGATATGGACATGATAAAAATAAATGTACAAAGAAGTATGTATGTGGAAAATGTGGGAAGAATGATCCTAGCCCCACAGAGATCACATGCCCAAATAAAACCAAATGCCCTAATTGTAAAACAATATAGGGCATCTTCCAGGGACTGTGAAACCTGGAAAAAAGAAAAAGATACATTAAAAATTAAACACACCAAAAAAATTCCCTTCTCAGAAGCAAGGAAAACCATCAAAACAAACTTCAATATGCCATCATATGCAAAAATTACCCAAGCAACATCAAGCTATATCTATAACAATCTAATATCAAACAAATTACATAAAACTTGAGAACTAACATTTTTAATTCAAGAATTAAAAACATATATAGTAAACGCTGACATTATTGAAAACATTAAAACCAATTGTAAACTTGGAAATAATGCATATTACTGAATCAGAACTAACAACAATGTAAATCCAACACAAAATTCACAGACAACCAAATAAACAAGACAACAACTCACATACTGATAATTAAAAAAGATGAAACATACAGAAATAATCAAGAACATGCAAATATTTGACAAAGAGCAAGTTTGCAAAGTAAACAAACAGTAAATTATGATATATACAGAAATAAATAACCAAAAATATAGTCGTTCTTAAAATCCACTCACTAAAATAAAATACTTGCCAGTAAAATAGATAAACAGAACACAAGCATCATACAATGGAACTGCAGAGGTGTTAAACCAAACTATGAAGAAATCAAGCAATTTCTTACAGATTACAATCCAAATATACTGTACTTACAGAAGACATTTCTCAAAAAAAAAACTGAAAACATCTCCTTTAAAGGATATGAAACTTATTACAAAATAAATGTATCAACAATCAACAATAGAGAATAGTCCAAGTGGTGTTACTTTAATATTGATTAAAAAAATCAATAACCCATAAAAAACTACAATGAAACACAAATCTACAGGCCATGGCAGGAAAAGCTTCAATTCATCAAACCATATGTTCAATTTATATTCCTCCAAAACAGAATAAGACTAAAATAAAAAAGGCTAATTGCCAACTTCCCACTCCCTTTTTACTAATGGGAGATTTTAATGAACACAGCAAAGTATGGGGCTTTAAGAACCCCAATTAAACTGATAAAATTAAAGAATCTCTACTAGAATTATTTGATTTGTGTATTCTTAATAACCAAATGCACACATACCTACTACATCCAGGTACTGGATCAACATCAGCTATCAACCCAACCATATACTTCCCATTAATTTTTATGGACTCAATGGAAAGTTCATGATGATCAATGTGGTAGTGACCATTCACTTATTTTCCTAAATATAAGCAAGTTATACCAGAAGGAAGGAATCCAAAATGTCAACTACACAAAGCTAACTGGTTATAATTCAATGAACTCTGCTCATTCCAAATCAACATGGAAATTATCAATTGACCAGAACCAATAATCTCCTTTACAAACATACTAATGGAAATAGCAAGACAAACAATACCCAAAACTTCTTTTAAACCACATACCAAACAAAACCCTGATTTACAGCAGAATGCAGAGAAGCAGTTAAAACCAGGAAAAAATGCTAAAGATATATTCAACTCAACCCCAATCAACCTAAAAAAAACTACAAGCAAGCTTGAGCAAATGCACACTGTATAATTAAAAAATTCAAAAGAGAATCTTGGCAAAATTACATCTGCAGACAAACTCTAATAAATAAAACATGGGAAATAATAAGGACAATTAATGGAAAAACATCACAAACTACAACAGTCCACTTAATCAAAATAAATGTAGACAAATGCACTGGAATAATAGAAATAGCTAACCTAATAGCAATAGAATTTCAAAAAAACTCCTCAACAAATCACCACTCTCCTTAATTTAAAAAAAATAAAAACATTATGGAACAAGAAAAACTTGCATTCACTTCAAGCAAGAATACAATTTTGTCTTTACTATGACAGAACTAAGTCTCCATAAGCAAAATTAAAAACTCTGCAACCAGTCCAGATAAGTCTCTTAATACTTCTCCAGAGCTTCAATGATATATTGTTACGGGTTAGCGTCGGACAAGCCCCCAATTTTGTTACGTGTTAAGTGTAACAAAAGAAAAAAAATGATTGACCAAAACTCAGAGATAAAAATCACAGACAAATATTTAATTCACAAAACACACCAAATAAAATATTTAAAAATATACAATTTTTGTTGCATTCAAAACAAGAGACATAGAGTTTACTACTGGCAAGTTTTACGAGGAGAGAAGGAGAAGGTAAGGTGTCAAATATGTTCACCCAGTTAAGTTGGCAAAGAAGTTAAGTGCTATACTTTTTGGAAATCCTTAAATGAGTATATAAAAAATGATTAGTGGATTGGTCAATGAAAGAGTCAAAAATATGTATTTACCCATATAGTTCCATGAAGTTCTCTTTCAGGTTTTAATTGGTTGGACTTTTCTATGGGATTCTTTTGACTGGATATAAATCCTTGAATCAAAACCGGAGTTGATATGTCAGCAAATCCTTTTAACAACTCTTTCAAGTTTTAGTTTGTCGTCGACTTTACTTAGAGAGATTCTTTCAGCTGGATATAAATCCTTGAATCAAAACCGGAGCTGATAAGGTCAGCACATCCTGTTAACAACTCTTTCAAATTTTAGTTTGTCAATGACTTCTTATGAGTTTCTTTCAGCTGGATATAAATCCTTGAATCAAAGCCAGAGCTGATAAGGTCAGCCCATCCTGTTATCAACTGACTACTCACTGTCCAAAACCTATTTTTATAGGGGCTAACGCCTAATTTGCATATTTCTAGAACTTTTAGAATTCTCTCGATTTTACTGGAACATTCTGGCATCTTTCAAACGTTCTATTTCTAATGTCCTTATTTTTATGAGTACTTCATGAATTAAAACTTTTTAGTAATAATAAGTAGGACTCAAATGAATCCCTTACTACAACTTTTTAGACATTATTATTATTATTATTATTATTATTATTATTATATATAAATGCATCCTCGTAACAATATGGTGTTCAGACAAATTTATGAAATTGTGGCTAGAGTCTGTCATTGTTTTAATTCCTAAACTTGGCAAAGACCATTCCAACCCATTGCACTAACAATTGCATTTGCATTTTGAAAGATAATAGAGAGAATGGTAAATGCTTGACTAATGTGGTACCGGGAGAGAAACAATCTCTTATTTAGCTACCAAAGTAGATTCCAGAAAAACCAAGAACCAGTGATCCACTTTTACAACTAGGATTCTTTATTCATGATGGCTTTGTTCAAGGCCATCATGTGGTATCAGTATTCTTTGATCTTGAAAAAACCTATGAGACCACATATAAGTATGGTATCCTAAAAAACATGCACAAGATGGTTTTATCAGTTACTATTTTTTTTAGAATAAATAATGCATTATTGAAACCATTAATACAGAAATTGAAAAATCCTTAAATGTAGATGATCTTTCAATATCTTAGATGATCTTAGACTATACATGCCTTCCCTTGACAGATATGTTTACTCAAGATAGATAAATGAAAATGGATTCCATTTCTCCAAAATTGTTTTTATGTATTTCTGAAAAAATAAGCCTATCACTTTGATCCAGAATTAAAATTAAATGGACACTTAATTCCCATAGTCTAACAAATAAAATATCTAGGAGTCATACTAGATAGCAAAGTTAACTTCAAGGCACACATTGATTACTTTAAACAAAAATACCAAAAAGCTTTGAAACTTTTAAAAGTAATATCAAAACTGAATTGGTGCTGACCAAAAAGTAATGCTCAGAAAAATATATTGGTCACACATCAAATTAAAATTAAATTATGATTGTATCATTTATAGTGCCACACATAAATTCTATCTTAAAAAATTACAAACTAGATTAAGTCTCAGAGCTTTCTGGACCTTACTCATGCAAAGTCTCTAAATAGAAGCCAATAAACCACATATAATTCTGAGATATGAAAAACTATCCTTCCAATATGCACTAAAAGTACAATCCAACCCAAATAATGTGGCATACCCCAAAAACATATGAACCTCAATATGTCCAGTTCTATAGAAATGAACCAATAGCCATCCCTTCACTTGAACTTCAAATTAACCAAACACTAGAACAAATAAAGATTTTGATAACATAATACTAGTCACAATAAATAAGGTAGATCTATGGACAAACCTTACATTGGCCTAACATTGGTACAAAAATAAAATAAACAATCAACAAAAGTATGCATGAAGAATTAAGAGACAAATATTATGACTATAAACAATTCTACACAGATGGCTCAAAAATCCTAGATAGAATAGATACATTAGCCACAGACAGACAAATTCATAAACAAATCAGGTTACCAAATAATGCATTCATCTATACAGCTGAATGATAGAAAATTCACAAGATAGAAAGTTTATAATATTCTCAGACTTCCTATCTAGTTTAACAGCAATTAAAGAAAAGAATACACATCATCTCTACATTCAAGAACCCCTAGAAACTTGTCATCGGTTAATAAAGCACAAAACAATAATATTGGCTTGGATTCCTAGCCATATAAGCATCAAGAGAAATCATTAAACATCAGCAAAAGAGACAATAGAAATGACAATAACCAACATCAAACTCACATATACAAATTCCAAAAACAAAATTCCACAACACATCAAAAGAAAATAGCAAGCAATTTGGGACATGATCCCAAACAATAAACTATATGAACATCAGTCAACAATAAGAAAGGAGAATATAGAGCCATTGGCTGACCATAGACAGGACACAGTGCTCAGCAGAATGAGGATTGAACACACTCACGCACACATATGCTCAAGGCAGAAACCACATCTTGGTGTACCCACTGTGACCAGTTTCTCACCATCAGTCGTATAGAATTCTTGATAGAATGCAAGAAGCACAAAAAAATTACGTAGAAACTATCACCAAGCAAAAAATTCTAATATGCTTTTCAAAAATGTACCTACTGCCCCAATAATAATATATCTGAAGAAAATAAAATATTTTCAACTTCTATAGAAAATAGAGCTTGGACTTTGAACCATACAATTTACATTTTGAAATACTCCCAAACTATACAACTTGTGATATTTTGAAAACAAATTGAAAAAATGTTTCAAAATGTTTCAAGGGGTTGAGAACCACTTGAAATGTCTTGAAACATTTTTGTATAAAAATCCCAGTTTCAGCATTAAATGACCCACAGAGGTTGATATACTGTTAAAACAAATAAACAATAATCTTATCAGTCCTCAAATCATCTAAAGCTTTCTCTATTTTAATTCCTTTGTTTCTCTTCGTTTTTAATATTCCTATTCTTACTTCAAATTTTAATATGTTGTGATCTTTCATGCCAAGTTTAAAATATTATTTATAAATTCTACTTTTGTTGGTGATGCAGTGGATATTGGCTTGAAACAAGAAATCAGAAGCTGATTTTGAATTCCAGTTGAATTCATTGCATTCATTTATGCACAAATACCCTTGGGAAAGGCATTAATTCATCTCTTCTCTTCAGCTATGGATTAAATAACAAGGCAGATTAGGTTCTATAGCCTTGGTTGGCAACCAGTCTACTGCAAAAAATAATGGTAACCTACTGTGGGAAAATCTTCTGCCCAGTCAGTCATGTCTTTTTCAAGATCTGATCATCCAAGTGTGTTTCATGTATAGCACTTAACTGACTGACTTTGATTTTAAATTTAGTTAATTTTCATAATTTCATAGAGTAAAATTTGTTAAGACAGTGTGCTTTGTATCAACCAAATAATTTTTTTTTCTAATCTTTTTCAAAGATACTATCATATTGTTAATTTATGTACAAATTTATAAACTCTGAGTAAATTTCTTCCATATTTTTTGCTGTGCACTAAATTGATAATATTTATTTATGAGATCGAAATAAAGTAGATGTTAAGAAATAAGTTATATTTATTAAAATTCGGACTAACATATTTCTAATGGGTTTTACTTTCAATCCAATATTATTTCTTATTTCTTGAAATGTTATTTTGTTGGATACTTATGTTTGAGGACAAGCCTTGTAGTTACTTTTTTGCCTTAGTTTTTTTTAATAAACACTATAAATTCTATCTACCTCTCAAAACTTAATAATGAAAATGTGTTTTCAGGCAGGGTTTAAACCTGCATCCTCTTTTGTAGGGGTAAACAATTGCCTGAGTCAGTATGCTTTTTTTTTTGACCACTTAGGTACTGACCAGTTACATAGTGATATGGATAGATGTAATTCATACATGTTTTTATTAAAGAAAAAAAAAAATGGGTGTTTACTAAAACAAGTATCAACTAAAACAAAATTTGAAGTAATAAAGAATAATAAATGCAAATAAAAAAAAGAAATATTGTTTTTTTTTTCTCTTTCTCCACTAAGAAAAAGTGTGGAAAAATAATTTCACTATGATATACTTGTTGGTATACCAATTCAGATCAAATCAAAAATACTTTCCAGTAGTTTGCCTCCCATGACTCAATATTTATCCGAAATAAATAAATTCCCTACTATGGGATTGGCAACATTTAGGCAAATTCTATTTGTGCTTATATTGACTAATAAACTTGTGTTTGAATCAAGTTGTGCCATTTTTTTTTTCAATTAGCCAAGCTTCAACTTGATAGCATTTGCTATATATGTGCACTAAATTAGCTGGATGACCTAATTGCTGTAATGATTTTTTATAGCTAAAATAATTTATAAAATTCACCTTAAGTTGCAGAATGAATATATATATATATATATATATATATATATATATATGCAATTTGTTATATATATTATATTATTTATATATTATATATGCACGGTACTCATTTGAAAACGCTCAATATCAGTGATAGAGCTGACATATTCATATAGATAGGTGTGAGTTTGTAACCCTGGGTTTCACGCTCTTGCAATTGTCAGACAAACTCAGTTAGTCTGATGATTGCAAGAGCATGAAACCCAGGGTTACAAACTCACACCTATATATATATATATATATATATATATATATATATATATATATTTATATAATTATAAATTATACTTTAGAACATGTACAAACTACAAGCTACTACAAAATTGTACATTTTGTTTCAACATTGAAAGAACAATGTCTCATCAGGTAGTTAATAATGATGGTAATAAACGTTTTCTCGAAAGAAAATAAAAAAAAACACTTCTTTTCATTTTTGGAAATCTTTTTGTCCACAGTAAGAGGATATTAAAAAAAATATAGTTGCTCCAGAAAGAAAAATTGAAACAGAAAAATCATATGGTATAATCTTCCATTTAATCAGTTAGTTAATTTTAAACTGGGACATAAATTTCTTGAATTAATTGATAAACATTTTCTCTAAAATAACCCTTTTAAACAAAATTTTCAATAGGAATATGCTAAAACTCAGCTATAGTAGTTCTAACAATTTAGAAAAAATAACTAAATTACATAACAATAAAATATTGAAATTATACAATGATAACAATAGTAATTCTACTACTCATTTTAATTTGTCCCATAGTAAAAACTTTTGTAATTGTAGAAACCCCAAACAATGCCCCTTATCTAATAGGTGTTTAATTAAATCCATGGTCTACATGTGCTCTATCTCATCAGTAGAAAATCCTAGGGTTACTAAAGTTTATATTGGTAATACAATTAACTTTTTTAAAAAGTGTTTTTTAATCATCTATCATCTTTTACTAATAAGGATAAACAAAATATGACATAACTTTCTAAATATTTTTTGGAAGTTAAAAGAAGAAAATAAAACACCTAAAGTTAAATGAATATTCTCAAACAAGCTAAAATATCTAGAGCAGTAAATGAACCATGTTTCCTTTGTCTGCAAGAAAAAATGTAAATTATTAAGTACATGAAGAGTGACATATTACTGAATCAGAGGTACGAAACTACAGTAAATTGTAAACATAAGATTTAGCCTTACAATCCTGCTAGAATTATAACGTCTAAGGTATGAAACTCCAGCAATTATAAAATTTTTACAGTATTAATCCTACTATCTAGATAATTTACTTTAACTATATGCTCTTTCTTTTTATATTATTTTATCATTATTTTCTATTACAAATTCTGATCTGTACACTGCTCTAAATTTAATTTTAATTTTCATATTAATTTTAATTTATTTCCTTCAATTTTTATTTCTATTTTATTTTAATTTAATTTCAAGTTTCATTTTTATTTAAAAAAAAAAATTAACTTCTCCAATTTATTATATTAGCGCTAATAAATTTATATCTTCGTCTTATGTTTTGAAATATTTTCTAATTTACATTTTATGAATCATTCCTTTGTTTGTGTATGTGATTTCATCTTTTTTTAAGAAAAATATCAAAGGATTTTTTTTTTTAAATCATCTCACTCCAAGCAAGGCATTCTACTGCCACTGTTGCACAGGGGTTTACATAGGGGAAAGTGATGAGAAAGAGGGGTTAGTTATGAGAAATGTCAGGAAGAGAGTAATAGACGGATGAGAATGCCGAGGATGGGGGTGGAGTAAATGAAAAAAGAGCTTGAGAGAATGAATGCGAGTTAGTGTGATAGGAGATGTCTATTGTCTTTACATTTAAATTCCTGGAGATTGTAGCTGTCGGGGAAGCAAGTATATGGAAGGGAATTCCACCGGCGGGAGGTGCGATAAAAGAAATTGCAGTTACATTTTATCGGTTTCACCATAAATGTGTGGGACCTAGTTGCTAATCTAGTAGCTTGTGTAAATTCATAGCTAGTAGGCACCAGTGATCTAAGTTCATTGGAGCAGAAGCCGTGATAGCATTTATAGAAGAGGCACAGGGAAGCCACATCACGCAGGTGAGATAGCAACTGCAGCCGAGCTGCCAAGTTGGTATCGATCACATTACAGATTCTCTGCTGGATTTTGTCAAGAACCCTGAGGTGAATAGCAGGGGCACCCAACCAGATGTGGCAGCAGTATTCAATACACGGGTGGATGGTAGAATTATATATGTGCAGGATGGACTCAGACGGGAAAAACTTCCTGACCCTGCACAGTGAACCGACCTTCTTAGCAACAGATTTAGCAATGGATTTGATATAGTCATTCCACTTGAGGTCCACTGAGAGTGTGAGGCCAAGGAGGCATAGTATTTTACTCTCAGGGAGGCAAATGGGAGGTAGAAGCGATTGTCTATGATGGTTAATAGAGAGCAGCTTCGTTTTGGAAGCATTAAAATTTACGAGCCATTTCTTACCCCAGTCCACCATGGATTGGAGGTTTTTCTTGAGTTCGGCAGCGAGGTTCGCTTTGTCAACCTCAGCAGATTTTTGATTGAGGCGAGAGTAAACGGTGGTGTCGTCAGCGTACATGCCTACTTGGGATCTTATTATGTCGAGGAGATCGTTAATGTAGATCAGAAAGAGCTTAGGACCTAGAATAGAGCCTTGAGGGACACCAGCATTTGTATGGTAGTTTTGGGAGGCATATCCTTTTAATACTACCTTCAGTGTGCAATTAGAGAGGAATGACTGGATTAGGTCGAACAATTGTCCAGTTATACCATAGCTTCACAGCTTGCATAGAAGGCCAGCATGCCAGACTCTGTCAAACACTTTGGAAATATCCAGGGCAACAGTTTGAGCTTTGTCATTCTTGTCGAGAGCCTGGTATATATACTCATGATGGTTGTTAGCATATCAGCAGTAGACCTGGTGAAGTGGAAACCATACTATTTGTCAGAGAAGAGTCTGTGGGCTGTGAGATGCTGAACCACCTTGGCATTGATAATAGCTTCAAACACTTTGCCAAAGATCGGTAGGAGGCTGATAGGGCAGAAAATAGTGGGGTCTGAGGGTTCTCCAGAATTCTTAAATATAAGAACTACAGAGAAAGACTTCCAACAGGCAGGAAAGCAGGAAGCAGATAAGCAGTAGTTGTAGAGCTTAAAGAGGACAGAGGAGAGTTCAGGGGGCACATTTCTTCAAAACTATGATTAGGATTCTGTCCCCTCTGGTCGCTTTATGAGGGTCAAGCTTTGAGATTATGTTAGAGACCAGCAAGGAGGTAATGTGGAGGTCATTCAGTTGAGCCTCAGTTCTAGGTGGGAAGTCGGGTGTAGATACTCCAGACAAATCAAGTCTCAAATTGGTGGAGAATCTGCAAGTAAAGCATTCAGCCTTGTCCGCTGAAGAGGTGAGGACCTCAAATTCATTGATTAGAGTGGGTATTGAGGTTTTACTGTTGCTAAGCAAACTTTTACAAAGTTGCTAGTAGTCTTTAGTGCTGAACTTATGGGATGTGCTTCATTCTGGCAGCAAACAACATCTTAGCTTCATTAACTATCTTTTTGCACTTATTATGAGCTGAAGCAAAAAGGCACCTGTTATGGTCCGATGTGTGGCTTCTATAAAGCCAGAAGAAGTGATTCCGGTGAGCGATGGCAGCCGAGCAAGCAGGCGAGAACCAGGGGGACGAATGGGATAAAAGCTGAAACTTTCTGGTTGGGATGAAAGCATTGATGTCAGCCTTAACCCAAGAAGAGAACTTGGATACACAGTCTTCAACGGGAAGACTAAAAACATTGTTTCACACAGGAAGTTGCGGAATGAGTCCCAGTTTGCTCTTTGGTAGCAGTAGAATATTCTGCTGGTCTGAGTTTCTTGGGTGGAGTGGGAGTGGAAGTAGATGTTAACGGAAACCACTGCATGGTCAGAGTTTTCGAGAGGGTAGAGCTGCTTGACATTGCAAGAGTCTGGGATGGAAGTGAAGCAGAGGTCTAGCAGTGAGTCCCTTCTATTAGAGTTATTGGAGAAATGTATGGGGAAATCCACCACTTGCGTAAGAGACTGAATGATTGAAAAATTCATGGTGTGGACACCAGCAAGATCGGTGTCAGAGTTTTCCAGCCACTTGGCGTGGTGGGCATTTAAGTCACCAAACACAAATATATAGGCAGATAGATGAGAAGAAATGTCCTTATCGATATTATTAGAATTGTTATCAAGTACTGAACAGTCAGAATTTAGTTTGAAACAATGTAATGAACATCTGTATCTATCTGCATTTCACTTCCACTTTGAAATTTCTATTTCTTTGCCGTTTCTGTTGTCTCCCTCCACTTTCTTCCTTCTGTGCATTTTCTCACTTTTTCCTCTTTTTTTAAGTCCAGACACCATGTAACCGATATCTATATCTGTCTACAATTTACTTCCTGCCCAAATTTTAAATTTCTCTCTCTTAGCCGTTTCCATTGGCTCTTTCTTATCAATTCTTTCTCGTTTTCCTCTTTACTTTTTTTGTTTCCTCTGTGTCTTTCTCTTTCCATTTCTTGATTTCTCTTTTTGCTTTCTCATCTTTTCTACCCTCTTTCTTTTTTTCCCTCTTTTTTAATATCCCCTTACCTTGTACAAAAAGATTTCCAAAAACAAAAGGAAAGTGTTATTTTTTTATTTTTTTAAAAAAAACTAACGTTTATTACCGTCATTATTAACTAACTGATAAGACATTGTTCTTTCAATGTCAAAACAAAATGTACAATTTTGTAGTAGCTTATAATTTGTACATGTTCTAAAGTATAATTTATAATAAATATTCATTGCTCTATTTTTATATTGAGCACTGTTTTAAATTAATATTTTCAATGTTGCAATTATTTTCTTTATTCCTTATTTATTTGTGTGTGTGTATATATATATGATAATATTTATGATAAAATATAGTTTTAAGGTATGCTGTAGTTATATACATGGGGATAGAGCATATGTAAATATAAAAGTGGACATTGAGGTTATCTGCCAGCAGCTACCATCTGTTTCTGAAGATTACATTTAAGCATAAAATTAACTGTCACTACTAGGTGGTGACTTCAGTGTCCACTTATAAAATAATTACGAATAATATTTACCTTTCAAGAAAAACATTTACATCTAAATATGTGACTAATTTTGACATTGCTTTGAGTAGCTTCTTTCTAAAAATTTTAAAATAAAAATTATTTGTATCTTCAGCTTATTAAGGGTATTTCATTTGAAACATGACAGTTTTTAAAAGTTTGATATTTTTAAATCTTAAATGTTTGTTCATTATTCCATAATAATTTCTTTTAAGTAAACAGAACACTCTGTTTACTACTTTTTTTGCATTTTATAGTTTTATAAATTTAGCTGAGGCCATAATTGAAATGAAGCTTGACAAGGAGAATTTTTGTTTAAAAAACATACATGATAATATTGGAGTTTAGAAATGTATGAAAGAGAAAAATTATTTTTAAATCTCAAAAAAACTTTCAGTAAATGTCAGTCATATCAATAGAAACATTTCAAATGAAGAGCTACTGGTAAGAAATTAAATGTTCACTAAACAGGTTTCATTTGAATTGAATGAGTCGCAAGATATATAGTGAAGCTTGCCTTAAACATGTTCAATAATGTAAAATGTTTTTTGAATAATGACTTTTGAAAAATGAGTTGTATATAAAAAATCTGAACATTAAACACTGCACTCATCATAGTTGGAAGTTTATGATGGAACAGAATTGTTTTGACACATCACAGCCTCTTTCTAAGTTAACCAATAATTATACACATAAATTTATGCAAATGAAGCTGTTAATTCAAAGTTCAAACATGGTAAACAGATGAGCTGCCATTTTGCTGTATTTATCCTAAAGTTATTTAATTGAAGATGTTGACTTTATTCAACCTGACTTTAGTATTTTCCATTCAGATGTTTTATGAGCAATAACATCTGTAATCAAGATAGAAATGAAAAAGTTTTTAATGATTTAACAGTTCTTTGAACAAATTAATTCTTTAAAAAGGGAAATTGTAAAAATGTACGAAAGCTGCTAGGAAATATTTTGACTGAATAATTTTTTTTCAATTGATTTTGTGTTAGCAATTTTATATTGAACAACATATCTATGCATCTTGTACAAATTTCTTTTTTTGATTTGCTTCTGAATAAAAATTTAAAAACACATTGATTTTCTTAAATATTGCAGTCATAAAGCATATAAAAATAATTTTAAACTCAGAAAAGTTTTTTTATTTGTTATTAATAATAAAATATTTATTTTGATATTTTTTTATATTTCAGCTTAAATCCCTGTGTCATGACTTGGACCACGGCATTGAGATACCAGCTGATGTCAAAGAAAAACTTAGAAAATCAGTGGAAGGTTCTGAACCAGATGAATGCCAATCAGCTTAATACAGCAAAAATATTTAAAGCAGAACATCCTAGAACGCCAGCTAAAAAGAAAAAAACTTGATTATTGTTTATCAGTTGTCACTAGGAAAACAAATGTAATGTTTTGTTCTCCACCCCGATTAAAAAAAAAAATCTTGATTTTTTTTTTGTTTCTGTACACATTTATTTTTCCATGGATCCACTCAAATAACTGTAGAAAATATTTGTCCATTATATCCATTATATGTATTTATTTCTTCTATTCCACTTATTCTGTTTTTCTTCTGCTTCTGAATACACAAGAAGATGACATGAGCAAGTCATCAATAATAATTGAAAGCAAAAAAAAAAAAGTCATCAATAATAATTAAAAGCAAAAAAAAAACTAATAAAAAAAGCAAATGAAAGTAGGTTTTATGAAGTTGAACATTTTGAAAATTACCTTTTCTGTTACATATTTGAGTCTTGTAAAAAAAAATCTTACTTGTAAGTCATTTCTAAAATTAGAATTACTTTAGAAAACTATTATTTTCCCCTTTCTATATTTTACTTATTTATTTATATATATATATATATATATATATATATATATATATATATAGGTAGGGAAGACCAGCCAGTTATGCTACCATGGTTTTGACTTTTTCAGTTTCATAAAAAACAAATCATCTGATGAAATCAAAAAGGTCGAAACCATGGTAGCATAACTGGCTGAGCTTCCCTCCCTAAATATCTAAATGGTCTACATGTTGAATCTTTATCTTTCTTCAAACATGTACTGAGCATTTGTTTACAACTGTTTACTAATGTAATTTAATTTAAATCTGTAATTGTTCAGTGTATATATATATATATATATGTGTGTGTGTGTGTAATTGTGAAACAAAAAATGGAAAACTTAAATCTTTTGGTTTGATTCATGTATAATGACTATTATTATTTTTAATATTTATATAATTTAATGTTTCTTGGTTTTATTATAATGAAACAGTGAGATATATTTTAATGTTGTTAACTGAGAAGCAGATTTTATTTATCGTTAACTAACTCCTGCTAAAACTGTTATAATTTGGATATCACTTTAGATATTTAAGTTGGTATCTCAATTTTATTTGCTAAAAGTGAAATTTTTTTAAAAGCAGATTAAGTGGAAAATAAAAACATAAAGTCCTTTTTTATCTGCATGTTTGCTTTAATGTTTGCTATATCAAGTGTAGCAAACACTAAAGCTAAATAATAAACACTTATCTCCAGTAGTGAATAAATTAATTTTCATGAGTTTTTACAAGTGCATATATTTCTGGAAATATCAATTTTATTTATCCACAAACTTTATTTTTAGAATCCCTGCCAAACCCCATCAAAAATCTAAATTTTTCAAACAGTTCTTAGATAAACATTGCATTGTTAATCTATGACTAAAATGCTTTTATTTCAATTGTTTCCTGCAATGCTTAATGATACAACTAACCTTGAAATACATTTTTCTGATCAAGTTTTATAGGACTATTTTTTCCATTTTAAAATGACTTGATAGATATGGGAAAAATTGTCCGATTTAGTAAGAGTTTAATAACAATTTATGTGAACAGATGAATTAATGTGTCAAATTTTCAAATCTTGACAAATTAAGACTCATGGAGACAACTGTTGGTATATTATTGTAAAAGTAATACAATGAAAAATACCCGTCTGACGAAATTGGTGCAACACTAGAATTAATTTTGCACAGTGATCTCCCTTAGATTTGTCTTTTCTCACTTCCTTTGTTTGAGTTGAGGAATTTTTATAATAAAAAACATAAATAAAATATTTGTCTGTATGTATAGTCCGAATAATGTAAACAGTATAAATAAAATATCTTTAATTTAGGCATTTTTGTAATGAAGGAATAACTTGGAAAAATGTTATAGAAAATCTGGTTAATTTATATCCTTTGAAAACTTTCTCTTAAATAAGATGACAATATAACAAATATAATTTGAAGTTGGTTAGTGATTTGATTCTCAAACTTTCCAGAATGAATGCATTCTTAAACAACCTTTGTGCACTATCAGTAAACTGACAAAGCTCTTGTACTCACTTTTTCAAAATCACCATTTACTTAGACACTTAATGGATTTCTTACTTCATATAAACATAGTTCAAAATATACTTTACTTATAAATATTTATTGTTATAGTTTCTTTTATATGATCTTACAAAAAAGGATTTCTTAAATATAAGCATGAATGTTATATATATCTATACATTTTTAATATTGTTGAAAGAACAGCATAGAAAAATGGAAAAGCATTTTCATAGAAATCCTAAAATATTAAAAAGAAAATTACTTTTTATTTAAAGTTTTTTGCAGTCTTTACTCGTCCAACTAGTTTGGTTTTAATTCAAATTAGTGTTTCATCTCGAAACATGTTTTATTTATTTATTTGATTGTTGTGATGATAAACTTTCATCTATTTGAGCCATGGATTTTTTTGGTATGTGAAACTAAATAGGGCATATGAAACAAATTTCTTATGAGGGCAGATAACTACAAGTTTATAGAATTTTTTTTAATCTTTAATTCGTTTTATTATGTCATCTTTAAAAGCTATTTACATTATTAATTTCCAACTTCATGGGATATATTGTTCATATAATTTTGCAAAATTGCATGTTAGTCTTTCTAAATTTTTCATTTTCACAACTTAGTAATATATAAGGCAGTGGGAGATTTAATTTTTGATTTGTCAGAAGTAGAATTACAAGATGTAATGTATGAATTGTTACATGACTGTAATAATACCTTGGATATTAAATGATGATTAAGTATACAAAATGCTGATTAAAAATAAAATAATACATTCTGTTGAAATTTCCAAAATAAAAATTATAAAATGTTAACTGAAAACCTAAAAAATGATGACTAAAATAGATTTTGCTTTTATTCACTAGCCTTCAATGTATCAAAAATAAAAAAATTCTTATTATAAATATGAAAAGGTATTCATTGAGTTATAGAACTTTTAAGCTACTTTTATCTGTTCAGTATTAAATTTTGCGCTTTGAAATTTTTCATGTGAATATTTTTTTAAGTTTTCTTTTTTATGAGTTGATAAACAAAAAAAAAAAAAGTTGTAAATGTGGTGAAAATTTTTAAAGATGATCTTAACAAAACTACCTCATTTAGTCCTTGTATATTTCCTTTTTATCCACAAACCTGTATGGATTTTAAAATTGAAAAATCATCAACGTCTTGATTTTTTTTCCTTTTCTTGAAGACAAGTCAACTTATTTTTGTTTTTAGGAATTGTGACAATTGGAACTATTTTGATTAATCATTTCATTTATTTGCAACATGTTTTCTCTTTTTTATGTTTATATAGAAAATAATTTAGTAATCAGCAGGACAGTGGATTTACCAGATTCCCAACCAAACCAACCAAATCCTTAAAAATTATATAATAACCAGCATTTAATCCCTGTTACTGTTACCACTTTTTTTTTTTTTTTTTTTTACTGTTATCACCTTTTTTTTTCTAAATGTCACATTTTATAATAACAAATTATTTCAGGCAAAAAATGTTATGATTTGTTTCAGAAATTCAGTCTAATGAGCAAGTTTCTATTCCTGTATGAAGCTGAAAAAATATTTTCATAAATACATTTTGTTAATTGTAAAAAAGACAATAGATTCACAATGAGTCAACATTTTTATCATTTCTATTTCTTTTGTGAATAAGAGAACTTTATTTACTTTAGTGATCATTAAGGAGCAATTTTGAAAAAGTCTTTCATGCCAGATACTTTTAGATTTTTCTGCAATTGTTTCAAATAGGTTTGGATATTAAATGATTAATCAATTGCACAAAGGAAAATACAAATGACTGGCAGGTTATAAAATCAAAGACCCACTTAATATCTAACAATTCTCAACAGAAAACAGTTTCTTAAAAAGTATTTACTTTTTATGAAAAGAACCTTAAAATCTAACCTAAAATATCACTCAAATTTTTTTTTTATTTTGTTCTAACCTCCACTCCTACAAATTCATGGGCTGGTAACCAGGTTTTAGTCCAAAGACCAGCTTTTTGGTATTCCTTACAGCAAAGAGTTAAGTACAGAGAAAATAAATTTCTAAAGGTTGATTCTATATTTTTAAAAACTGCATAGAAAATTGTCAGTTTTGTGCCTTTTTCTAAACAAGTATACAATGAACTTTGTGCCAAGAAAAAGATTGTAAAAAGAAAAAATATCTTTTATATTTTGTAATGCCACATTTTACAATATTAGAAAATGTATTTAAGTATGTTTGATCTCTAATCCTTCTTTTAAAATATAACAAGACTAAATAAGTAACCATTACATCCTAGTTAGCAAAGCAAATATGTATTCCTATTTATAAAATTTAGTTTGATACAAATAGTTCCAAAATAAAAGGTGCAAACCATCATCAGCTAAAAATTTGATAGAATTGTCAGTTTTAAAATTCCAAAGCAGTATTAAAAACAATGGCACAAAATTGATGAATGTTACCTACCTTTAAATCATTTTTTCTTATCATTACAAAAATGTAAAAATGAAAATATATTTGTGCAATAAAAAGTTCTAATTGAATTCTTGGCTTCAACTCAATATCAGTTCATTTCTTCTCAATAAATTCTTGAATCGCAACAAATATTTAGTGTTATGTCTTGTATTTGACAATCCTTGTATGATTAATGAAAATTCTTTTGTTAGAATGGTGAAGCAGAAAATACTGACCTGGAAAAAATGAGGTGTTGATATTCTAAGTAAATGTTCAGCTTTGTGGTAAAAAGATTTTACCAATTCAAAAGTGATTGAAATGATAACTTCAGAGAAGATTAATTTGAGCATAGGATAAAAGGCATTTTAATATTCTCTGCACAAATTTTTTTCAACTTTTGAACGTAAACATTATGCAATTTCTGATTATGTTTTTCTTCATTAAATGTTTATGTTAAGCAATTCTGAAATGCAAAATAATTGGGATCCATCTACTTACCAAACACTTGCTTTTACTATTATAGTCTGAAATTTAATTTCATTATTTATACTATTTACATTATTCAGACTATTGTGCTCATCTTTGTTGCCACATTTACATTTCAGTCATTGCATGCACTGGCCTTTTTCAGGTGCTAGGAATTTCGAACCAAACCCTTTATTACGATCACTGGGGTATATCATTCTCTTTCCATGTGCAATGCCACTTCTGGTAGCCATGTAGTTATCTCTCTTTAACTTAACTCTGTAAGTTATTTCTACACCACTGCTGTAGTATGGTATTGAACTCACAACTTTTTGGGTCAAGTCACTGGAACTAACCAACATCTATGTCTACTAGGCCATGAGCCTTTAAAGACAAGAGCATGTGAATTTCTGGGACTTATAAACCTAATGTCTCAAAAACCATTTTTTCCCGAGCTCATATTGCAATCTTTCATGTTAATGATTTTCTCTAGCATTCCATATTACTGGTTCCTATATTGTATTCATTTCTATGCTAGGTTGGCTTATATATTTCTTTCCACAGCTACATGAAATGGTGTACACAGTCCTTAGTCATGTTCTCTTCTGTTGGTGGGGGGGGGGTCTTACGCTGGAGAGGTACCTGTGAAATGTAGAACAATTTCTGAAGGGTGTCCCGATGTTATATGGACCACAGATCTTTTGTATTATCTCCAATAGCCACTTCACATAGGGTAGACAGACAGAGGCTATTTTCTGAGAGTTGTTATCTTTATGCACCCTCCCTTCCAAGTTTGTTAGAGCTGTTGTCATGTACCCTGGGTAATTGTTATGTTCTGGGCTCTGTTTATACTGATCATTTCCTGTTCATATGTCTCTGGGTTGCTTCTTATGACTTTTGCTCGATGCTGTAGGTAACAGACAATCCCTTTCTTTACATTGTATGGGTGGTGGGAGTTGAAGATGAGGTATTGCCTGGTAAATGTTGGCTTGCAGTATACGGATGTTTTGAACCCCCTCTCTGTTCAAGTTATTAGTACACTCAGGAATGCTAGTTTGTTGTCACTCTCTTTTTTCATAGTGAACTTTATTGATGATCTTATTGAATTCACATGGTCCAGTAGTGTCTGGATCTCTTCCTGGTGTGGCCAGAGTATGAAGTTGTCATGTAGCATGTAGTTAAGTGAATCTAGAGTTCTAGTTGTAAGTAGCAGAATGTGTTTATGCAGAATTAACAGGTTACTAATAAAGTCTGTGTTCCTTTCCTTTTTTTATGGCTGGTAAGAAAGTGAAAAGGAAGGTAAAACAATAAAGGAAATTGGTACTTATTGAAGTTAATTTTTAGGAGTCATTTGAAGTGTCATATTGCTGCTGTTGTTGTCGTTTTCTTCTTTGTTCACTGCGAGAATGGTGAGAAGAAGAGATACAGGAAAATAGCACACAAGAAGGAGAACAAATGTGTGTTGGGACGTTATGCCTAGGTCAGTGGCTTGAAGTTTCTTTTGTCCCATCTTGGTGGTGTCTTAATCTGGCTTCCATCTCTGACTGATTTGACTTTCTTTCTTTCTTTTTATAGCTAAAGACTTTTTCACATCAGATTGTTAACTTTTCTCAATTTTGCAAATCGCTTCTTTTCATTGTTTACAAAATTAATTCAACATATGATCGCAAAATCCAGCTTCATCTTTTTCCTTCAGTATAGCGTCAATCCTTTTTCTTATTAGTCAAAATTAGATTTCACACTGGATTGTGAAATTTGTAAAAAGTGAAGAGAATAGAGTTACTTTTAATTCCATATTCACCACAGTAGAAATGTTTGTGAATTAAGTTAAGGAAGAGTTTACCAATGTTAGTTTGGACTTTATGGCTGAAGGGTGGATTAAACCAAATAATGTTATGTTTACGTGATTTCTGCTTATTTCTGCCTACCTTGTTTTTAACAAAGTATTCTAAATTAGTGTTGAGTTTACTTTTTTCTAAAGTATTTATGGATTTCATTTTAAAATTGTCAAAAATTGTAGGTGATTCTCTGGTGTGATTTTATTCCCTATTGACGTATATATATATGGTTATTTGGTGTCCTTAGTGTATGATTTGTACAAACCATTGCCCAGGTTGAAGGTAACATCTAATACATTTATGACTTTAGCTTTAGTTTTCATGGTAATGTTCAGATCATGGTTTTTGAAAAAAAATTGTCCAAATTTTTTTTTTTTTTTTTTATAAGCGTTTCACCCCGAGCAAGGCATGTCACTGCCACTACTGTGCAGGGGGCTACGTAGAGTGGAGAAAGGCTGATTAAATATAGGAAATGACAGAGGGTGGGTGATAGGCAGGTAAGGATACCGAGAATGAGGGTTGGGTAGATGAGAGTGTTGTGAGAATAGTTGGGAGTTAGTGTGATAGGAGGTGTCTATTGACCCTACATTTAAACACCTGGAGATTGTAACTGTCGGGAAAGCAGACTTGTGGAAGGGAGTTCCATAGGCGGGAAGCGCGAGAAAAGAAGCTGTTGGAGTAGAATTTACGGTTACATCTTATTTGTTTAACTGTAAAAGGGTGGGACCTAGTTGCTAATCTAGTATCTCGTGTAAATTCGTGCTTAGGCGGCACCAGTGATCTAAGCTCATCGGAGCAGAAGCCATGAAAGTACTTGTAGAAGAGGCACAGGGAAGCCACATCACGCCGGTGTGAGAGCAGCTGCAGCCGGTCTGCAAAGTCAGTATCAACCACGTTACAGATCCTCCTTTGTATTTTGTCAAGAAGCCCAAGGAAAGCAGCAGGGGCACCCGACCAGATATGGCAGCAATATTCAATACACGGGCGGATGGTAGATTTGTATATGTGCAGAATAGATTCAGGTGGGAAAAATTTCCGGGCCCTGCACAGGGAGCCCACTTTCATAGCAGCAGATTTGGCAATGGATTCAATATAGTCATTCCATTTGAGGTCCGCCGAGAGTGTAAGGCCAAGGAGGCGTAGTATTTTACTCTCTGGGAGGCTAGCCTGTCCCATGCTAATGGGAGGTAGATGCGATTGTCTATGGTGATTAGTTGATAACAGCTTTGTTTTGGAGGCATTGAAATTTACCAACCATTCCCTACCCCAGGTCACTACGGATTGGAGGTCCCTTTCAAGTACGGCAGCGAGGTTCACTTTGTCGTCCAGATCTGGTTTCTGATCGATGCGGGAGTAGATTGTTGTGTCGTCGGCATACATGCCAACTTGGGATCTAATGGTGTCAGGGAGATCATTAATGTAGATCAGAAAGAGCGTGGGACCTAGGATAGAACCTTGAGGGACGCCTGCGTTCGTCTGGTAGTTTTGGGAGGCATGCCCATTTAATACCACCTTCAATGTGCGGTTAGAGAGGAAAGACTGGATGAGGTCAAACAGATGTCCAGTTATCCCATAGCTCCGCAGTTTGCACAAGAGGCCAGCATGCCAGACCCTGTCGAATGCTTTGGAGATATCCAAGGCAACGGTTCGGGCTTCACCATTCTTGTCAAGTGCCTGGTATATGTACTCGGTAATGGTCGTTAGCATATCACCTGGTGAAGCGAAACCCATACTGTTTGTCAGAGAGAAGCCCGTTGGCCATAAGATGCTGAATCACCTCGGCATTGATAATGGCTTCGAAAACTTTGCCAAAGATTGGAAGGAGACTAATAGGACGGTAATTGGCGGGGTCTGAGGGTTCGCCAGAATTCTTAAATATAGGTACTATGCAGGAGGACTTCCAACAAGCAGGAAAGCAGGAAGCAGATAGGCAGAGGTTATAGAGTTTAGAGAGGACAGAGGAGAGTTCTGGGGCACATTTCTTCAGTACTATGACTGGGATTCCGTCACTGCCACTCGCTTTGTGTGGGTCAAGTTGCGCAATTATCTTGGCGACCAGCGAGGGTGTAATGTGGACGTTATTTAGTTGAGCCTTAGTTCTGGGTGGGAAGTCTGGTGTAGGTATTCCTAACGAGTCCAGTGTCGAATTGGTTGAGAATCTACGGGCAAAGCATTCAGCCTTGTCGGCTGGGGAGGTGAGAACTTCAAATTCATTGATTAGTGGGGGTATTGAAGTCTTGTTCCTACTGAGCACGCTTTTGCAGAGACGCCAGTAATCTTTGGAGCCAAACTTAGAGGATGCTATGCGTTGCCTAATTCTGGTAGCAAACGCCCTCTTGGCTTCGTTCAGTACTTTTTTACACTTGTTCCGTGCTGAGGTGAAAAGGCGCCTGTTTTGGTTCGACGAGCAGCTTCAATAGAGCCGGAAGAAATGGTTCCGGTGGGCAATAGCAGCCGAGCAAGCGGGTGAGAACCAGGGGGACAATTTGGTTTTAGTTGGAATTTTCTGGCAGGGATAAAAGCATCGATGCCAGCCTTAACCCAAGAGGAGACTTCGGAGGCACAGTCTTCGACAGGAAGATCAAAGACGTTGTTCCAGGGGACGTCGCAGAGGAAGTCCCTGAACGAGTCCCAGTCGGCTCTTTGGTAGCAGTATGATATTCTGCTGGTCTGGTTTTCTTGGGTAGAGTTAGTGCGGATTGATATGTTTACGGAGACTAAACATTGTGAATTAAGGAAAAGTTTACCAAACATTTCTACCATTCACCCACACTAATGTTCAATAAAAACAATGTTAAAGTCAGTTATAGTTGTGTTAAAACAGATAAATATATTTCACAATATGATGTCAAATAAATATTTGGCCCACGTAAACAATATCCGTCACCTAACTAATCGCAGAAATAACCCTTCTAAAAATAATTGCAATTGCTGAAAAAAATGAAACAAGCCCGCTGAATGACCAAGATATGTTCGAAAGTATCGTTTATAGAGCTCGAGTTCATTTGGATGATAATGATGTTAAATTTTACTTTGGAAGCACTTCTAACAGGTGGAAGATAAGATTTAACAACCACATGTTGATTTTAAACAACAGTAAATACAGCAAAAGTACTGCTGTTTATCCATACATTATTGGAAATTAAAAAAAACTACAAGAACCCAATTATTACCTGGAATATTGTAGCTAAATCCTAACATGACAATGGAAAAGGAGATAAATGTAATCTATGCCTTTTAAAAAAAACTTGTCATCTTGAACCATATCAATAATCCTAATTTGCTTAATAAAAAAATTGATTTAATGACCCATGCTGTCATAGAAAAAATACTTAAATTCTTAGACCCAGATTGATATAGATTTCTCTGTTTGCCCCTTTCTTTCTTTCTCCTGCAATATTACTTTTAACAATTATGAACTAAACCCCTTTTATTTTTGCTCTCTGTATTTTTTAATTTTAATGCTAAATTTTACTTTTTATTCTTAATTTTTATTTTAGTTTATTTTATTTAAAATTTTAATTTTTTATATACATATAATATTTGAATATTTAAATTTTTACGTTTCATGACTTACACCCCTTTGATTTCTTTTTCCTGCATGTTTTTATTTAATATTTTGTATTTTTTTATTTTAAGTTTTAAATTTAAATTTTTTGTTTACATACTTAATTACATACCTTAGAATACTTAAATTTTTAATTGTTATTAAAAAAGCAATAACCTCACTTTATAAGATTTAATTCCCATGAACATCAAGTGAATTTAAATTAAAATCTATTAAACTGTCAGTTTGAAATATACACCTGATGATTGAATATGTATAAAAACCCGAGTCATACCATAAACATAGGAATATATATATATATATATATATATATATATATATATAAATCCAGGTGAAGAGAACCAACAGTTTCACAACTTTGAGTTCGCCAGCATACAACAAATATTGTAGAGCATAATATAATTAAATTTGTTTTTTAATTAAAATTAATATATTTTACATTGCAACACTGAAATTTCTATGTGTAGTTGATAATATAAATACTTCTAGTAAAATAATCACTGATAAATAAATAAGCGACAGAGTAGTGAAACACAGCAAAAAGGAGTTTTATATCTCAATCAAAGATCACAAGGAAGCTTTTAATACAAATCCTACTATTAGGATGATAAAGAGACAAGACCAGAGATAGGAAAAATTAGTAAAAATATACTCAAAAAAGTAAATAAGCAGATTATGGGATACCATGAATTAAAATTATGGAAGGATACCACTGATGTAACAAATGGGTTTTGTAATATAAAAGAAAAAGACAACTGTTCTTTTACCCAATTTGATATCAAAAGAACAATTTGTTACAGCATTAGAATTTGCCACTGTTTATTTGGATTTATCAGAGGAGAGAAATATAATAATGAATGCAAAAAAATCTGTTTTCATTCATAAAAAAGAAGTGGAGAAAAATTAATTCCAAGGAAGATAACTTTGATATAACTATGGGATCTTTAGACTCTGTCAAGTCTTCAAATCTGGTTGGCTTATTTGTACTATACAATCTTACAGACTATAAATACTGAAGATATTGGATTATACAGGGATGATAGTGAGGAATACCACAAATTTTAAAATAGATAAAATTAGAAAGATAATATAGAATTTAAAAACCTTAATTTAAAAGTGACTGTTAATACAAATATAAAATAGATTTCCTCAATGTAACTTTAGATTTAGTAAAGTATATACACCAACCATATAAAAAACAAATACAAATCCTTTATATATCCACCCAAAATCTAGCCATCATTCATCTATTATTAAACATGTACCCTCATCCATTGAATACAGAATTAGTAAAAATTCAGTAAATGAAGACATGTTTAATAAGAATAGTAATTTTCATAATATTGCCTTAAAAAATAATGCATATAAAATCCCAAATATTAAATATGTAAAAGAAAAAAGTCAACCCCAGAAGTAAAAATAGGAATAGAAATGTTATTTGGTATACACCCACTTTCAACCAAATGATTAGCAGTAAATTGGGAAAAAATTCCTCATTTTGATTAAGAAACACTTTCCGAAGAATAATCCATTAAGTAAGATTTTCAATAAAAATACTCTTAAATTAAGTTATAGTTGTATGAACAATCTGGAAAAAATTATAAAAAATCATAATAATATTTTAAATAAAAATTTAAACCTAATTGGAAATCTCAGTTATTGGATTATTCTTATGAATAATCCAATAACTGAGATTAACAATTTGGACAATAATAAATGTAATTGTAGAAACCCTATAGAGTTTCCTTTGGAAAAAAGGTGCCTTACAGAATCAATTGGCTATCAGTGTAATAGTTCTTCTGTGGAAAAACTCTAGTAATGTAAAGATTTATGTGACTAGCACTAAGAACTTTCTGAAAAAAATGATTTTATGAACAGACATCTTCTTTTAATAATAATAAGTACAGAAATAGCACATCCCTAACAAAATATTATTGGTATCTAATAGAAATAAATAAAACACCCACATTAGAACAAAAATTTTTTAAAAAAGCTAGAATATGCAAGTCTTTAAACGACCCATGCCTCTTGTGTCTATATGAAAAACTATATATTATTAAATTTCTTAAGAATAAAAATCTATTAAATAAACATAATGAAAAAATGTCATATGTAAACATTGCAAAATGTTCACCTTAGAATATGGTTAAAAAAAAATCTTTCTAAAATAAAAATGTTTATTAACTTGCATATATCTAATAATTTTGTTTTATAAGAATATTTAAATGGATATTAAAATAATTAAATTAATATTTAAAAGATTGTATTATGATATTAAGAATTAGAATATAATAATAGATTTTATAAATATAATAAAATGAATTTTAAAAAATGTTTAATAAATGGATATTAAAAAAATCTTATTTATAAATTAAGAGTTTTGAAAAATTAGAATAAAATGCATTTTGAATAAGAATAAAAATAGTATAATTACACTCAAAGGTCCTTTTAAGTTAGATCTAAAATATAAAATGTTTTTTTTCTTTTTTCTTTTAGAAAATGTTAAGATACAAAGAAAACTAAAGGAAAAACATTTTGTAACATACATCAACAGAAATGATGTATAGACAGGGGTTTTGAAATAGGCTGACACTTTTGCTGTTATGATTGAAAGAAGAAATCACGTATTCCCCAAAAATATAAACTTTTTTTTCAAATTTAAAGTGAATCTCTATTCTGATTAGTTAAATTGAACACACACATAAATTTTTCTGTCTTCCCATATCTATAAATAACAAGCATATTGTTTCTTATATTCAAATGAAAATAATTTTCACAACAGTGATCTAATATTGCCTGATGATGAGGGAAAAATCTTGAAACAGAAATTTTTGTGCTGCAATGTAAAATATATTTATTTTAATTAAAAAACAAATTTATATATATATATATATATATATATATATATATATATATATATATATATATATTGTCATCTGCAGACAGATCTGTTTCACTGTATCACAGCTCATCAGTACGGTTAGACTGATTGCTTTTTAACCCAGGATTGAAACCCTATATATATATAT